>CM050163.1:342016990-342261990 GCA_027410445.1 Discoglossus pictus | reverse complement strand
ATTTGGCTGATGCAAAGGTCATTGTGAAGGGTCAAAGGGCAAAACCAGATGTCACTGTTATGCTCCAACTGCAGTGCTCCAACACGCCCACACAATTAGGTTGTGGAAAAATAAAAAAATGCAGGGAAACTAGCAGAAAGTGCAATTCTGAAGGACAATGTTTTAGTTCCTTCAATATAAATGGAGTACAATGTTCTGTTGTGAGTTATTCCTGCTGAATTTGCTAAGCTTGCACATTTCAGTCTCTTTCTATGGAATCTCAATAAAACAGTCCAGGAAGCATGCACCTGGATAATGTCAGCAAAATACCTTGACAGGAACATGTAAACTATATTGGATGTCATGCTTGAGGCCTAACTGCCAGCAACATTATAGAGCTGTTTCATTTACCATGAATACTGTACACTGAATATGGGGTAACTTTCTACAACCTTTTCAATCTCACACAACACCCTTAACTTTATGGACATAGCTCCAAAACTGTAAGAGTTGTCGAGCAATTTCTACATTCCAAAAGGGACAGAGACTTGGAAACATCTCATACTTACACCTCAATATCCCACCTTCTCTTGGGAGTCCCATCTGGTTTTCGGTTTTTAACTAACCTAAGCTTCAGCAAAAAGTAAAGAAAATGGGTAGTATCACTGATGAATACATCCTATACAATCTCTTTCAATTAAATCCTTGTGAAGCTACAAGTTGCAAATCCAAAATTATGCTCCCTGAGGACATGGTCATGTGTGACTTTAAAAAGCACTGTTTTAAGTTATTTTGCTTTCTCCTGAATGCTCTGTGAACCTAATCTTAAATACCAACATGTAACAATCACATAATTCTTTTTTTGCTAGAGGACATATATACTAATAAAAAGACAGTGTTGCTTCCAACATTCTGAAATGCTCCAAAAACCAACTTTTCAAATACTAAATACAACAAAATAACCTTCATAAAATATAACTTTTCTCGATTTACATTTTTTAAATGATTAGTAACCCATACTTTTCAAGTACAGGTAATTCTGAAACAATCCCTAACATGGACAGCATTTTTTATTTATTTTTTTAATTTTTCTAATACATAAATTAAGGATCCGGAGAGTTTTAACCCAAGTCCAGTTCCCAAACAAGTAATATTCTTGTTTACTTTAAAAAATGGAAATACAATATATTCCCATTGCAAATGCTAAAAAGGTAGCTTTATAAAATGAGGGCACATGTAATTAAAAGAAATTCTTAACAAAACTATACAGTGTACAAATAACTGTCTATAAGGTTCATTACAAAGGCCCTCACTTCTTGCTACTTACAGCTTCACAGATTCATTCACATATGTTTTCGAGCTGCCCATCTGAACATTACCCCATAGCTATATTGCTAAAATTCATGATTTATTTATTTGCCATGTCTTTATGTACAGTCTCCTTTACTGTTATTTTTCCCTTTCATTAGATAAGCTTTAAAATGTTCATGTCACTCTAGGGGAAACACACATCAGGGGCAATGCCAAAGAGGCCAAGACTGCAAAGCAAATTTATAATGGGCCTAACAGTGCACTTAATATGTGGTGGCTGGATCAAGTATGTATCCTAATGGATGGAGAGACCAGGCACTAGATGTCAGATACATTAGACTTGAATAATTATTTCCTCTCTTTAAAATATAAGAAACATTTTTTAGAGAATCAAATTCCAGTGTCACAGAAACAAGGAACTATTTGCTGCTGTGTCTAGCTATAATGCACATATACAGACATGTAAAGGGTTTGCATAAATAATCTGCAAATTCCTTTAAATCTAATACTGATTTTATATACATAGATTTTGTGCAAAAATAACGCAAGCGGCAATGTTTTAGTGTCTGGGGAAGTGCAAGTGCCCGCAAAAGTATCCCAGTATGTCTAAAAACATCTTGCCGCTTGACACAAGTAAAAATTGAGATGTGTGACACTGCCAACGTGAATTTTCCATTACACGCATTTGCTTTGATTGTCCTGGACAATTAGATCTGGGCTAAGCAAGAGATTGATGACAACGCTGATATGAGGATAATTATCATTGTAATGATTCACAAAAGTTCATGTTTGTGTTGGTTTTGCTCCTGCTGTGCTATTCAACATTATGAGAGATCTGCCTGAGTGGGGAAATCAAATGGAGTTAGCACTTAATCCTGTTGATATCTATTCACTAATAGATGATTGGCAGCAAGAACAATAATAAATGTAATTGTATGAGTATGTGGTCACCAGGGTTCCACAATACCGCTGCCATGTTTCACTTACATGTATTTAACTGATGAATTAATTCACACTGGGGGATTGCAAAATCATATTAAATAAAGAACATTCAGAGAGATTAATCAAGTAGTGATACCCTGCACTGTATGAGTATTAGGAAATGTCAGAAATCACTGCTGTATGAACATTGAATACAGAAAATGACAAGTTTAGAAAATAAGGGAACTCTGGGATCTTTTAAATAATGTCAACATTTTACAATAAACTAAATTAGAAAGACTAACTAAAAATAAAGAACAATTTGAAAGAATTACAAATATATGTAAACATTGCAATGCATAAAATGGTGTAAGTAGGCTTCATATGACTAATCTTATAATCTGTAGTGGTTATTTGATGAAAGCAAAACATGACAATGGAACTTAGTAAATAAATTCATTATCTGATATGATTTTAAATATTTTAAAAGAAAGAAATGGCAATGGTGATGTGGGCCTTGAATGGTCTCCACTCCAGAGGCAAAAGTTCAGACGGATAGTTTGATGTTTTCTGAGAAAATCATTGTAGGATACTCCGCTTCCAATAAATACTAATGGAATAAGTCAATCACTTCTGAAAGGGGATATGAGTTCAGATATATGTTTTCAGTTTGTCGATTTTGAACAAGGAAATACATGATTCTTTGTCAGTGAGTAGAGGGGGTCACTTTGCAGTCATGGCCACTCTATGGGCATGCTGCCTTACAGCAGCCTTGTAAAGAGCTTAAAATTCCTTTCGCCCTCCCGCCCTCCCATAATATATATATATATATTTATATATATATGCATATATATAAAAACAAAATTCCCTCTCCATGTCAGTACACAAAAGGACCTCATCACACTGCAAAAATAGCAGTACCCACTTTGGTCAATTGAAAAAAAAAGCATACATTATGTTTATATTATTTTTTTGTTCTTTTCTTTTTTTATCTGCGAAATTACCTAGAATAACCAAATACTGCTAAAAGCACTACCTACATAGGCAAAACTTGGTATTGCATAATTTGTAAAAATGTCAACCCCATACCTGCCCCCTCCCTCGTCCCCCTTATTAATTGGAAGATGAAAAAACATGAAAGGTTAATAGAAAAAACACCGAAATACTGAAAATATTGCTGGTTGATTACAATTTTTAAGCGGCAATTATACACAGCCATGATATGCTTTATAAATGTGAGAAGGTATAACCGTCTAAAAAATCCAGGATGTCACATTTGTTTGTTTTTTTTTCCCTCTGGAGTACAAAATATTTTGTCATAAAAATGGTAAAGATTTAAAATGATAATAAATGCAGCAAAACAAGTGTAGTGATGTCACTTTTTTATAATTCAAGGCAAGGCACGTAATGTGGACATTATATTCTCGTGCAAATTAGAACTACTGGAAAGTGTTTTTAATTAATATAAATAGGCCTTTTAAAATTGAGAGGCTTAATTCTGCAACGTGCATCATACTTTGTTGTGAGAATGTGTGTCAAGACCAAATTATTGACAGCACCATGCTTGTTTCAGTACAGCTTCCAAGCCGAACTTCAGCCAAAGGAAAAGTGCACTTTGCCATTGCAATCTAGGTTTCTGATGCTGTCTGTACTCTTTGTTGCTGTTTCCACTTTGCAAACTGCAAGACTGAAACGTGCATTAACCCGTGCTGCCTCGATCCTGTCACTATAGTGCTGACTCTCACTCCATTCCCCCAATGCAACTGGTAATTATAAATAAATACAATGAGTGGCCCCATAGTGGCAGCCTTACCAATATAAGTGCTACGTGTCCTTTCATCTCATTCCCTCAAATACATGATTTGTCTGGAATTGCCGCTTTTCTCTTTTTTTAAATAGTCCTCACATACTGAGGAGACAAAAAAAAAACATTTGTATCAAATTTATTTTACCCGTCAGTGCAAGGGGAGCACATTGAAAATCATAGGCTAGCCCTGACACTGAACAGGTTATAGCTTTTATATGCCCCACTGTTTAGAGTCTAAGGGCTAAAAGACTAATTCTAATTATGCCCCATTAAGTACTCAATTCTTCAATCGCACTTGCCTCTACATTATTCTTTTGTGGGCAGGTTTCAATTCTTCCACTGTTATTTGAGCTGGTAAAGCTCTACAAACACAATGGCAATTAATTTCATCAAGAACCTGATGGGCAAAACCCCTCTAACATCTCAAATTAGGTAGCACTCTAAAAAAAAAGATGTCAGGTTTGCACCAAGGATTCTTGTACTTCCGTATCTTTCTGACCGATATCAGTGATTAAAGTTTACATAATTAATGTATTTTTTACATGCTGTAAAAAATGACACCCATTAAAAACATGTAGATTTGTGGTGGGGGAGGCCTGGTGGCCTTTTTCATCTTTTTTTTTTTTTTTTGCAGCTCTGTTGCTGCCTCACAGCCTTTGTTTCGTGAGAAAACAGGGAATAGTGTTCCCATGCGTAAACAACAAGAAGACTAAAACCAAACAGGACTAGCTTATCATGCAATTATTAAGGCATCTAGAAAAGTCATATAAAATATATTGTCGTGGAGAAAGAGCGCCTATTTCCCAGCGGACATCAGATAACAAAGGCTAGTTTAGCAGGAGTTGCATTCTACCCATCCGTGAAATATTTTAGCCACCCTTTCAGTGTCACGACTGCTTCGGCCTTAACCCCTTATGTGCCCAGAAAACCTGCAAGGCTTCGCTTTGCAATGCATCACAGGTGCTGGAAGCACTGAAAAGGTTAAAGGAATCAGTGATTGTAAGTGCTGCAAATGCTGGTCAGTTTATCTTCTCTTAAAGTTTTTTGTTTATTTATTTTTTTGTCCTGTCTTTCTTTCTTCTTTGTTCAGTTTTTTTTCCTCAGTTGCTTGTCTCTGCTTGAAGAAAGGGTTCTCCAATGATATTTAGTCCATAATTTTGGACGTTGCTTGGCAGGATTGGTGTCCTGTTTGATACTTGAAAAGGAACCAAACTAGCCCAGGTACCAGGACTGCAAAAAAAAGAAAATTTAAAAAAGTTCAGTATCTTCACAAATATATAAATCAGAAAATCATGCATCTCAACATGTGATGTGTAAATTATGTTGTGGATGTTTAACCATGTTACAATAATTATAAAAAACATTTTTTGCACTTTGAGATGTTTTTTTTTTTTTTTTATTTAGCAAGGGAATTTTTTCATTTCCAATATACATAAAAGCAAAGCGTAAATCAAATTAGGGCCCTCTTTCAACTGGGAATTTTTTTTTTTTTTTTTTACTTTGATTGAAATGTATTAAGTGAATTTTTAATTTGACTACATTTGCCATTCAGTTGCTATTCTTGTGAATGTGTACAATACTATTTAATTTGGTAATGACTACCAAATCCTAAAAATATTTATCAGTCTCCACAGAAATTCATATAAAGTCCTGCAATTATGGCCTTAATTAGTAAACATTTTATATTTTTGAAAACATAAAAGTAATAATATTTTTAGATAATATTATGTCAATTAGAAGTGGATGTTTGATTGTTAATTAATCGCTATAAAACAATTAATTTTGTGCAATTACAAGAATACAATGGACTAGCTTCACGAAGATTCTCAGAGTGAGTTAAGTGGTTCTCTGCCTTTGTGATGGATGATTTGTATGGGAAGGTGAATAGGAACTAGCCAGAGCGGCCTTGGAGAACCCATTCACAGTCTCTGGGAATCTTAACGAATGTGGCCCAGCATTTGTAATTGATAATCCCAAATGCATGCACTAGAATAGCAAAGATACGCAAGTGTCATTACAGAAAATAGTCCGATTTCTGCAGTTGAAACAAATGAGAAAAATAATAAAAATTAAATGCATGTATTTGTAAAAAAAATTACATATTTTTCCAATATAAATGTTTATTTAGGCCAATTCAACTAGGGATTGATTCTGTAACAACAAAACCATATTTTGTTTTGGGAGAAGAGCAAGAAAAGGTCAGTGATACATGTGCACCTGAGGAACAATAAATTACCCTTACAAATAACTGATTCTACTGCATTAAACATGTGTTTTCAAATCTTAAAGGACCTCTGTAATTCCATAACAACAGAAGCAAGATGTCTTAATTAGTCCTTGATCATTAATGCAATGCTCTATTCAGTATTTTTTTTTTTTTAAGCACTATTGAAAGCTACCTTCAACATCCGTTTGCAAAAACCTCCATTTGATCAGCTTGTCTCCACCTCTTATGTGGTCAACCAGGGGTGGGAGCAACTCTGAGAGGCAGTACTTAATGGTCACCCATTACACATTAAGTCTCCAGCCAATAAAGAGCCTCTGCTGCTGTCTATATATAAGTCTGTGTGTAACCATTTAGGACTGTCCCCTAGTGAAAGCTGCTCCCACCCCTTGATGAGCTCACAAGACAAGTGAAGACAAGTACATGAACTGGCGGTTTACAAGCTTTTGTTTTATAGTAAGTTTAATATTGAATATTGCTTTTCTAAATAACTGAATATATATTTTAAATGAATGAGAAAATCCTAATTAAAAATCGTGTTCCCGTTAAGGAATTTCTTGGGTCCTTTAATTATTTTAAGATACTTGAATATATATTTATGGCTAACAATACTTATTTACAGAATAAAGTGATCATTCCATGGTTAAAGGTGCTAAAACACAAAAAAGATAAACAACTAACTTTTAGTAAGTGGAAGTTAGGTTTGGAATAAAAGAATAGCAACAGCTTGGTAAGAAATTAGAAAATGTTGTTAGAATGAGGGTACTGTGATGTAATATGCAAAATTTTCACTATTGAAAAAATAATGGATTACCAAATTTAAGAAACACCATAAATGCATGCATAGCAGAAGCAACATTTAGAATAAAGTACATATTGTAAAAGCACATAAGCTCGGATTTATCAGTGTGATCAATATCATATTAATAAATTCAGACCATAATAAGCTAAGCTCCCATCATTAGGTCAGTTACTCATTAATGCCACTTCCAGTTTAGCTCATACTTCCTACAGGATTCTTTGGTATAAATTACAACACCCATATGTGCTAGACTACACAAAGTTGTAGAGCGCAGTCTACAAGATGAATGCTGTAGCAATGACAAATACATTATCTATTTTCTTAACTTGACAAGCACAAATATATTGAAAATATAATTTCAAATATACCGTCTCAAAAAAAAAAAAATTCCAGATAGCCCGCCTGCTGTCAAAGTGCATAAGAAATTGTTGAATTCATACAGAATATTTTTTCGATTAATAATTGTTCCTTTTATTTAACTTTTTAACATTTCAAGTACAAATTTCGATATGTAAAAGTTAAACTACAATAAAGTAAAAAAAATAATGCATCAAGAAATTTTAAACATAGATCTATTTGTAAACCCCTATCACTTTTTCTTTTGTTTCTTTACTCTACATATCATCTTAAAATAATTATTAGATGTATGTCTTCTTTTAGATGATAACTTGTGAGATTCATTGTCCGTTCTGTTTAACCCTTTTGTAAGATCCATTAAACGCTTTATTTTTGTTGGCATAATTAGAACATACTTGAAAAGCTCTTTCCTAATAGACCTTATTCTCTCTGTCAAAGCGTGTTCAGGCTGCAGATTTACTGTCAGGAGTTCTGTGCCCATCATTTCATTGTTTGCATATGTCATAATACATTGCAGTGAACAATCACTGAGTGGATGGTTAATCCTTTCCATATCTAGTTCACATGCTGATCCAATCAAGATTTCTATCATCTATTTTTTCCATCTTCTAGAGGTAATAAACAACCTATCAAATGCTTATAATGTAGCTGTCACAAGAGGCAGCTCTCACCCAGGGTGAACACATTTAAAATACATTCTGTTTAAGAGATTACATTTGTTATTTAGACAGTGATAAGAAAATAAGCAAACAGATGACTGCACTAAATACTCAACCTAATCACGTCTTGCATACAATGCTTGGGGCTTTGGTAGGCCAGAATCTTTCAAGAGCTGAAAACACTTGCTTTGGCTCAAAACTGTTGATTTCCTGATAGATCTTCATGGTCACTGTAAATAGCTCTACTGGTTTTTTTTTTTAAATATTTATTTATAATATGAAATATGTTAGCTATAGAAAGGTTAGGAAAAATACTTTTGGGGTCTAAAAATATTAGACTTTAGGTAAATATATCAAGAACTGTATTGCTTTTACTTTGTTAATGTATCCTTATCATATGAGGATAGTATACTAACCTCTAAAGGAAATGGGTTAACAGCATTTTTCTTTGCTGCAATGTCAACTCAACAATTTGGGATAAGCGTAACTGTAACATCAGGTTTTGAATTAATGTGGAGCTGATGGGGGAGTAAAAAACATTTACTCAATCTCAAAAGATAAGTGATATGATTAGGTCTCCCTAGTGAATTCTGTGGCCTCAAGATAGCTACAATAACCCGTGTTGGCAAAACTTAAAGTTGTGTAGGACTGGATGGTGGATATAGTAAACATTCTTACTCATTGCTGTAATGTTGATTGCACAGCCTAGGCTTGCTATCAGTCTAATGCAGAGCACTTTACTTGTATCCCCTTCTTAATCAGACAGTCATCTGTTTTGTATCCTATTCAAATGTTTTTCTTAACATTCCATTGCAGACTAATAGGAATATATATTTTTAATTTGTTGCCAAGAAAAAAAAATGCATACAAACAGAAGAGTTAGGGAAACTATATATGCATTTTTTTTTTTTTTTTTAGAGGTTAGTGTAATGCATGTTTATTTAAAGCTCAACAAAACTAAAGCAACCAAAGTGTCTACAAGTTGTGAATTGTCGCTGCTTCTCCTGGCAGCAGATATATGTAGTAT
This sequence comes from Discoglossus pictus, assembly GCA_027410445.1. Classification (NCBI taxonomy): domain Eukaryota; kingdom Metazoa; phylum Chordata; class Amphibia; order Anura; family Alytidae; genus Discoglossus; species Discoglossus pictus. Next base: position 342,252,903 of record CM050163.1, on the reverse strand, counting down.
ACAATGCACTCAAAGACAATGAAATATTAAAAATAATTAAATAATAATAAGTCAATAATTTGCATGCTAAATATGTATGTGAAATTAACTGGATGCAACATTTCATTGTTTACTTTTCTTTGTATTTTTATCATTTTGTTTTCAGTCACTCATTTCTGGTAGACACAGGTGTTAGGGAATGTAACTCTTAGTTTCTTCCTTTGAGGTGCTTGCCAACCTTTTCACTACTTTCTTTTCAGTTATTACTTGATTTAGTGATTCTTAGTTCTACTCTTCATCAATTTAAATGCATACGTTATTGTATTTGAATTAAACTCCATGGGCTTCACCAGTACACTGTTTTACCATGATTGACCTATTGGATTTGCTGGAATTGTGTTTTGGATCATAGTGGGGCTACATGAAGAGTTGCCCAGTGATTTTATAAACAAGAGTATACAATGTTTTTTGCACAATTCTGTTGCCATCATTACCAGTAATAGAGTTCAAACCATTAATATATATCATGGGAAGCCACGTGTGCCCAACTGCAGACACTACCTTAACTATGCTTTACAGATTAAATTTGTTATCATGCATTAAAAAGAGCATGTTTTATACATTACAAAACTTTTTGAATGGAAAAAAATGATATGAAGTCAAGAAACTTCAACATTGAAGCATCACAGAAACAGATAAAACACAGTGTTTTATCCACCTTAATTCTACAAGTGAAGCTTAAACAACGTCTATTGGAGAGCTTATTAATTGTGTGTGTATGGGAATACAAGCAGAGTACTGTTGCAGTTTCTACATCTGTAAGATTCTCTGTCCCCCTGTTAGCTTAATCAATATCTGCAGTTTTTTTTTATTTTGCCACAATTCGAACTTCAAATTACCTTAGTAAAGGTTTTTGTTGACCGTTTCATTCAAATTATTATTATTATTATCCTTTATTTGTAACGCGCCAACATATTCTGTAGCGCTGTACAGGGGATAAGCACAAGAAAGAATACTATGTTAACAAACTGCAGTAAATTGGAGGGCCCTATTCAAATCTGCACATCTGACCTTTTTAATGCTTGTTAAAGTTTTGAACATTCAAATGCTCTGCTGTTCAAACCTTTTACAAATAGTAGACTTGTAGTTTCACACCAGCATATTACGGTGGTTTGTGATTTCACTAACATATGTTTTCTGGATTCCGGTCACAACTCAGAATATTTTTCTCTTTTCTACTATAGTTGTTTTTCTTGGCTGACCCAGTCATTGCAAGTAGCTCAGCGGATCAGAAGACTATTTATTTTTTAATTGTTGTTTTTGATATGTCCAGTATGTACTCTATGGGATGTATTGAAACTTTACTTTATTTCAAGATCTTCCCTTTTTTCACAGAAAGTTCTTAAGTCTTATTTGTTTATGCAAAGGCTTTAACCAAGATTGTTTATGTGTGCACAATCAATGCACAGAAATAAAACGGACCAATCTGGCAGTCAATTGGCCCAATTCAACTTTAAAGCTAGAGTGAAAGCAAAAACAAATGCAATGTTAGGGTAAGTATTGTGAATAGATATACCCAGAGTATGACTTTCTATATATATGCCTCATCATCATTCTTTTATCCTAAAATCTCTGTACATATTGGTAACTTTAAGGCACCAATATGTGCAATGGTCATTGCATTCACTAAAGTTTTATTACTAGTCTACTGCAAGATACCTAAAATTAGAGTTATTAGTGGTTCTTTAGATATCTGAATTGGTGAAAGTGAAATGATACTAATGAAAGGACTGACACGGTATAGCAGTTGTCGAATGAAGTGGAAGAACCTTGAAGAAACATTTAAATGGTTTGGATCTGAGTGGGAGTTAATGGCCTTGTTATCCTGAGTGAGCCAGAGTATTTACATATACAACTGTGCCTTATGTATGGTAACATAGGAGGCTCCTGACATGGACTCAATTGTGTAGGGAGATCAGCTATACCTCACCGCTAGATGGTCAAGATATGTGAAATAGAGGACTCTCCTGGTTAGGGTAAATTTGCTTGATACTTCAGGGCTGGACTAACTGTATGAAAAGCAGAGTGAGGCAAATGCCCATTGGAAAAGCCAGAATATTGACCTGATTATCATTACAAAGAATGAACATTTCTGGCCAGTTGTATGTAGAGTGGGGAAAGACAGAAGGATTGGCCAAATAGTAGGGTACTTCAGTTGTAAACAGGGAATATGATAACTAAAATAATTTGTCTTTTAGATGTACACTCTGTTAGGAAGATATAGTACATGTTTGCATGTATTGGATGAGGGAAAGTGTAGGAATAATTCATCATGGACAATGAGGAATTCCTGGTTTTGTAATTGTGGTAAAAATAGGTAGGTATAGATTATAGCTGCATGGAATTAAGTTATACTATAAATCTAATAAAAATGTACAATATCCATAACCAAATGCCTAATCATACTTAGGTTGTTAGAACTACATGTTACCAATTGATATTTAAAGGCTTGGAACCAGAGATGTCTCGTTACCACAAAAGTAATCATGTGGTCATATGAGAAATACATTTAAAAACATTAAAAAGTTTATTAAATACTCAAATTTTAGCATAATAAATGAAATACTTACAGTAAAATTTAAATTCACTTGGTAACAACTTTCAAAGTGTTTTACATTACCTACCCTCCGAATTATCTATTTAAAATTTAAAATATAAACAAATCAAAATTTGTAAAAGCTTAAAAAAGAAATTCTAAGACCTGAGTTAACTTTGTTATTTGGCTTACTCGTTATTATTACTCAATTGCATCATTTCTATGGGACCAAACCCTTTCCTGTTTACTTTTAAATATATATTCCTCTATTTCAATAAAGTGAACTGACATTTAAATTGATGTATAATTGTCCCAATAGGCAAAGAACACTAAATGCTTTATGAGTCAAGTTTGTAAATCAACATGGGTACTTGTTCTTGAAATAAAGCTCTTGAGACAGAAAAACAAATTAGGAATTCTCCTTGTCCCCAAGAAAAGTTAAAGGCATAGTTTACTCACTTGGGAGTTTCTAGACCAGATGATCCTCCCTCCTTAGCAGCTCTGCCAAAAATTATTTGACAGGAAACGTAAGATTAACTTTGTCCTACCTAAGTGAACAAAGAGTGCTTAGAGCAGGCAACTGGTTTACTGCAGAGAGAACTTTTTTTTTTTTTAATCCTGCTGGAATCTGCAGGGCCCGCTCTCAGAGAAAGAGAGAGACAGAAGAAAACATTTGCAAGAACAAAAAAAAGTTGTTTTCTTTACTTTCAACATCTTGTATCTGGATCGTCTCATTCTGGTCACACAGCAGATCCTGCTGTTTCTCTCCCATAAATGTTAACGCAGAGTTCCCAACATGGTCGTCTGCTAAATGGTCATTATTGATTCCTATGGTCCATTGTTCCCCCTGCCCCACATTCTAAGTCCCTGAAGTTCAAGTTCAATCTGGAATTACATCATGTCTGGTTTCTCCTGGTTACCAGACGGCCTGAGACGTGATCACAGCTACATAAAAAAAAGAAAAGAAAAAAAAAATACAAACAGCCTTCTTCACGCTTCGGCTACTTCTATCGATTTGAACATAAACTTATTTTCCCCCTTCTTTCTTACTTCCCAGACATGCTTCAAGTGTGGGGTCTGGCTAATTTAGAGATTAGGTTCCAAATTAGATTATCTAATGGCATTTTAATGGATTGCTGATCCATTTCCTGTAGGATGGCAGTATAGGGGCCTGGCCAGTGTATAGTCATTCTCTTTGGAAAAGATCTGGAGACATTTTGGAGGAGTATTAATGCATACTGATTATCCAGTGCAAGGGAAATCTCCTCCTAGAAGATGAAAAATTGCTAAATATTGCTTAGTTATTATTGGAAAAAAATTGACTCAAATAGAACAACCTCATTAAAAATAAATGTTAGACATACTATACTAAAATATAGTTTCAAAATCATTTTGCTATTTGGCTGCAAATAAATATAAATATAACTATACACATATTTAAAAAAAAAGAATTTATTTATGTTAATATTTCTACATTGCTGAAATATGACCCGGTTAAAATAGTAACTGTATGCTGTATTATTTCTTTAATGGACTCCTACTGTTATTCTTTGATGCCAAAATGTGATACTTACAGACTGGAGTATTTACATTACCCTGGTTACCTTCTCCACCTTGCTAAGGATCGAGATGGAAACTCAACAGTTCTCAGAGAATGCAGCCCCCCTTCCTCACAAATCCCAGGGACAAACCAGCTGCAGTGCTGTACTAATGTATCAAGATAACAAACAGAGCAGGAAACGCTGACCCAGCGCGTTCGTTGGGGTAATTTAAAAGTAGAGTGAAGGGAGTCAACCTCTGCTCCAGTGCAGAGAGGCACCACAAAGTTATTTTTAAAGTTACCAACACAAACGTTCATGTTACAAAACCATTTGTGCTTTAAAAAAAGCAGAGTTAATTATGCAAAAGTGCAGCAATCTCTTGAATAATGCAGCTCAATACTGACTTAATTAAAGCACTAAATCACTACGTAAAAAAAGATATATCGATGTTTGATAAATGTTACTTAAATTGGTAGCAGAGCAGAAATCAATCAAGCCTGAAATAGTGCACTTACTCTTAAAACTTTTAAAATATAAAGCTTTTAGGGGTCATTCCAAAAGATGCTTTGCAATAATGATGATCATATATTGCAATCAGGGATGAACAGGACCCCAGGCGTTGCGAGGTACTGTATGGATGTCAGAGGAAACTATGATGAGAGATGTAATGAAAAAAATGAATGTATGTGGTAAGTGGGACTGCGAGATTTATGATCTATTTTATTAAGGTGGCTTTCAATCTGTTTTTTTAGCAGCTTGGTAATGACAGATATTTTCTTTTCAGACTACCATAATATTTTATACTACCTGTTTTTCATTGTAAGGTTTTCAAATTTGATGCATGCCTAATACATGTTTGCACTGCTGCTGTGTAAATATATTTTTCTCTACACAATATTTAAACTTAGGAACCAGTTAACAGGATAAGGCAAGCAAAAACTGTCATGTTTTAAAAGAGTGTGTTTTAAATAATACAAAAGAAAAGTAACATTAAAGAAACCAGGAATTTAAGGAAAAAAACTCACATTTGTGAATTATGTAACAAACTAACAACATTATCAGCTGTGCAAATCATAAACATAAAACATTTTTTAAATTAAATCCTAATTTTGAAGACTCTGCATCTAAAAAGTTTCCATTGTGATTTGAGCAAATTCCTCATAGCTATTTAACAGTGGAGAGAGGGGTGGGGGAAGGAAGGAGAGAGTTGGAGATTTGTTAAACCAATGGAGCTTTTGATATTTGACACCTATCCTTTTCCCATGCACATGGTCACAAACATGTATATTGCAAATTTAACTGCAAGCCCTTACACTCATCTTAACATTATGGCGATGACCAGTGGCTGTGAAGCCAAGAAGTTGTATTACAAACTGAAATGTATTGCACAAATGGAAAAAAATATCAGTATTTCTTTGCTCTTTCTATGCTTAAAATATATATGATTATGCAAGCATGTATAAATAGCTATGTAAATATGGTACAATGTGTAGCACTAATTACAATATTTCTTTGAATAATCTTCACATTTAGAAATGCCTAATGCCTCCTCTAGAAATACTGATACAAGATAAGAAAATAGCTGTAAATTCTACTAAATCAACTAAACACAAGAATATTGTAATGAGCCAGTCAGTGCTAAAATACTTAGACTATGCATGCAAGCTAAGCCTTTGCTATTCAAATCATTTAAGCAACATTTAAAGACTTTTCTATCTATAAGATTTATCCATGAATTATCTGTCACACAATAAAATCATTTAGTTTTCATTGATTTTACTTAAATCACCTTGTGCATGTATTGAGTTGTAACAGATTTTAAAGCATAGCAACCATCACATGGATGGCTTTCGCCAGTAAAACCTAACTATCAAATAAAGAAATGTATTTGGTTTTAATTAAAACAGCTCGATTTGGGCTTCCTAGAACTGGCTAAATGGACTAAGATTTAAAGGGGGTTGAATAGTGGCTCTCTCAAGCTGCCATGTTTGTTTTCAATGGGAACATTAATAAAAACAACCATTGCAGGCTCAGCGAACCAGTATGGACCCCCCGAAGTATACGGAATACTAGTCAACATTTCTAATCCATAATATGAATGAGCCAGTGATTAACACATCTATGCTCAAATTTGGATATCCATGTGTGGAGCATTAGTACTGCAGTTGAGAATTAAGGCCCTGGAATATATGGAATGTATATTGTACCATTTTACAATCAAGAACATATATCACTATTAGACGATCACTGCACATATCTATACTAGCAGTGACCTCCGCTACTTCACAGTAATATACAATTTTGAGGGTGAAAAAACATCCTACAAAAACAGACTTCAACCTATACCTAATGTGCACAATTTTACTTCTACTGAATCCAAATTACTTCTGCCGGGTTAATACATACTGAAAAACAAAAGATGTTCACGTATAGACAAAACCGTATTCAAATTGTTGAATGTAACTTCAGTCAACAGAACATCTTCAGCTTACCTTATTCTGGATGTCTTCGAAAGCAGGACTAAATTAGGCTTGCCTTGGGAAGCCTTCTGGTTCTAGTACAACATTTCAGAAGGAAGTGCTCAATAAAAATGTGGATCTTTGAGACTGAACAATTTTTGAACCAGGAGGCTCCTAAAGGTAAGACTCAACAGTAGTGAAAAGTATATGCAACTGTATACACTATAATGTATACACCATATTTGGTCAAGGATAGTATTGATAGGTGTCCTCTGTGTGATACACTTAATTAGTACAAAAAAGTATTTTCAAAGTATAGTGTACTGGCATTCCAATAACTATTACAAAGCTAAGGATTCCCATAAATATATAGATACATGTATGTGTGTTTGTGCTAATTCTGCAATAACAGTCAGTAATTAGTGTTCACTTTGCCAATAAACAAAGTCATCACATTAGATAACATATTTCCTTTTCACTTAAATATACTTTCCTAACTCATACATACACCTATTGATCACAAATCCATGCATTGGCACATGACGAACCGCCACCACTTAAAAAGCTGCACTTTCCAATTAATTTAGATTTTTTTTTCACCAGTATTAGTCACAAAAGCATTGATTTTTGCATGTTTAATACTTTGACCCAATCAAATAAAATACCACTCACTAATAGGGACATATTAGCATGCAAGGAAAAGATGATTTTATTAGGTTAGCAAGTTTTCTTATTTTATTGGTAATTTATATAAGACATGCTTTTCTCTTACCTTAGAACATGGCAAAATGAATGAGAATTGTGCCATCAACAGTTAGTTAATTAGTTTGTTAGTGAATTAGTTTACCACTGCATGTACAAAGTAGGCTTTGTGTGTATATGTGAGTATCCGTAGCAATATGCATTTACATAAGTAACCGTAAATATGCAATATCTCTAACATACAGTGATATTTTGTGTGAAATTTTGGAACATAACATATTTTATATTTAGATGTCTAAAATAGCTGATGATTGTAGTTACTTAACCAATGTTGAAGTAAAAAGCCTGTATATTACAGTAACTATTTGCACACCCAGAGTTCATTAACTGCTGGGTGAATCTGCAGTGCATTATGGTGCTGTTCAGATTTCACCCCCAGTAGCAAAGTCTGGGGTGTCCTCTAACATTGAGTCTACAATGTAACAAATTTGTGATCGAAAGATTTGGTGCATAAAATGTTTAGGTTACTTGAGGTATGTAAATAAATATGTCCTGGAGAGAGGGGAAATTAACATAGAACTATTTCTCAATATAATTTATAAATGGAGTGTAGGGTTGGAAATAATTAAAATGTTACCTTTGCCAAGTTATTCCCAATGTATCCTCACTGGCACTGGGGTATAAATGCCTGCCGTTTTGATTCATGGTCCAGTCACAAATCCTCAGCTGTCAATTGAAACCTAGCAGTCAGATATGGATCCAGCAGTACTGCAGTTTTTAGTACTTAAATAAATACATGCAATGGTACAAAAACCTGACGTAAACGTAATTTTATTCATTTATTTTAGACACCTGTCTTAACAATAAAATAAAGATTATTTTAAAGGACCACTGTAGTGCTTTTGCAATAGGGTTTCATTTGTCTCTGATTAGCAATAAAAGCAGCATTTGTAGCAAAAAATTGTAGCTATTAAATTCTAAATGTTATATACTTCAACAGTTATGCTTTTCAGCCATATTGGGTGCCAGGGGGAAGAGAGCGGATCTGACCAGTTGACTGTCTTATTAGTCAAGTAAAGAACAACAGATAAATACTTCAATTTCCCTGCAGTGGCTACTGCAAGCAAACCTATACTTGTCAGGGGGGTGAAATGACAGCCTTCTGCGCGGGTCCCCTTCTACCACCTGTACACTTAGAAAGTTTCAATGTGAATTGAAAATATCAGTTCTAAAAGCTGCATTGATTTGTTTTTTTCAAATACTGATTTTTTTGGCTAATCGGTTACTAAATAAATGCATGAATGAAACCAAACGCATGACCATTACAGTGGCCCTTTAAGTCAGCATTTCATGTTCAGTGTTTTGTGTGGTAGCATATAGTGATACAGTGCATCTTTATTCATTTCCAGCTTCTCTGGAAGTCCTGCATAGGTTTTTCTGTTGGATTGTTTGCTTTCTGCAGTTATGACAAATGTTTTTTTGCAGAAAGTAATTCAGTGTTTATAGGGCAGTGATATCATTACCACATAAATGGTCATAATAACACTAGTGCATGCCGGGCTTACACTGAAAGCACAGAGGGATCAGTGGAAGTGAATAGAGATACACATGATCACTATGTGGTGCTGGGCAGAACGGATGATTACTTTTTCCACGTACATAAACTGCTGCTATAAATTACTTTGTTGGTGATGAAAGCATACAAGAGTTAAAGCAATGTTTTCAGCACATACCAATTAGCCATTCTAAAACTGAGCTGTGATAAAAAGAAATTGTTAATGATCAACCATAAAAAGAACTAAGAAGGAGAGGGGGGGTAAAATTGTGTTTTAAAAAGTTGCTGTGGGCAGATCATCTGGTCAGGATCTGGATTGTGCCATGCAGATGAAATAAAACAGCACTGAAGAAGACATGCGATTTTAGAGAGAGATAAATTAGACATCTAGGCGTATAATGCTTGGCATTTTAAAATACATATATTATTTTAGAAAAGGTGTACGGACATAAATAAAGAAAAAAAAACATTATGCAATTTTTGTAAAAATTAAAAGACATGAAGGTATACAAATAAAAGGCATCACACGCAGGCAGCCGAGCTGGCTCCACAGTCTTCAGGTATAAGACCTTAGCTCCAAGGTGCTTATAATACAATCTGCAATTGGCTTAACTATGAACTACTCTAATTTCATTGTTTATTGGGTTAGTTAAAAATATAGAAGACTGAAGTCTAAATTCTGGCAACACTAAGTGCTGTGTAAATGCATCTATTCTGTAAATCTGCATGCACTGTTTGCAGAACACCTGCTCTCTAGTGCTAGCAGATTTATTAAAAAATGAAAGCTATATTTTTTCCACTTTGAAAAGCAAATTAAAGTGTATGCTTTAAGTAAAACAAATCCCTCTTCTAGAACACTACCTACATAGGGGTTACACCATATAAACCAGGATTCGTTTTACCAGAGAAATGACTGCTTGTAATAAAATAAGGTTAAAGATGCACTGAATTCATCAATTCTGCTCGACATCAGAGAGATGAAAATCAAGTGATGCGTATTTCAATATTGTATAAAAGTTGTCAAATATCCTATAGTCACCCGCTTGCTTGTCTGCAGAGAGTGGTCTCCAAGTTCTGCAAGGACCAAAAATCACAAGGGTTCTACAAACAGCAATAAAACATTTATTGCTGCAACCAAGAAATGTAAGCTTATTACCTTGAGTTTTTAAATGTTCTAATCTTAAAGGCAAACAAGTGGAATTTATTTTTTATAGTAATGACAATTATGAGCTTTTAGATGGAACTTGTAATTTATGGTACATTCAGAGCCTGAACGATTGTGCCTATAAGCCAAATAAGCCATGTAGTGTAGAGGCTTTTGCATATGGTCATCAAGTGCCATAACAGCTACTGCCATAACAGTGAGAAGAAAAATTATTTTCAGTACTGATTTAATAGCTTCAGTGTCCTTTTAAAAGAACCACTGCAGTTTATTAAATAATTCACACATTTGTAAAGTATATAACAAACTAATAACATCAGCAGTTTTGTGAACATAAATGTATTTTCAGAGAAAATCTTAATTTTGAGTCTACTAGCATAAGAGGCTGACATGGCTTACATAGCTGCTAATGTTGAAAGTTTGTTATATCCAAATATGAAGTTTTCACAAACTACAGTGGCCCATTTAGAAATGGTAATACATTGCCTTGTGGATCCAACCCACGAACAGACCTTATTGTGACAATTTTACAAATGTAATGGTGTATTTAACAACTTCTTCAAGTATGACAACAACTGACTAAATTTAGAAAGCCTACTTATTGCCAATTTAAAAGACAACATATGTGACTAATGAGTGAATAATAAAAGTTTGCTACAGAGATCCCATGTGTTGCAATGACAAGGGCAAATTCTGAGAAAATATCCAATATTCATCTTATTTTGCATGGTCTATAGTTAACAACAGAATTTGTCATATCTTGAAATAGCCAAATGGTTTGACAGTGATTTATGCCATAAACACATAAAGGCAATATTCTAAAACTGGGAAAAATAGTTCTGTGCTACACAAATCAGTCATCAACTACAACGTAAAGTTTGTTTATTTTGTTTTTCTTAGTGATTTTTATAGAGGAAGATGGAAAAAATAGCTAATATTTGGTATTTCCCAAGCTGTGTTTATTGTATTGAAATCCCTAAGGACAGCACTTTCAACTGTTCTCTGCAGTTCAGTAATTTTCAACTACAGGGTTAATCCTCATTTACATTTTGTCACAACAAGATTTCTTTTTTGGACATGAGTCAAACTTCACTGGTCTGGAATCAATGCTACTCCATGCTGAGGTGTACTTGAACACATCTTGGGATACTCTACGTAATAACCATCACCGCACACATATAAACTAACAGTCTGCACAAAGTAGTATCAACTACAGTCTCTCAACTACAATCTTCACTTGTTCTCACTAATAGCTACAGTTTTGAGTCAACTCCCTTAACAATACCAGAAGATTTTTATTTTTAAAAGAGACACTGTGAACCCAACAAACTGGTTATATCGTAAATCTCATTAAAAACTGGCTTACTATTGTACTAGCTGTTTTTCTCTATAATGTCGATGTACGCCTCTTTGTGCTAATTTGTAGAGCATCTACCTGCTTGGTATCAATGGGAAACATTGTTTTCCCCCCATAGAAATCCTTTGACAAAGATGTTTGTAACGAAGAAACATGTTAGGAAGCAGGCGAGCGTAGCGTGACGTCATCCCGCACGCCGTAACCAGGAAGCGCGAACCTCTGAGTTGATGGAGGCGCAAAAACTTTGTATTAGATAGTTCAGAGGCATTTTAAGGGACTATATGAACTTCTTGCTACTATAGCTTATATCAGTAATAGATAAGCACCCATGGGGACTCAGTTAAGAGGAGATAGAAATCTTTTAAGAGATTAAATGTCAGTCTTGTGTGTATATATACACAAAGGGAAAGCAGTTCAGCTATATATACTGACCTTACTATTTATCCTACATCAGACTCCATTATACTCCCCTCATGAGGTTGAGCACATTGTATGCTCTGTGTCCCTGACCACCTATATAAGATTGTTAATAATAGGTGTTCTATACCACTTGCTAGTAATTTCTAAAAGCATTATATATACATATTTTTGGGACTTTCTTTATAGCTCATAAGTTAGTGAGCAAATGCCCTTTTATATACTCTGACAAATCATTTGCCTTTGTAACTACACTCTATGAATAATATATGATAGAGTGGTAATAGCTGTTACAACAGCCATTGAAGGAATTATTTTTCATAGTGTTTTTAATCCCTTTTTAAATTCTTTTAATCAACGTTGTTTTTCCATTAATACATTTCCAATACTATGTGAATATGATTAACCCTATGTTGCCCTTATATCCGAATTTCTAGTGTCAAGCACTAATGGGTTTATTTCCCTAAGATATAACTTTTCTATTTTCCCCCCATAGAAACAAACAAGCAGTTTGTATCACTAAGTGGCACGTCAAAGCAGCTAACATGTATTTTGGGGCATCGTATCTTCTCATTTATTAGTAGTACAGTGTATAGCTAGTGTTCGCCTACTCTTTAATAATAACATGTAAGTGTAAGGACATTCCAACATGTAAGGGAAAGTTCTAAGCTACTTGAACATAAATTTAAAAAAATGAAGTGCATCCGACTGTGGATTTAGAGAATTGATGCCACACTTGCTATTATAATGCTGTTATTCCATTAAAAAAAAAACTTGAATAATGTCATTGTTTGTACTGAGGCTTCCTTTAAATGTGTTTCCTTTCCATCTTACATATGTGAAAGGTGACCTCTTATCCATTTTCAAACCTCCCTGGCAGTCATGTGATGTGGTTTTACGTCAAACTGTCAATTATGATAAGAGACACAATAAGAGCTTTCCAAGCGATGATAGGCTATTTCCTGGCTCTCTGGGGGAGTTCTATTAAAGAGCGCTTTTGGGCTTCTCTCGGAGACCTTCAGCTAGTGGTGCTCTCTTACCAGATTGAAAATGTTTTTAGTGATCAATTTCATTTACATGCATCAAGACAAATAGCACAAGGGGAGAGGGAGGTTTCCAGTTTGCTCACAATAAATGAACAACCAAAGGATGCACCTGGAAAAAATGACTTCCCTCTGTAATATTTATTTTTCAATGGACATGTTAATGTTATTTGTGATATTGTTTAAAACGCTCTTCTAGCCTGATAACAACTTTGATTTGAGTATCAAATTTTGCAGAAGTATGCAAGTGCATAAATGTAACATTTTTGCCATTTATATTTCTGTTAAATGCAGGAGTCACTATATTCTTATGGTGATGATTTTAACAAAATTAGTTAATAGTAATGCTAATCAAATACTGTGGTTTCTAGACTTTTTAGGTGCTGCAAATGTATTCATTAATGCTTCATACCTTCACCACACAGTTTGCCATCTGTAAAAATATTCTCATTATACCATAGCAGAAAAAGAAATAAGTGCCACCAGCATTAATTATCTCATTGCCCCAATTCCCTACGCTCTGCAGGGGGCACGAAGATGGTCTCTGAAGACTGCTTGCTGAAACAGCCATTCATTGAAGAGGAAACAAATGACAAAACTTTTAGCCATGCTCCTATACCCTTTTGGAATATGATTTCCACCATGATTTACTGAGCCAGATGATATTTCCACAATAAGCACACTATGCATCAATATCTCTGTGTTTCAACTCCATCAGAAGAGAACACCAGATAGAAAAGGGAAAGGATAGTTTTTAGTGCTATTGTCTGTAGTTTTACTCACAGTATAGAATTGTGAGTCAAGGAGATTTTTTTTAAATGTATGATATAAGGTAGTTAAAGGGACACTGTTATACCAACAGCAAGTCGGTGCCATGTGAAAAAGTATTAAAAACTGGTTATACATTGTAATAGCCTTTTTTCTCTGCAGCAAATCATTCCAGAGATGCTTGATAAGCAGGAGGAGGGGATCTAACTGCATAATATAATATCATCTGGAGACATTGTTTTGGTCATCACATTGACAGACAAGCAGATTGCGATTCATATTAGCACATCAAGTCTGATAATTAGGGAGCTGCCGAATTGCCTAAAATGCACAAACAATAATGATTTTTTTCCAATAATGATTTCCTTTAGAAATAAATGGTTAATGCAATGTATATACAGTTTTCCATGCACTTTAAGAATAACCTAAATGATAACTTGATTTTGGGGCAAATGTAGAAAATATATATATTTTTAGGCCAGGAAATGTATTGGATACTTCCCAACACTTCCTATACTTTCATGTAACAGGGTAATCTCATATTGAAGTGAGTAGCATGTAGTAAATATGCAAAGTAGTAAGCACAAGGCATCTTACAGATTGCATGATACATGGTGCATATTTGTTTATCTGAGCTACAAGAGCAAGATTATGATAATATGATTACTCTAGAGTAATTTATCAATGCTGCAATCACAACAGATTACCAATAATTACTCATGTTAATATTGTTTTTCCAAAATGTTTCATATTTAGAGGATTCAGACAAATAAAGTCAGCATCCTCAGATGTATAAATAATATCTCTAGTCCTAATAACTATGCTAGGCCTCAAGGCCTGGTTTATTTGTGTCTGTTTGCCAAATTCAGTTTTTAATTCCCAAACCACAAACAGATTGCATTGCTGGCTTTGCCAAGACAAAAACCATTAGCCCAAAAAGCCACAACTCCACCCCTGTAAGCTGCAAATTTGAATAAAATGTAAATAACAAAGTCACTGTAAATGTGTAATTTCAATTTTTGCTTTTTTCATGTTTAAAAAGAGAAACCATATATTTCTCTTACTTCACATACTGACAATTATTTGCATTTCAGAGTGCAGGTTTCACATATTTGATACACAGTGTAAAGATGATTGTTTTTTCCTTTTGTTGGCCTATTTGAAACCTTTACTAATAAAACATAAGTAGCTTCTTTACAATAAATGAGGAGAAAAACACGGCATTAATATTTAATAGGGTGTAAGTATAATTGTAACTGTAAGCATTTTGTAGCCAGCTACTTTGAACTGCAACAAAAGCGGAGTAGGAAGAGAGACAGTTCTACAGCTAATGGTATTTGCTTATGTATATGTATGTATATATATATATATATATATATATATATATGTGTGTGTGTGTGTGTAATGCAGTAAAGAGTATCACAATGCAATAATGCTGCTTGTGATCTATGTTTCATAGAGGACTGTGGGTAAGCACAGAGATTATGGATTTTGCCTAGATTTTGTGTGTCTGCCATTGCAAAAAAACAAGGGTCTGATTGCAGATCACAAAAGTGGATGTTTAATTATTCCAATCTAGATGCCATGCAGATGCCATGGTAAACACGTGTTATGGGTTTATAGCCTAATGCTTTGCTTCGTGCCAGCAACTGCATTGAATTGCAAGAACTGTGCCAGGGCTGTATAATACATGACATCACTGCCTCTCCAATCCAGGTAAAAAAAAAAACTTTAAGGAACTGGCAGCAGCCTAAACAAAATAATGTTTACGTACAACCATTCAGACACCATGTTTAAAACTAATAATACAGCTTTTATGCTCTGTGCAAAGAATTGTACCTTTCCAAGAATTATTTAATGTAATGTTTGAACACAGAAAGATAATTTTGAATATATGTATTATACTACACACACATATAGAACATATATGAATGTATTATATATGTCTTGTGGCTAACCTTCAAGTAGGAGAGATTATAAAAGATAGTTCTGAGTTGGTTGCAGAAGCAATTCAGAAAACCAATGCAAAAGATTGTTAGAGTCCTTTTCTTGCAAGCAAACATAGGGCCTCATTCAAATGTGATTTGGCCAATTGAATAGGGCTCTATATAAGCACATAGAATATTTTGTTACAGACGTTTTTAGTTAGTGAAGACCTTGCTTTTGAATAGAAGTTCACAAACTAAAAACTTCTGTAAAAAAATATGCTATGTGCTTATATAGAGCCCTATTCAATTGGCCAAATCGCATTTGAATGAGGCCCATAGTTAGTTCCTTTTTAATGGGCCTAATCAGATGTATACATGAATTCATCATTGCCAGTTAAGGAGTTAAAATAGTTCACTTTCTGCAAAATTAATTAAATGAAATATTTTTGCCATGTAATATTATGTTTTTAAATAAAATCCATTACTATAACTGTGCACAGTTGCATCTAACATAAAGCCAAGCAAAATATAAATTGTTTTTATGGGATGTTCATCTGTGCTGGTCTAATGTAGAAAACCTATTTAAATGTCTCTGTAGCAACCTGCCTTATTGTTAGTAAAATTTATGTAGGTTACATTACATTTTTTTCTTCCATAGCAAAAAAAAAAAAAGCACTCAAGAATGTGCATGCCAATACTTCTCATTTCCCATGAGAATAAATCTTTTTAATACCCACCCGCCCCCACCTTACATGAAATGCAGAATGTACCTGTGGCAGTATTTCTTCTTGAGGGGTCAATGTGTATTAAAAGGGGTTGTGGGATGTCTAAAAGGCTTTACCACTGCTAAAATCATCCTCGGCTTAATTTAGAATTTCTCTAAGCTATTAGAACATGATTGATTGTCTGCATTTCATGTACCTCTTGCTTCTCCATTTCATTCATCATGGGATGCTTTAACTGAAATGCATTTAGAACCTGCCACCATCAGAGTGGAATCTTTTAAATCTTTTGAAAGTAGTGTTAGGACACAGTAAATCAATCTCACTTTAGTCTTGCCGCAAAGGATAAGCTTTACACTGACAAAGTAATTAAAGCAGTTTTTGTTTGCTCCCTCTGTTCTTTATTTTATTAGCAACATCAAAAAAAAAAAGAACAGACTTTATATTTTGGGATTTTAGTGTTTAAACAAAGCCAGTTCTGGAGGGAACTGAATGATTTGCTTGTAATTGATATTAGACCATGGAAATGATAAGGCCGGTTTAAAAAGTATTGGCTTTTACTTAACCCTTTCAGAGCAGATTTTGTCACAGTTTATTATAAAATGATTATTCGCCAGTTCTATAATGAGTATATCTAATACTAACATATATAAAGTATGCTCTTTACTGGAGCCATGCCACTGACAAATCCCTAAAACATTACTTTTAGAGTGTGTATGGGCCATATTCATGATTAATATTATGCAAATACTGCATTTTGTAAATATTAATCATAAAAATGAATCATAGAAAAGTGCTCAGCAGCTATCTAGAGAGCACTGCCTCCCAGCCAGAGCTTATAAGTAGCATGTTACCAATGGAAACCACTTTAAAAGACCAGATCTCCACCAATGAAGAACATTTGCTCCTGTCTAGTCACATAACAGATGTTTGTGTAGGTATAGCAATTATTGCTCATTGGCTCTGATGCAGATTACATGCTCTATACCAGGGGTGGGCAAGTTCGGTCCTGTAGGGCCACATGCAGGCCTGGTTTCGAATATATCCTTTCTGTGCACAGGTGAGTCAATCAAGATGACTGAAAAAGTGATTGACTCACCTGTGCACAGCAGGGATATCATCAAATCCAGGAACATGTGTGGCCCTCCAGGACCGAACTTGCCCACCCCACTCTATATAATCAGCATTAAAGCCATTAAGCAACAATTTGTAAACCTGAAAGAACTGCTCATTTTAGTTAAATATATTCTATTTAATTAAAATGATTTCTTTAATCTTACTTTTTGTTCCCACTTTCCAATTTTGCATTAGTTACTAAATACTTCGTTTTATGCTTTGTAGCTTTATGACATATGTCCATGTCAATGCAACATTTCCCTGTCTGGTAAATGTGTATTATTCACTTTTATAAAAAAAAAAACTTGTGTAAATGTAATTAATGGTTGGCTTACATTGTCAAATCCCTGGGGCAATTGTGTCATTATTATCTACACTTTTCAGACCCCTTATCCTGTATTTTGTTATATTTGACCTGCAAACAGCTCATAATTCCCACATTATCTGGCACTTGGAGTAGCACCAATATGCAAGGCTGTTTGTGATCATATAGTAACTATTACAGCAATCAAGGTAACTTGACCTGTAATATAATGAAGAGGAAGTTTATCTGAGACAATACTGAATGTAATTGTATTTTCTCTTGGACTCTTAGAGGGACTTAAGCCATAAACCAAGTTATGTGTACAGACAGTCTGCAAAATACATGAAGTATCTGCCATGAAAATAAGAATAACGTGACTGTCTGAAACCAAATAAAAAAAAACTAGATGTGAGTGTGTCACGTCAACACTGGGCATAGTGATATAAAGTTATTAAGTTTGTAACAATGATGTACTATTCTAGAAATGTGGCTTTTAACTGCACTTCTGAAACTAGATTGCAGCAAAACATCTGCAAAATCAACTTAAAATTACATTTGGTATAAACAATAGTACCACATGCTGATTATGTTTCTGACATACTCCTCTTTATATTACCCTAACTTGGCATTGCTTTCTTCATATTGAAAAGTTTTGATGCAAAAACTTTTAAAAATAGAGTACTAAAGAAGCATTCCCATGTTAAAAAAGTTATAACTGCATGTTGATAAATATGAGTTGTCAGATGTGGGAGCCAGGGATCCTAAAAACGTAAAGGTTTATTAGGAAAAATGGACAGCGGTGCTTGTTAAAAAATAAATAAAAAAATAAAAATAAATTCGACAATGCTGAAAACTCCTTGAGTAGTATATAAGTGGATAATGGCAATGGATTGAAGAGCGAGGCATTTGTGGGCACATTTGCATGTCACAGTTCAGCTTCCCAGAATGCAGTGTAATAACTGTTTTTCTTGGGAATTCTGAGCAGGAAGCAGGTTTTTTACCTTTTTAGACATTCAAATGTGAACACAGATGTACTATTTATTAACTAGATATAAGGAGTAAGATCTACATTATCTATGACCCTCAAGGGGCTCCTCCTAATCTGGAAGGCACATATTGTCCCAAAAGCTTAATCAGTCCCTATATTAATAAATAAACACACAAACACTGTGCCTATTACTAATCTAATGGAAAGTGTATTATAATAGTACAAATCCCTGTGTGGTAATATAACAAAATACAATTACAATAGCAAGAAGATAACCAGTGTCAAAATTGACCGTAGCAATAGTGCAAAAATAGTGCAAAAATAGTGCAAAAATCATAGGGAGTACTGAGGAGGAGGATAGGTAATATACTGGCACACACCTAATCTTGTCTAAGAGTGTCACTAACATTTTGTTACAATTCCATTTGAAGTGAATTGGTTCTACACGTTTATTGTTCCTAATATGTTTTTATGATCCCTAGCTCTCACATATGAAAATTATATTTGGGTATTAAGCACCATTTGGGATAAACCTAGCCTATTACTCCTTGCTTATATTGATAAATAAGAAGTAAAATAAAAAAATCCTATATTTAAATTACAACATTTAACTGAATTGTATAGTTGGGCCGTTTTCTATTTGCAAAAACATATGAAAACAGAAGGAGCATTAAATAAATTGTATTACAATGTTTTCTACAATTACTCTGCAATTCTTTCCAGGCTGCACCACTTGTAATGGAACACAACTTTTTATTCTATATATTCAACAAAACATTTTAGTTTTGAGCAATAACTTTAAAGTGCTCAAGCCACTTCTATCATTTATTTGGTAGAAAAAAAGTTCAGTCTTACTGGTGCTAGGTTATCTAAGGAAATATTATTTTTTTTGTGATGCCTACATATCAATTAAATGTGTTGAGATTTGGCGTGCCTGGTCATGATCAGCAAACAGCAGGATCTCAGTTTAATCCAAGCTGTGAGTGGTTGCATGCAGATTTATATGACACTATCTCCAAGCATCTCAATATCATTACACCTAATGTGAAAGTAGCCCACCTGTTGCTGATGTAAGAATGCTGGATCTCTTGGGCTTAGCCCCACATATCGGTTGGCTTGTGATGTTCCAGAGGCTGTGTAGGCTGATGAGAGAAAGATAATGAGAATGAAAAAAGGTCATTAATCAATAACTGTGACATGGTCTTATCAAGTATCAACAATCAAAAAGAAAGAGAAATTGTACAATTAAATTAAGAAATACATTTACATATAATCAAGTATGTTGTACACTCTTGTGTCAATATATGTGTATTTTTATGTCTGAACTACACATAATTATTTATTATGGCACAACTCACTACTTCATGTCATCCCATAACCAAAGGCACTCACTCGTGAGCTTGTATGTCTCACCTTCAACAGTACTCATTATCCATTTGTCTTTAAAAGTTGGGCTTCCTATTTGACATTGTGGTCACAGACAATACTAGCCAAGAGTTGGGCCACTGGAGGTAAGAGTTTGAGGCTGAAAATTAAGTATCCTGGTTGCTGCTGAAGAAAATCTAAAGTCAAGTCCCTTGCTGTATAACTATCATGAGCGTAAAAGCAGTGCGATGCTTTCATTCACTGACATTCTCAAAGGTAAGAAGGTGCTATAATTGTTCATTTTTCCACAATTTAATTTTATTAAATGAAAAGATACAATTCACACAAAAGATTTCATAAACGTTGATAACAAAAAAATGACAAATATATATATATATATATAAACATACTATTCATGTGTTCTCTGAATTCCACTGGCCCTCATTTAAACTAACTTATCCTCATATTTGTATCAACTTTTTCTCGCTTTATTATGGTTCCTTTTTTTATTCACATTAGTAGATAAACTACCAGTTATTATACTTATAAATTCTATTTAAATTGTTGCCAGATAATTTCCACATAAGAAACATTTTTTCTGAGATCATAAACAAATCTTCAAAAATGTATAGGAATTAGAAAATACTCTTTTAAATGTATTTAAAATGTAACTAATTAAGATTAAATATAGATCACTTAACACCATTGGCTACTAAAGATAAAAAATAAGGTGTCTGTTTATCTAGCATTACTCACATAATTATGGTGCCTGATTAAGAAAGTAATGTTCCTGGGATCATATTAAATCCATGTAATCAGGCATTTGTCATACTTCCCATTTAGTATGTCTTTCGCTGGGTTTATATCCTCAAGCAAGTTTCAATTAGGAGAGATTAGCTAATCTCTAGGCGCTTCTATTAACCCCTTTAATACTAAAATGGACTAAAATGCATTGTAGGCTTTAAAACTGCCCAGTTTTTCAAACGTGTGACACACTGATTTTTGGGAGAGTATTTTTTGGAAATTGGATTCTATTATTTCATATAAATTACAGGCTATATTTTAATGTGTGTTAACAAAAAAATCGTAACTGTTTTAACACTTTTTAATTAATTTAAATGTTATGCTCTAATTTTGATAATCTTTTTTATAATTGAGACTCAACATAAAGAATATATTTTACTATATCAACTAATTTGTTATCTGTTGTTGTAGTGATGAAAGATGCAAATCTGCTCTGATATAAAAATGAACATATTATTTAGAGCAAAAAATAAAAGTTTAGCTTCTGTGACATATCAAGACTACAAGGCTATTGAATACAAGTCACACAACTAAAATCACACTTCACTAAACTTCACATGGGCTCCATGGTGGTAAAGTTTTCCATGTGTTTTCCAAAATGCAACCAATACCTCAGCTAAGCACTTTACAAATTTTAAAGAAACTTAGTGCAAAAAAAAAAAAGTTAATTCTTAAAAAGTCACCATCAAAAGATAATATTCAGTATGTAACCAAATTCCAGAGCGTTCGAGATTTATAACATACCTTATATTTAAAGAACTGGTGCAGCTGGGTATCTGACAATGCTCAACATCACAAGTAATAACAGCCTTATTAAATTGCGATTCTGTAAATTTAAAAGGGCTCTATTTAAGCACATAGCATATTTTTTTTACAGAAGTTTTTAGTTAGTGAACTTCTATCCAAAAGAAAGGTCTTCACCAACTAAAAACTTCTGTAAATAAAATATGCTGTGTGCTTAAATAGAGCCCTTTTAAATTTACTGAATCGCAATTTAATAAGGCTGTAAGTATGTGCTTACATAATAAACAACTTTACTAAATATGTATAAGGGACACAACAGTTATATACGAACGCAACATGGTATGAAGACAGCCTATGCCAATATGGAGCTATCGCTTAGCATGGACTGATCAGTCACAAATCCTGTCTTTATCCAGTCATTTAATATACCTGATTCTGGCTTATATACGTTTTGTTAGATGTCAAGTTCGTTCTCATCAAGAACCAAAGTTTTTTTTTTATTACATATTTAGCAAATGTGAGTGATCAGTGCAGTTCACAGTTGCTACAACATCATGCCCAATTACAATATCCCATTAAGCATTACTTACTGTGCTGTTTGCCTTACCTTCAGTGGATGTAGTGATGGGTTTTGTGTCTGTCATGGTTAGGGTCACTGGCCGTACTGCTCCATGATGTGGAGATGGCGCCAACACTTGAGTAAAGTGGCCGGGCACCTTTCCTACGACTTGGCCACTGCTATTGGGCTGCAATACGAAGTAGACAGCTTAATCAATGTTTTGTCAGTCATTCATTTTGGTAATGAAGTAAACATTTTAACCCATACATTGTATGCTGTTATACAACATATGCATTTTTGTGTATTCCATTTTTATTTATTTGTACACGTTTCATGTTTCAAATTGCTCTCAATCAGTTCTGTTAGATCTACACTATCTGTTTTGCAGTTGTCCAAGTAAATAGAAGAATAACATAAAAAGGATGATTAGTTAGTTAATTAAAAGGAATCATCACATACATAGAATGCGTTCATTTGCCAATGGCCCGGCTACAAATAGCCATTTTCTTTATTCACATTATATCCCAAAAACAAAACCTTTCTTCAGTCAAGAAACGTAAATAATGATGCAATCAGTTACCAAATAAAACTGAAGTGACAGAGCAAATAGGTGGCTAAATCTATAACTACAAATATCACTCAAAATATTACAGAAATGGTCACGGAATATAAACAAAAATGAATAAAATAATGAGTAAAATACAAAATGCATTACAACAAAACAATCACTGCTTTTGCTTTGTGAACTGAAAACATAAGTACTCATTTGCAAAACTTTCTTAAAAATAGTTTAAATTGTGCCCTTTTACTTTAACAGGATTTTATACTTATTATAAGATCACGTGCTTTGCTAATTTTTATGTTTTGGCCTTGTTCAGGGCACCTACCACTACTGCAAACATTTTTTTTTTTTTATAAAAAAGCATAAATGTTTTTGACCATAATAATTTTGTTCAACGTTTTTAATAATGTCATGCAAACGTACTGATTGTAGTATAGCTGTACCTTTTAGAGGGAAAGCTTATACAAGCACTGTTTTTTTCGTTCGCTATAAAGTGCTGACACAGAACACTTGGTCAAAAATAAAAGTCAATACAGATGGAACTGCTGCCTTTTTGTTTAACTTCCCCCTGTGTAAATATATAGTGTGCTGGTAAATATTATTACTACTATTCCCTTATTATTTGGACTGGGATTTTTCAATAAAATGTGAGTCAAAAAGAAAACAAATACATTTTCATTTGGATCAGGCACCATTTTCTTTCAAACAGAAAATGTTTATGTGTTTCGCTTTGTGCTGTGTTACAGGAAATATGGAAGGCTTGGAATATATTTTTACAAGTGTGGCGTGCGAGTAGGGAAACATAATAATAACAGATTCTTTATCGGATATTGACGTAGAGCTCTCCAGCCAAGCTCTGCCCTTGTGTGAATGTTGGGTCAGACTTTTCAGCTCTTTTACGATTGGCTTATATGGGTCTCAGGTGCTAAACTGAAGCAAAGAGCCTTCCAATAAAGGCATCTGGCAACTTGGCACGCTCCTGAGCCAGTTGTGATCACAATTCTAGGGCTGCCTTGGGGTACACCATTTGTGTTGGATGCTAATCAAGTCTGTAATCATATTTTTGGCCCTGATGGCCATTTGTTTTAATATATTAAATACTCCATTCAACTTGATCAGACTGAAGTTGAGATGTCACTACAGGTGATAGTGTCATGAGATCATATCTTCCTTATACTGCATCTGTCATCAACTGAAGATGTGTGACTCAAGCTGTGTGATCTAAATGTTAAAAGTGTATCAATTTAGAATACATTTTCCCCGGGCATTTTCCACGTGTTTTTGGACATATTCTATTTCCTTGACTCTAGTGGCCATGATCTAGTTTACATGCCACTCCAGCCAAGTAACTAAACAGTATGCAGAACACATGTCTTGACTACTTGGTCCATCAGGCTATTTTGGCTTGTTGTGTGAAACTGGAGTTGCTTTTGCATTCTTTAATCAAGTATGCTTAAGTTTCAGTCTATAACATTCTGAATTCCTTGGTATTGATAGTGATGATTGGTATCTCACTTTCTATGTGGCATTGATGAAAGCCATTAAGTATTCCTATCCATAACAGCTAACATCATGAAAATATGAGGTAGTCGACAGAATACTGCTTTCATTTGGTATATGAAAACACTTCACTATTAAACACATATACAACTCACTTGGTTCACCTAATCTGCCCTTTCCATACCTGGTTCAAAGTTTTGCTTTTCTTGTATATTCTTAAACTCATTTGAATTCCTTAGATGTTTTAGCTACTACAGAAACAGCATTATATTACTAAAACATTCTCCCCAGTCAATGTTGATGTCTCTGAGACTGTACCAAAAGAACTCTGTAAAACACTACCCTCTCATATATATAACCTTAATCTACCCTGCACTTGAAACTGAATCTTTCTAAAATGTGCTTTTACCTTAGACTTTTTCTGCTCAACATAAACAAATCTGCTACAGAGCATTGTTAATACTGTGATGGAAATGGTTAGATTTAAAAAAATGTTTTGGAGATTTCAATATGTCCATAAATCTATTTTTAGAGAATATATATGAAATTGAAGCCATATAGTACTAAAGTTTCCCTAGCACATTTTGCCTAGGCTTTTAGTTCCTTTAAATAGATGTGCATACTTAATAACCTCCAGCCACTTTTATTATCTCCTGTAATATTATTGTCCTTTCCTAGGTCACCAGAACATGACAGAGCATGGGTATAAACACTAACATTAACCCTACAAGTAAAGCTGGCAGAAAAACTGGCAAATTATACATGATAACAAATCTAAACGGGGGTAGCTGCTCACCTGACCATTATCTGAAAACAGAATCTTATTTGATGGCAATAAACCTAAGTTATGTCTTTAAAGAACCACTGTCAATGCCCAGCTTTCATTTGCAAAGAAGAAGCCATTTAATTTACTGTGACTAAAGAAAGTTAATCTTACACTGAAAACTGCTGTTTTTTTCACAGATTTTCAGGTTGGAGCAATTTCATCTTTTTTCAAACTGAAATTATAAAGTTGTGTATAATGACACTTTCATCTTTCATGGTTCCTTTTAGATTATTTACTGGATGGGGTTTACTAAGCGTCTTAAGTGCATCAGACAGTATCTCTTGATTTACTATGTATTATTTCCTATGGGGAAACATAGCCCTTCTCACCTTATCTCAGCTCTTTGTAGCTCATCTCAAGTAAGAAAATGCTTAGTAAATCCCACTGTGAAATATTTGAATGACTGGGAGTTTCCATTTACTTTGGAGACAATGAAACAGGTTCAATGACTTATTTATGAGTCAGTTAAGGTTTTTGGTACATCTTTGGTACATCTTTATCAGTTAGGTTCACTAAATATGTCACATCTATAGCAGCAATACTGCGCTAAACCATTTCTTCTTGCTATTTATTATAAGTAAATACTTCCATCACAAATATCATCAATCTAATCTAAAAATATCTGCTGTTTCTGTATTTTACTTTCCACATTTATGTAATGAAGAACACTTTGCAAATGTTGCTCCAGATGTCTCATACATCTATAAAGACATGATAAAAGAGCAATCTTTCCTGGAGAAATGTTGTGCTATTTATAGTATATTCTAGGGGCATATAGACGCTATGATTTCCACTTATTATTAAAGTCAAGCTGGTGTTTTGTGAGTATGTCATACCATATATGTCCTGTTCTTGGAATATATTACATCAGTGAAAACAGCTGAACAGCTCCTGCCATAATTTGTTGAAGTTAAAACTATGTTTAGAGACTTGTTTGTTTTGTTCTTCAATTGAGACTTATGTGAGCTCTATAGCTCTTAACTAATTTTTTTCTACATATTCAATTGAATGGCATAGCTGTTTCACTATAATCAGTGCAGTGGTAATGTAATTACACCACAAAATTGCTGTGGGGACTACAAGACAGCTCAGTTGCTTGTCCTAACAATCTAAATGAACACATTACTGAGTGAGGCTGGGGAAGAACAGTTCATTCTAGGTAAAAGCTGGCATGGTATCTGTTATTTCCATCTGCAAAGCTGTAACGTAAACCCTTCCACACTGGCGATTCAGAGATATTTCAGAACAGGAAGGGTGCACATACTGCCCAGATTATTTTAGATTGCATTTTATTTATTTATTTTTGTCCTAAAATGAAATGTTTGTTTGGAAGAAAAATACATCTGTCTTGCAAAAACTTCAAGGTAGTCTATTTTGGGTATATTTAGTAAGTCTGGATGTTAACTGCAGCATTACGATTTTTCTCATGTCGATGCATGAAATTCTTGTTAACCAATCTATTCCATTATGAAGCTAAACAAAGATGATAGTTCACTCAGTGATGTTCAACACAGGCACTCTTCAAATGTTGTTATATGAATAAAGTGGTAGAAAAGCAAAAAGGAGAAGAAACAAAAAGTATTCCTCTCAAAAGGCATCCTTAGTACAGTATTTATTGACATATATATTTACATAGTTACATAGGGCCTCATTCTATTATCGGCCGTAGGAGATGCGGGGCCGCAAGGACCGGCCGCAAGCTATTTGCCTATTCTATTCCCTTCCGGCCGGGGACTCATGTCCCCCATTATGATCCCTAGCATTTACAGAGCTTTACAGTGCCGTCTTGAATTTATTTTTGCTTTTAAAGATTTCTGAGCTTACGGCCGGTTGCAAGATATACGGCCGGCCGTAAGGGGATATCCTTGCGGCGCCGTCTATTTGAATTGCAAGGTAACGGAAGCCCCGCAAGGAATTGCAGCTTTGCGGCCGATTTACGGACGATAATAGAATGAGGCCCATAGTAATTAAGGTTGAAAAAAGGCTTTCAATCCTTCAAGTTCAACCTGTTAAGATCTCCTCTGATCTGCAATATGCAGATTAGTTATTAATTAATTAGTTGTTAAATAATTATTAATAGTATAGTATTTGAGGATGAATAAAGAGTTAGTCCATCAAGTTCAACCTTTTTAGATCTCTATTGATCTTTTTAATATGTGGACTATTTATTATTAATTGTTATATACTTTATGTCACTGGGTTTACTCGTTCTATAATAGTCTATGCATAGCACTACAGACATTATTTACACTATACAGGAACTAAATATTAGTACGCATCTTGAAGCCAAAAAGTCCACATTGCACAGTATGTTTCGGGAGCCCCTGTGAAACCTTTTACAGCTGTTGCCTTGCTTTGCAGCAGATGTTTTGCTTTCTGACCTTTTTGCAGCATTGAGTGTCTATGCCTTTACATCACGTTGTGTAGCTTACCATGCCAACCATTCTGCCAACACATCTTGAGTTCCTGCTGTTGCTGCCTCGGCATCCCAGATGTCCTAACGTCTATAATGGTTTGACCTATTAATCTTCAGATAGAATTTTGTTTGACGATTCAAACTATGTATTTTGTTTGGAGATTCAATATAAACGTGAAACATTTCAGGATGCAAATTAAAATCTATTGTGTCAATTCCAAAGCAAATGTCATGTAGCAGGTGTTCTAACACTTTTACATTTTGTTCAACAATTTTACATTTTACTTTAGAAGCAAACCATGTTGCTTTTGTATCAGAAAGCCACCAGCTTAACATTATAACTAGGTTGCAACAATTGCACATTCTTTTCCAGAGAAAGAGACTGGCCTGTCCTGGATCTATGGGTGCAACTGCAAGTCATGTCAACCTGTGTTGGCCAGTCTCCACCAAGCAAGTGCCTGTCTAAGCTACCAATTGCTGGTCAGCCACTGCGGAATCATTATTTAGGATAAACCTATTTAATCAATCAACATATTCCCCCAGATTAATAAAACTTTACAGGGGCTGAGACATGCACCCATAATGAAGTACTTCCCATTCCATGTGTAGCCTAGTGAGTCCATTCTTATCTATAGTTTATGGGCAGATATCCATGAGAGATTCCTTGGATATCAGCTGTTTCAATACATAATCATTTCAATATAATGAAAAGTAAGTATTTTGTTTTATTTAAATGATGCTATTCAGGTAATTTTGCATGTATCACTATTTAGAGAGATATAAGTCACAAGATAACCTTGCTACTCTGAATAGAAAAATTATATTTTCATCTCCCTGAGGAAAGTGAAAGGTGTGTCTGCCCTGCTACTGGAATAAATAAAAAGACCATTCAAATTATGATGGCCCTCTGTCAACTAGGAAAAGGTATGCTATACAGATTTTAAAAAAAACAAAAAAACACCTGGACATTTTGAAGCACCTTAACTACTTTATAATGGTACATTAAGAAAAAAACACACAACTGCCAGATTCAATGGGATATAACCAGACAGACATCTGTAGGACATTGTATTTTGATATATGTTGCTTCTGCACTTATCAAAGCACATGGCTATATGTTTTCCATCTCATAGTAATGCCATTTTCTTCACAGAAAAGCTGTTGTGTATTGATATCCTATCAATATAGAGAAGGTAAAACTTCAATATAAGTTTTCTATATCATACTGGTTTTCTAGAAGGTGTTATAATGGTTTAGCAACAGTCTTAAAGCATTCTACCAGACTCTGTTACAATACAGCAACACAAAGGTTTGATAAAATATAATCTGAGAAGATAATTATGGCCTGGTCACCAACAGAAAATGTACAACAACAAAGGTTAGGTATGAGGTGGAAAGTCATCCACATTACCCACTTCATACCACGCTGACATTTGAGGACCTTTTCTTATTGTGCCAATATGACAAGTACCATAACTAATAATATAGTCAGATGGACAAACTGGCAGAAGCATCACATTGGGCTCATAAACAAAAAAATAAATGTGATTCATTTGACATTTCCACTTTGTATCATTTGTACAAATCTTTAACTACTGTCACTTAACAGTAAAGTTTCCAGTACAATTACACAAACGGACAGTGTGTGCGAAGTATATAACAAGTAGACTTTCACCCAACCTACCTGCTATGGCTCCTTCATAACATACAGAAATCTGCCACAGAAATCATAAAATATGAAGAAGACGTGCTAGCTTTCAAAACTGCTGTGCACAAACATTCTTTATAAACCGATCTATTTCTTCATTAGGCATTACATATGCTTGTAACACAACCGAAGGGAATCATGTACAGATAGAGGGAGATAGACAGGTTGAGTAATAGCAGTTTTACAGAAGGAAACAATGTGAAATTTACCGTAATAGTAATGTAATAAGGAGTGCGTGTTGAGACAAGCCTAATGAATTTGCTTGGCAATACTGGATCTCATCCAAGTTATGCTAAATGCTTTACAGCAGTTCAAGGGATATATATCAAAGGAAGCACATATCCTTTATGGTATAGTATAAATGTCACTGTTTGTGCAGGATAGGCCATGAGTGCCTATACAATTATTATCATTATGTTGTAAGTTGACAAAGACTGACAAATATATGTCAATCTTTGGTTTTTTATCCATAGAAATACATATTTGATTTTGAAAGTAATTCTGTTAAAGTGATTTTGTTAATTTTTGCATAATTCCGTCTTCTCCATTACCCTTTTTTGCAATGGTACAATATTCAATATTCTCTAGTCACCAGTGTTCCCTAGTGGTTCAGTGCTTAGGATTTGGTGGTTTCGCCACTGCGACCTGCATTCGATTTCAGTCAGGGAACCAAGGGGTCACACCACCCTGAAGCCAAGCAGGGTTGGGCCTGGTCAGTACTTGGATAGGAGACCACCTAGGAATACCTGGAGCTGTATGCTGTGGCCCACTAGAGAAGGAACTGGCAACCCACTGCATTATCTCAGCCATGAAGACCAAGTAAATCAGCATGACTATGGATATATGTGCCTGGTATGCTATGATCCAGAAGGTCACAGAGAGTCAGATATGATTGAATGACACAAAAAAAGTCACCTGGAACTACATCTGACAATGAATGATTAAAGCATTCAGCTAATGATGTTGCAAGAACAGATCAAATATTATTTAATACTAGTGGATGCACATTATCTAGAACTTTAAGAAAAAAAAATATCATTTATTGTATCTCCCTTCAAATGGGATTTATTTATACATAGTCAGCTACATTTATGTAATTAATCGTTTAAACAACCCACTGTGGCCTTAACTGGAGAATTGCTGTATTAAAGTGGTTTCCCTCAGAGGCAGCCCATGATTTACCAAGAACTCCTTACTGATAGTGAACCTCAATTTCATTGGGGTTTTCTAGCGAGTAGTCCAATCCTATATTGGTATCTGCAGCAGATCTACATAAATAATACCGTAAATTATAAGAGGTATAGCATGTGTTCTCTAAGTTCATATGGTGTAGGACTTTAATCTGTTGTGGTGTAGGCCTTTAATCAGAGGATGCAAATTTAGCATATTTTCCTGAATTAAATATTACATATAAAATTAGCCTTGTATACAAGACTATTCTGATGGCTTCTAATTAAGATATATTAGTCTTATGATTTGTATTGCCTTATTATTATAGAAAATATTAGTGAATACAGTGAGCCTAGCTTCTGGTTGCTAACTCCTTTCTTGATACTTCTAGCTCAACGTATTCAATGCTGCTGCAACTTTTGCATCCTCAATGTTGTCAATGACAGAGAGCTGGAAAGAAGAATTTTTGGTCCCAGCTGCCAACAGTCCCTCGCATACTGACTTATTTATTAACAAAGGGGAATAACTGTTCTGCACATTTAATTTGATCTCATAATAACATTATTTTCTTTAAGACAATGAGTGAACTTGCTGGATCCGCTAGATATAAATTTAAACAATCTCCGTTCCTTGGCGCATGATGAGCCCTGTGTTGTTTATCCTATCCCTGCTAAGCTTATTTGTGGTGCTTTAACAGCTGTACAAAACCTGTGATTATAATCAAATACTATGGAATAATCCGCCACGTATGTGACTCTAGGGAGTGCAAGAAGGCTGAAAAGGACTATTTCATACTCTATTTCCCACAACAGGCAGCCCATTTATGACTGGACATAGTTTTAAAAATATGTGTAAGAAAACAATGCAGCTTAATGATGATGTTGACCAGGGACCCCTGAAACAACTGCTACTCTGTGAACACCATCAAAAGAAGTCTTATCAGATGCGAAAATATAAACTTTATTCATTCCCAAGTTTTATCTCTGCGTTTTTTTGAAAGCAACCTCTTAAATGTTTCTCTTTGGCTGTCTACGCGTTTGGTGGACATATCCCATAAGTATTCTAATGTGTGCACTCCCTAAATAGAAATATGCTGCTGGTATGTATTCCAAAACTGTAATAACAGGCTGTCATTCTTAGCTGTTGTGTGATAAAAGCTGTGCTGAGATATTGTCTTCCTTGTGAAAATAAACTTAAGCAGAAACAAAGCTGATGTCAGGGAGATTCTGTGTTTTAACTATTTTTAGAGAAATATTGCAAGTTTTGTTTTACATACATAGACTGAGGTGTGATGCATCATCATGGCGCTATGCTTACGCACATACAAATTATCAAAATATTTATATACAAGTATGTGAAAAGGAAAAATGTAATCTATTACATTTAAAATAGATGGTGCTGTACATCTGAGCGGATATAAGGCACAGTGAGATACATAAACTCAGACAAAATCCATTCCAGAACACTGGCACAGAAGGACAACCATACATATCAATGGAAAACTGTAATTTTAAATATTCAGTTCTAAAAGAATATAGTAGAAAAAGAATAAAGTCTCTAAAGGATTACCTTTTATATGCCAATATGCAGCAGGAGAAACCATTTTTTGTTTATCAACTTCATGAGGCAGGAGGAGGCTTGTACAGTGGGAATGTGGCAGCTACACTTGAATAATGGAAATCTCACTTCAAGGGCACACATTCTGAGCAATTACCAACAGTAATTACTGAGAGCCCCACAGTATAGAATAATTCAATGTAAAAGTTAAAAATGTTAAGGCGTGTTACTTTTTTGTCTTTAGATAAACATTTTCAAGTTTAGTCATTCAATAGACCTTAGAGGGGGGGGGGGGGGAAATTGTCACAGCGGCTTTTAACTACTTTAATTGCAAATGCTGTAATACCTTATAAGAAGAAATGATTTGCGTTACGAGCATGTTTTGATGCAAATAATTTGATTGCTACAAAGTACAAAATGTAGTCAAGTTTACAGAAGTCCCACATGAATATATCATATCATGTTTTATATTGTTTAGTGTACTGGTACAAATAAAATAAGAGATTAGGACATTCACTATTTGATTACCTGGCTTGTCTGTGGGCTGGACGGGTCATAAGAAGGAACGTAGTTCTTCAGGGCATCCTGAGGATTCAGGTGTGGAGGATATCTGATCGTCGGATGAGAGAAGTAGGAAGCTGGGGCCGGAGGAAGAATAGATTGTGCTGAAAATGGCAATGGGGAGGGTGAACTCCTGGTTGAGATGACTGCAGACATAAAAGAAAAATGGTATGAGGCAATTGGTTTACTTTTTTTGCCCCCCTTTCCCCTTAAGACAATCTAACAAAGTTTCAACTGAGCCTCATAAACTTCTTGTCTTGTATTTGCAGCTAAATCTAGGTCCAAATACCAGACATCCCTTGAGAACTAACAGTCCAACTTTCCCAGATCAGCCTGCTTGAAGTCTTGTTTAGCTTTCAGGAATTACACCATCATCTGATTTAGCACTGCTTGAAATAAAAGCATTATTCCCAGAATGAAAACATATTTCACTGGTTAAGTATTTTCTCCAGAGTCTTTAAAGATAACAAAACCAACATTTTTAGATCCTAAACAAATTAGTCATCATCAACAGCTAATGATTTTTGGCTGCAATAAAGCACTACATACCTGTGTATAAAAGAGCCCGGGAGGACATAATGGAGGAATAATTACTTATAGAATGGCACTTGCATGTGTACCAAGCAATCCCTCAAGAAAGTGCACAGGAGAATACATATTATTCACTACACAAGCATATGCAGATAACTGAAACCCCTATATATGTCTCCTCTAAAATGACTTTATATTATACTGACTGCTAGGAATTTTACTAATGCATAGAAAGGAATTCACACAAGAAATACCCTCTTCATAACTTATTCTACTCAGCCATTGAGACTGAGGCATCTCATTAAGAAAATCAGTCATAACAGATAGTGTTTTATAATGAAAAACAGACTTAAGATCAACAAAGAAACAGTCTGTCTATTTTCACAGTACATTTAAGGCAAATGGTTTATGCTATATCAATATTTATTTATTAGTTTGGTTAGACTATATTTTGGAGAAACGAACAGTATTGGTTGCCAGATTGTGTTTTATGTTAAAAGAGAATCAATATAGGGAAGAATGAAACAAATCGTATTATAATCATAGGGAACATTTGGCTCTTCTTTTTTTTTTTAAAGCATATAAGTTGATTTGTTGTGTCTGATAAAATAATTTCCATATTTCAGCTTCATTAAAGTTCGCAATATAGTCTTATGTTAATGGCTTCATCTAAAGGGTTGTTAGTTATGTCAGATTGTCAGTCAACAGCAGGCTTAGCATCTGTGATACTAGTTTGAAAATAAGACCAAAAAAGCTAACAAATGACTGTCAAATGGAGCCAGCATCTTAGAAAAAGATAAGTGAATGAGTAGGTCAGATCTGGGAGAAAACTACATTATATTCCCAATGAATATCTAGATCACATACATCATCGTGTATATATTTATCAACTGTATAAATGTGATCTAAGCATATTTATCAGGGAGTATTTTGCTATAGTTTTGCATTTCTTGTAAATTCATACAATGCAAAAGATGCAACTGTAAATCAGAAATTGGCATGCTTGAGAAATTCAAGGAGCATCTCAAAGTTACACAATTGGCTGCTGTTACTGGATGCAACTATAGAGCAACAAGGGCAGGACAGCACATCCCATTCAGCAGCAGATTTTTGCCTATCCCAATGATAAAATGGAAAATCTTCAACACCGGGATAGTTTCCATTGTGCTGGATGTGTTTAGCAACAGGCCTAAATTTTCTACGGGACATTTTCGAGAAAAAAAACGCAAAAGAAAATTCCAGCACTCTACAAACAAACATGGGTTTCATTATTGTAGATCTATCACAATTACTGTACAAGGGCAATCATCCGGTCAAAAGTCTTTGAGAAAGGTTGAAGTATTGACTTAGCAAGGTGTGTGGTTGCTACAATAAACACATCCAATATTTTGCATCGTGTAGTATAGGGATGCCACAGTAAGAAATATCTTTCCTCACACATGGTTTGATAGCTAAATTCTACATTTGTTGGATTTACCATATAATTTCAGTGGAAAAATGTGACTCTAGTAGTAAATCACCTTGTGAAAAAAAATACTGATACTTGTTTGACCTTCTATTGAGAGTTAACATTGTCCAAATGTCCCATTTATTACTTCTGGTGACACTTTGCTTTATAGAAAATAGGTGAATTGATTTTAATTAAATATTTATACAATAGTGATTATTTGGCTAAAGACGTCAACGCTAAATAAAATGAGCATATATACACTCAATCTCTTTAAAAGGAAGCACATGTGAAACTTAGACTCCTGTATCTGAAATAGCTTTGGTTGTAGTAACTGTTACTTCCATGACCTCATGATATGATGTTAAAATATAAATGCCTTACAAGAATAAAGTCACAGAAGGCATATGTAAGAGCATTTTTGTTGTTCACCACTACATTATTACGAATTCCCATCAAATGGCCTCTACTTCTTGTATTCTCTGATCAAATTTTTTGATATTTAGCTATTACACTTAATAAATATAATTATCTTGGTACACATATGTGATACGTCTAATATGATGGAATTTACCAGCCTCTCGGATCCTCATTATACTGGCTTTTTCAAGCTGACATTTCATTGATCAGGAGAAGGTTTTCATTGCTCTTACCACTATGTCCTACTCCTGGTATTCCCGGATGATGATGCTGGGGAAAAGAGCTCAGTCTCGATGAAGAATCCTGTGGAGATGTTGGGCTAAACAATGGCTTTTCAGGCTTCTTCATTGTGGGGGAGGACATATCTGTTTAAATAAACACAAAAATTCATTGTAACATTTTATCAAAGTATGTATGGCCATAACAATTGTGTGATTGTGTTGGCAAATGACAAATATAATGTTTCTGGGTATGTTTGAGTACTGTTATTATTTCTGGGTTATACTCAAGGTAGAAGGATGCCACGTAGTAGTGGGCCCTGCATTTCCAGACTCGTTTTGCAATTTCAGGCTTAGTACTGTGACCAATTAGCCACAACTGATCCTGCATTTGCATGGCTATGCTATTCACTGCTATGTGCCCCACTTTGTTTGGTTATCAGACTTCATTGTGGCAGACAGACGAACAAGCACAAATGATCTGCTTGTAGATGGGGACTTCAATAACAATTTGCTTGTCTTCAGCCTATTAAACCAAAATCACATTCCTTTCATACCAGACAGGCATAAGGTTGGAGTAATTCATTTATTCATTGGTTCTCAGATACTCAGGCTGCACTAAATCAGCTGCTTGTCAGCCTCTTGTTTCTTCATGTTCTTAGACAAATTTACTAATTAAAACATAATAAACATAATAATAACTACTTTGTAATTATTAATACAAAGAAGTTACATTTTTGTTTGCCATAAAATGTAAAATATGTTATTATTTTTCCCACATAGTTCTGCTTTCTTTGCTATTTTGAAGTCATTCAGTGCATTGTGAGGTGTCGGCTATTGCATCAGTAAAACATTATTAAAGGGACATGGAAGGTTTCTGGACATCACTAGGGATTTAACCTATCTATGTATGTTTTCCTGGTATCTACCTTAGTTTATTTCGAATTGATTATAAGCTCTATTTTTTTCTGCCTAAAATTATACAATTTGTACCTGTTTGGGTCTGCCTTCTGTAGCTCATGAATACACTGCAGGGTTTCAAATTAGCCAGTCAGTGACCTCTCTCAAATAGCATGTTGAAGGATGTTGTGACTGATTGATTACAATGAGACACTGCACACACTGTGCTTAGAAGTACACTGTCTTCATGAGCTGCTGCAGTGTAAGAGAATGCTTTGTCCTCCCTTATTAGATTCTAGTTTCTCTAGAATAGGGTAAATAACATATGATAGGTACTATATTAGAATATCATCTTTGCTGCCATATTCATATGCAGTGTTGTGAGAAATCAACAACCTACAAGAATATCTAAATGAAAAAAAAGGTAAAGATTTATCTTTTGCAGTTCAGTAAAAACATACAACTTATGACAAAAATCCACACAAAGTCACACACATAAATAGTATTGTGCACTCATCCCATCCCAAGCCAACAGACAAGCATTTGAGCTGTAGACTCTTTCAATATAATGAGCCCCATTGTTTCTGTTGCGGTCTGAACAATCCACTGCATTCTCCTCTTTTCAAATCTGCCAACTGGCCATCCAAATAGTTGGATTTCAACAACTTCCACATTTCTCAGAAACATTTTTTATTTCTTTTCTTTCAGAGTTATGAATTTGAGCAATTTATTTGCTTTCTTGTACTAAAGTGGTATTGGACTCAATATACTTTTAAAAATTGAACAAGAAATGTTGGGTTGCTTCAAAAGAATATACAATTTCATTTGTTGATATATAAGCATTGATAAAGTAAAACTCTACTAATACTAATGAAATAAATAAATATAGCAATAAAGGAGTGCCAAACAGAAGATTTTAATGATTTTCTCAGAGAACTGAAGTGAAATTCTGAGTCTCTTTTCCTGGGCAAGAACATATCACGTATCAACAGTACTTTGGACTTGTCTATATAAAATATGTTTGTAATCATTTGGAATAGTGTAAAAAGGCCAGTGGGAAAGTACACTGCCAATGTCTCTTGGTTGTTAAAGAGTAATTATCTAAGGATTTACAATCTAAACTTGTTACCATCTATAATTTATTTCTAACATGTGACAGTGGTTATCCTTAATCCCAAGAGCACTGCTACATTCTTCCACAATAATACTACGTACTGAATGTGAAATTGGAGGAAGCACTGGTTGACTGAAAATAGACACTAAAATTAGTGATCACAAGGTTCTGTCATTGGGGGGAAAAGTGAACAAATTACGTTTTTTGCTCACCCTGACCATTTCAAATTAAAGGGAACATTCTCATTTGAGAGCAAAAATGCTGTTGAATAGGAAGATACTAGAAATGATCCAATATGATCACTCCGATGATGGATACATTGGATTTACCACTTTACTTTCCGTTTTAACTATGTTACTTCTGTAAGATGTTGTCAAATGTATAGACTGACAACACAAAACAACAGTAGGTAAAAGTGAATTAGTAATCTTCTGTTATACCAGACCCACTAAATATCTACGTTAACTCGGTGATGAGCTGCAGATCGGGTAAAATAACTGGTTTTGTAATGTTTTCTACATTGTTGTATTGCGATTATAGTAAAATGTGTGTACATTTTTACAGCAGACTCATGTTGTAAAGTGCACCTT
Organism: Discoglossus pictus; assembly: GCA_027410445.1. NCBI lineage: Eukaryota > Metazoa > Chordata > Amphibia > Anura > Alytidae > Discoglossus > Discoglossus pictus. Next base: position 342,215,274 of record CM050163.1, on the reverse strand, counting down.
AGCTCCTTGAGACTCTAGAATTACAAGCTCGGAGTCATTATCATGTCCATGTAAGAAGCATTCCTAAACCTCACTTGCTGCACAGATTAAGGGAATCTAATCCAGTGTCTGACAATAATGAAAAAAACTTTGCAATACTAAATTAGCCTACTTAATATATTTATTATATATAATACATCAAATGTTATCTATGTACCTTGTACCTATTGAAGTCTCCGAGTGGAGCAGAATGCGTTGTACTCCTTATTCTTAAAGCCAAATATATAATGCATAATGCTAGAGTTTTGGTATAGAAATAGCACAAATGGCAACGTGGTTGCTTGTTTTGAAGATAAGACTATAGACACCTAAAATGCGCTTTCTTGCACCTTGTATTGATTACAGTAAACTGACTTTTAAGATGCTACAAAACATTACCAACCTGTGGCAAACAGTATAAAAATGTAACAACATGACATTTATAAAATGGAAAAACTCTGCACTCAACCAGGATTTTGTTTCTCTGACAACTTTAGTGTAGGGTTTTTAGATCAGTTTTACATTAAAACTATAATACGGTCACCTACTATTATTATCTACTAGCGACTTGCCCGTCAAAAAATGACGGAAATAAAATTGGAAGCCAGGCAATGCTGTTTGACACACAATGTGAGGCTTTTGCTTCTTTGAGCACCTTTGGTGCTCATTGCGAACCTTGCCTCCCGCTCATTGCAGGGTTCATTAATCTGCAAGTTTTGTGCTTGGGAATGCCATGTGTCTCTTTCCAGCATCTCCCACTGTCCCTTCCCTGTGTGTTTCTCTTCTGTGTGTCTGCTGAATGTTTGAGTGGCGCGCGCTGACTGGTGTTTGCTTTATTTTCAATGTCCCGCATGCCTAGCATTGTTGGTGTAAGTGTTAGTGTCTTTGCCATCGTGTATTTTCTAAGCTTTTGGCGCTCATTGCAGCCTGTGCTGCGCGACTGCTTAAGTGCTCATTTAAGCCTAAATTCCGCATGCTTCAATGCGTCAACTGCTCACTTGCTTCACAAGGCGAAGTCCTGCGAGCTTGGAATGCTTCCATGCCTCAACGGCTCACCTCGCTTTGCGAGGCTCACAAGCGTGACGACAAATCACAGTTTGACAACTATTATATGCGATTATTATTCCTTTATATACCTTTTCTCCTGTGTACAATTTGTTGTCAGTGCAAGTTCATTTGTGTTGACACCTTGACATCTGCAACTTGAAAGAATATGTGTAATAAAGTATAATAATATGTTTACTACATTACTATATCTAAACGTCTCAACTATGAGTTGGCTGTACGTTAGATGTATACCATTTCTGTATGTGTAATTTGCTTATTTCCAATAGCAACCCATATAAAGACTGACACTTTAGAATTTTATGGGATAAATGTTGATGCCAGAGGCCATCCCATGATCATGAGTTGTGGTGTCTAAAGGGTGAAGACCTGCGCCTGTTAAACCGTTGGGGAAAGAAGACACAAAGGCTTCTGTTTTATCACAAGCCACCAACGAACTGCTTAAAAAAAAAAGTCAATAGGACAAAAAGTGAAAGTTTAACCAAATATTTGTCTCAGGCGCTGTCAAACTGAGCCCAATGTGTTGTCTACTCTTGATAAAACATCCAGCCATTATTGTCTGCAGAAATGGACAAGTGTACTAATGGCCTATATAGATTGCATTTGAATGCCATACTTTTTCTGTCTCAGGCTGTCACGGGACTGTCAGTAATAGAATACCTTCATGAGACACAATTACTTCATTCTCTTGTGTGCAAAGCATCACAAAGGATAGAACATATAAAAGATTGAATTTCATTCCTAATCAAGGGGAAAAATGTGGCAATTAACTCCTTTATGAAAACAAGCAGAGCAATACTATTTACTTGTTCAAACCAATGTAAAATAAAAGAAGTGTTAAAAGAAGGAACATGCTGTTATGTGCTTGCATGTTTGATACTTCACTTCACAAAAGGGTGCCAGTCTTAACTATTTCCCTTGGAAATATTGTAAAAAAATGGAATACTGATGCTTCATTATTTATTTAAAAAATATATTTGCCTTTTTCTCTTTCCAAAATGTGTCTGAAGTTTCAAATAAGTCACCAGACCTGATTCAATTGGATGTGAAACATTTAGCAGAAAAGTGCACAAGATTACTAATTTACTAATAACTAACAGCCTTATTAAATTGCAATTCAGCCAATTTAATTGGGCTCTATATAAGCACAAAGCATATTTTTTTACAGAAGTTTTTAGTTAGTGAACTTCTATCCAAAAGCAACGTCTTCACTAACTAAAAACTTCTATTAAATTGGCCGAATCGCAATTTAATAAGGCAGTAAATTACTAATTAATAGTCCATGAATTTAGATATATTCTCCCAGTAAAATGTCTTTTGCCATTTTGTTGGGAAAAATGTGTACACATGCCAAAGAATTTCATAAACCACTCATCAGTGTTTGGTCTATGTACCTAAGTTTATGTGCGATGCAATGATAATGTTGAATAGCAATATACATAATATGCACCTCTTCATAAAGCAAACTTGTACAGGATTATAGTTTCACACAAAGTGGCTTGTAAAAAATGACTATTTGTTGAGATAATGAATACGTTCAATACTTTAACATGAATAAATTGGATACTTTAACAGACTATGGCCCTCATTCAATTGCAATTTGGCCAATTGAATAGGGCTCTAAATAAGCACAGAGCATATTTATTTTAAAGAAGTTTTTAGTTAGTAAGCATCTATCCAAAAGTAAGGTTTTCACTAACTAAAAACGTATTTAAAAAAAATATGCTATGTGCTTATTTTGAGACCTATTCAATTGGCCAAATTGCAATTGAATGAGGCCCTATGAATGTGGTTTCTAAGCATAATTCCAATGATCAGATATTAATCAATCAATGAATGTAGTTTAAGACCATAGTTAGCTTAGTAAGTATAATAAATGCCTGTCTGGGCTAGCTACACAAAATAATCTATGCAAATAGGAGCCGTGAAAAGCTAATCTGACCGCAGATGAATAATGCAAGGAATGCAATGTCTGAATAAAAACCATTACATTTCAATATAATATGCAATGACCATTGTATCTATGTTGTTATGCGGATATAGAATTAGAATTACTTTACCAAATTCAGTTAAATAAGAGACCCAACTCTTGTGTAGGAAGGTCTAGTAGTTATGAAGGAAAGTATTAAAAGAAAGTTCAAGCGAAGGCATAGTAGATTAGTTTCTCTGTGTTTCATAGCTCCACACATTTTGCACACTCTTCTATATGCTGGGTCTGCAGAAATTAATCATGTGCTAGGAGTGATTTGCAAGGGGTCATTCCAGGCCAAAAATCAGGAAACTCCCAATGATGACCTGGTACTTGGCATATGAGACAACCATTTCTTTGGGAAATGGGGAAGAGTGGCGCGGTACCTTTTATTCTAGACCTGACAGCGATTTAAAAAAGAAAACAGAAACTCACCCTATACCAAAACTATGGCACACAACAGCATTGTGTTTACATAAATCTGACTGAAAACATTTAGAATTGGTTTTACTCATAAAAAAACCTTTATTTAGAAAGATTCCCAATTTAGTTTGGGGGTAGACAGTGCATATAAAAGCATTCTAATAAGAAAACAACTTTTAGAAAAACTAGAATATATCCACCTATTTAACTGCTTTGCACTTTGACAAGGAAAGTTGAATAGATGGCACTAACTGTCCCTAGTGACTATATTGAACGTTAATTATACCAGGGAAGTAAAGTCAGGGGCATGCTGGAGACGGCCATTTGTGAATCTTATACATATTAATATTCTTTTCACATTCCTCGTTTACTTATTAATCTGTTTTATTTTGATACTATTAAAAAATAAAGTCCACTATTGGGAACAGTTCAGACTGTATCTGCTTGTCTGCCTAGTACTCTCCTTTGTACAATGAGAGATAATGGTACCAAGCAAGGCACAGCAGGCAAAGCGGACAGTGAATGAGTTAATGCTGTAACTTTTCTCAGAATACCAATAGAGAAACCCCTACTGTGATTAATGGCTAACTGAAGGACATAACTGTGGATTATAAGGCAGCAGGGGTACAATACCAAATCAGCATTTCACTCAATGGTCTACAGATGTGTAGCATGCCCCTCTGGCAGCAGACTCATTTAATAGTACTGTATTACAGAGATTTCACTATGGATGAATCCAGATTTCCAAGGGAAGGCAACTCACATACAAATGCACAGTAATGTTATCTGTAGGAGCAAATTCAAAAGCAGGGATACTACACGTGCAATTCTTATTCTGCTACGTATGAGCTTTCTATAGCTAACCATTTACCGATTAGTTAATTGCATATGTTATATGTGCAATAAAACAAAGAAATAAGTTATTAGTTAATGTGAGCCGGTAAATCATTTATTCTGGCACACTCCTGGCTGAGGCATAGTTTGCTCCTGTTGAGATGATGGGTGGTATGACTGCATTTCAGAGATAGAGTCCAAACCACATATTGCTTAGTAGGATCATATTACTGTTAGGATAGGATGCACAAACCCGGCCCTGTCTTGGACCATAAATTTCCTTGTACCACATCAAAGTGATCAGGCTTATGTAAATAATAAAAAAGTCTAAGTGACTGATCCCTCAACAAAAACTCCATTTGGATGGGAGGCGGAAGGGAGCTGGTGTGAGGCCTGACGTATGTATTGACAGCTTGCACAAATGGTGCGCCAGATGTATATCTGCTTGACTCAGCCCCAGGCAACTCTGATGGACTCTGATGTGCTAAAATGCTGCAGGGGGAAAAAGTGTGCAGCAACGTGTTTTACGGGAGCTCTTAATTAAACTGTTGTTCCCTTTCCAAAAGGACCTTAGGAAACACTAATGAGACATGAGTTTGGGCAATTTCCTCATCAAAGAAATAAAAAAAAGCCCCTTTTCCCCTGCCTGCAGCCGCCAGCCGTCCCCAGTAGCTCCCATGATAAACATCACATGGTCAGCCAAGTGCCTCTAGCCACCTGTTAGGGGGACGTGGTGGCAGTCAACTAGTGATCTGGGGCAAGTTCAAACATCCACAGCAGCACCTGCTCACTCTAGACACCTGCTTGGTTTTCTACAAGCAGAGAAGCATATGTTCACTTTACTGATGCTCTTTGAGACTACATCTCCGAAAAAGATTCCTGCACAAGATTCCTAGCTATGCTAAAAAGGTGACATGAATGTCACAGAAAGTGGTGTTGCAAGGGTTAGTTTGAGAGCACTCGGCTGTACAGCTTACCTTCTTATTCATATGCTTGTCCCATTTTTAGGCTGTGATTTTTAGCTTATCAGATTTCGGTGCAGAATCCTAATTCAGGAGAGCTCAACACCAAATGTCGCAGAACGCATTTCACGGCGTATGATGGCGTTGAATAGTGAGTATAAAAAACAAGTAGGCAGAAATATTGTGATCCAAAAACTCATAGGGGACATGAAACTATGCATATTAATTATATAAAAGGTAACTCAATAATTAATTATACTGCAAGGGTCTGTTTTGTCAGAAATCGTAAGATAAACTAATTCAGGCTACGCTGATCTACCTTCTGCAGTAAATGGAAAAACTACTTTATCCTGCTCATAGCAGGGCCGGGATTTGTCTGGTGAGAAAACTTAACAGAAAGAAATAATTATAATGGGTGAATCTCATTTGATATTGGATAACTAGTTATTTTGTGGATTACTGATTTACTATTTGATATGGTTCTGCAATAACAAAATGTATGGCCACATCAAAGGACCAGGTGCCCGAGAAAGTAGAATTAATCTATTTTTGTAGCGTATTAAGTAAGAGGGGCACTGTGGTGCTTTTTCTCTTGTTGGAATCAAAAATATCTAAAATACAGAAATCATCACATATAACATGTCTCAAAATTAAGTCATGTCCAAATGTCTAGCAGTTAAACTCTTTACAGGGCAAGCCATCTCTTAGCCAGTCACAGGGTGTAATGAAGACAAAAAACACCCTAACATATAAGGTGACTAGATGAGTATTCAACATGACATTATTACTGTAAGAAGGAGATAGCATTTCCACCTGGATTCCTTGTGGAGCAGCTTTAAGAGTGAATGAAACATATCTTAATAGTATTTTGTTTGCTGTAGTATGCTGATCCCTCAGTTTTTTATATTTTTGGTGATTCCAGGGATGTGCAAGAAGCATTCTGGAGTTATTTTTAAATCTATTTTCTTTCTCCAGAAAATTGTAAAATATAACACAAAATGAGAAATGTAATCTAGACAAGAAAAATTCCAAAGTGAATTCCCCATTGAAATACAAACAAGAGTAGTCACATATCCCAGATTTCACATGTACTTGAGTATGTACCAGCGATATTAATGCTGTGCGGTTCTATCTAAAGACACGATTAAAATAGTTATTTGCCCATATGACAAGGCATATGGACTTGATCCCGTAACAGTTGTCGGATGATGTCATTTCAACCATGAGTAATTAACTGCCAGAATGAAAAAGATATGTTTACTTGATTTCAACCCTATCTAAAAGAGAGCCCTTTGCAAACAACACAACGTAAGAACATTGCATGGAACGTGTGGGGCAACAGCTGAGACATCCCATAGAAATGGGGACGAACCACTATTCTGCACAGTGAAGTGGAGATAAAATTAGTGGCATATCTTTCTTGATCAAAGAGTTAACTCTTTGACATCTAAACAGGTTTGGCTATAAAAACAGAAAACCACTGAATAGGAAAATAGGCACCAAATACAGTAATAAGAGCCTCTACAAATCTCTATTTTCACTGTGATTCATTTCCTAATTCATTTGTATCATCTAAGGTTCTTTCTGAGCCCTGTTGAATAATTTCATTAATGCGAGCCACTTAACTAAAAAGCGAATTTGCTTTATTGATTTTAGTGTCAGCCACAATACTGGGTCATTAATAAATGATGTCCCAACATAGGCACAAGATTGAGCAAAGTAGCCGATAATATAAGCATCTAAGTCTTATAGTGTTTTCTGGCATAAATACGGTGGCAACTTGTATCTAAATGTCATGTAAGTTCAAGTCTAGTATTATCAAGAGTGTACCTCTTAAACTTGAACATTTCCCCATGCTTCCTGTATGTGCAGTTTAGGGTAAATAACACAAAAGTTCTAAAAACTTCCTAAGCATTAAAAAATGTACTTGCGTTATATGCAGATGTATCTTCTCTTATATATAGGTGCACCTTTCATGCCAGTAAATAAATTATTGGGAAGGAATTTTTGACTCAGGCCTACATTGATAAATTGCAATCACAAAAAGATACAATATTTAATGTCCACTACAGGGACTTATTGTGTATTTACTATACACATATATAATTTGAACTGTATTAAATGGATATGGAAGGTTCCTGGATTTTACTAATTTTATAATATACTTTTTATTTATTATGAAAGTGAATATACCTTTTTACTTTTATGTACTTTATTTTATTAAGAAGTGCTTCTAAGCTCTGGTGTGTCCATGCAGCGTATGCACATACATACTTTGTAGAACTGGATGTGCAGTGCAGTGTCCTAGCCTATCAGGGACCACGTCTCGGCAGCATCACCGATTTGGTAGTACACATCCAGTATTACAGAGCTTAAAGTGGGCAGACTCAAGCAGGCACTATTTGTTTGATCTTTGCCAGTAAAAACTGAGCACTTCTTAGTATAAAAAGTACAAAAAAGTAAATAGATACAAAGGCATATTATATACCTAGTAAAATCCTTATCTTTTTAAGACTACAGTCCTGATTAAATCTCTTGCTCTAAAAGCAGTACTGATTGCACTGTCAGTGCTAAAGAATATACATAGCGTTTAAAATAATTTAAGTAAAGTAATATAGAGGAATGACGATGTAGAAGTCATTTGCCAGCACTTTTTTTATGAAGTAGAGGAAACTTTAGCAGATGAAATGGAGCTATTGTTATTAATAATTAGATTTTCCCCCATGGCTCAGAGTTCATGTTGAGGCCAAAATGTTCTCAAAGCCTACAATGTATGTGGAGGTTTTGCTTCCACTGCTGCGCATTGCAGGTGTGTTCAAGTCTTGGGAGTAGGGCTTCTGGCCTCTACGTCTTGGAGCTTTGTGTTAAAGGGATACTACCACCAGGACTAACTATGCACGATTAAGTGTGGGACATAAAATAGTGTATAAAGTGATATTACACATATAAATATACAAATAAATAAATTAGAATTTGCAGCTGTGAAGAACTTTTGGGCAGCGTCTTGTGATATCACAGCCTTATTTCAAAGTCCCAACCAATCCCCAACGCCCTTCTTTACTTGAAAAAAAGTGTTGTTTCGCTTACTAACCAGAATACAAGACTTTTATAACAGTAGACGTCCATATTATTTTTCACTGACCTGACCTTGCTCAAAAATCATTTTTAATTACTTAAAATTCTGCCCCATCTCCGAGCCCTGTTACTTTAGTCTGCAATTATGTCACAATAGAAAGAGGTCATTGAAAGGACATGTTGCCATAACAGCATCAGAAGCTTATTCTTTTTTTTTTCTTCAATTTATGAGATTAAGACACTTCAAAGCAATAAATTATAAGACAGCTCAGATTCTTTTTCTTACTTTAATATGACTTAATGCACATTTAATGCTTTATGTAGGAGACATGGCACCTTTACATGCTGGTAACCTACTAAAATGCTATTCTTCCATAATCCTTTCTTCAATATGACTTTTAACACTCAACGATCATCTCTCAGGTATTGTAGGCAGTGAAGACATTTCTTTCCACAGTGTAGGATGTTTGGTTATGATACATATATAATAACTGCAGTTCTCAGCACAAATAACAGAAAATGGAATAAAAAATTGAATAAAACGTAACTGAACCATAAATCCCCTCATATCAATAGTGCATGATTTAAATGTGTTGTGTTCCTTTAGTGACAATATACAATTGCAAAGATTACTCTTCTGTTATATTTAACTTTCTTACTAAAATATCACTTGAAAAACAGTCATATTATTGACCAATACACTGATCATATAGTGCTGGTTACTCTTTAACTCATCTAAAGGATAGTATTATGTTTAAATAGGCACTGGTAGGCCCCAAGAGTGAGGTTATATAGGTAGAACCCTTTTACTGCTACCCCTTTCAATGGTGATTCACTATAACGCTGCTTTTGACAATTATTCCCCATCTGCCTCATTATAACACTAATTTTGACCCATATAACCCAATTAATGCTCCGCCTCGTTATAACGCTGTTGGGAAGTGTGGATGAGGATGAGGTCTTATATAAATGTCTGTACATACAAAAATAAAGTTTGTATTTATATGTACGTACAGTATTTGCAAGCGAGTATAAGAAGCTAATATAAAAAGTTAAACTTGGGCATTCCTGGTTGTGAGTTACTCTAACCTATTTACCCTATGTTAAAATAACCCTGTTTAACACTTTTGCTCGGTCTTCTGGGAACGCATCTCCAGCGTTAAACAGGGTTTACTACCGTAGGGATCATATTAAATTCCAAGCCCGTAGCAGCACCGGTACACTTGCAAAGCCTGTGGGCTTGAAATTTGGTGGAGTTACAGAGTTTTTAAATTGAACCATGCTGTGAGTTACGGGCCGGAGACGCAAACCATTCTTGTGCACGTTGGATGTGCGACAGTGAACATGATCAATTAGTCAAACCCGTAGTTACGGGCTGAGACGGAGCCATTACAGATCCATCACAGAAAAATGGAGGTTAGATTTCAATCCGTTACAGGTTTGAATTACGAGTTACAATCGGACCCTCATTCCAGAAATAATGCAAAATTAATAATCAGTAAATATGATATTCTAGTGATACTTGATATTCCATGCAAGTTCTATGTATTAACACATTTATTGCTGGGATCGATATAACACGGAAACTAAACAGAAATAAAAGTATTTTATATTGCAGATTTGCGAGCTTGATAATGTTGTGCTATTCATTTTAATACCTAACATCACTTTCTCTTTCATTATAAATACAGCAGTGTGTGTATATTTGCATTTACAGTGCTACAGATAGGACTTTAACGCCCCTGCGGGTCCTCTCTAGCACCCGTAGGCTTTTTGGCTCCATTTGCAGGTTACGGGCTTGAACGCCAGTAGATCTGTTGTAATTTAATAGCGATTTGCGAATGTAACATTTATGGGCTTGACAGATCAAAGGCTTTGCGGCAACGGAGTTCCAATTTCAATGTCCGGTAGGGTTTTTCCGCCTGTAAACCGCAGATTGTTTGCGGGTACCCATGTTTTTGTGTAGCTCATTATGTATTTGTTTCGCTCAATATACTAATGTGTGCCATTATGTGCTATATAAAGTGTAGAATGAATGACAATAATACCGGGCTGAAAAAAACAATTTGGCACAATATACCTAAGATTAGCTGACTTAATGACAATGGAAAAGATAGAAGCCATATTAATTTTACTAAACAAAATAATTTCTAGTGGAAACATTTCGTAATATTAGCATCCATTGCAGGTAAGACTTCTAAATTAAAACATATATTAAATACATTAGGCAAAAGGGCTTTTAAAGGTAAACAAAACTCATTCAAATCTCCATTAAACAGCTCTCGGCTATTCACTAGCTACTTGTTAAATATTGTTCAAGGTAAAGCTGCACATCCCAAAGGACCCATTCTTGGCCACTGTAGCTTATTAGTGTTTAAAATTCAAATCACTTGGTCTAGAAAAAACATTCAATAAAGATATCTTTACTTGTTAGAGTAGTATAAGAGCAGAATCACAGTATACAGTGCCTTGCAAAAGTAATCACCCCCCTTGCCGTTTTACCTATTGTGTTACATTAAAGCCTTAAGTTCAATGTTTTGTGGATCAGAACACAATAGTCTAAGTTGGTGAAGTGAAATGAGAAAAAAATATATATAATACTATTTAGAAGTAGAAAACAGAAAATTGGCATGTGCATATGTATTCACCCCCTTTGTTATGAAGCCCAGAAAAAGCTCTGGTGCAACCAATTACCTTCAGAAGCCACATAATTAGTGAAATTATGTCTACCTGTGTGCAATCTAAGTGTCACATGATCTGTCATTACATACACACACATTTTTTGAAAGGCCCCAGAGGCTGCATCACCTAAGCAAGAGGCATCACTTACTGAACACTGGCATGAAGACCCAGGAACTCTCCAAACAAGTAAGGGACAATGTTGTTGAGAAGTACAAGGTGGCTCTACAAAGTTGACTTTAGGGGGGTGAATAGTTATTGCACATTGACTTTTTCTGTTATTTTGTCCTATTTGTTGTTTGCTTCACAATAAAAAAAAAAATCATATTCAAAGTTATGGGCATGTTCTGTAATTTAAATAATGCAAATCCTCAAACAATCCATGTTAATTCCAGGTTGCGAGACAACAAAACACGAAAAATGTCAATGGGGGTGAATACTTTTGCAAGGCACTGTAGGTAACTGAAGGAGCTGCAACACTAGATAACATGCACCTAGATCCACTAAGCTTCAGAAAGAAGGTCCCTGTAGGCTGCACTATATATTATGGGAACATTAGAAATGCATTCTTAGCTATGCACTTCACAGCCCTTACAAAGCTTAGTGAATCTAAGTTAACCTATGGAAAAATCGAAAGGTCCCCGAACTAAAAACTTCTCATTTTAAAGTGCAATTATAGCAGTATAACAGTCCCAATTTTCCGAACTCTGTAGTAGTGACAATCAGTATAAACATCTTTCTCATTCATTGCAATTAAAACAAGTTGATTTTTTTTTATAAGAAACTAAGTTACAGTCTTTAAGTATCATCACAGGGAGCATTGTAATTGAATACATATTTATTGCAATTTAACTGATATCATGTCTTGTAAGTTATAGTAATGAACCGTTTATATTTTACTCTGGCAGAGCATCTTTATGTGTCTTTTATTTAACAATTAAGCAACATACACTAATTATGTTCAATATACAACTGTTTAAAATGTAATTGAGCATGCAAAAATGTGGGTTCTAGCCTATGTCTAGCATATGTGCTTAAAGGGACTCTGTCACCCCAAAAACAGTTTTTTAGATTATTCTTAAAGAGCATTTTTTCTAAATTGGATCAATCCTCGGAGATTCCATGTTGTTGTATTTATATGCAAATGAGATGTTTCTGCATATTAATTAGCTGCTTTGATGTGCTAATTTGGGTTACAGTCTGCTTGTCTGTCTCTGTAGTGTCAGAAATTAAGACTCCCAATGTTATCTGGCAGTTAGACTACCCTCCCACCCTTATGAAGCTCTCTGAGCTGCACATTAGTATACAGGAGCCATAAAATAAATTCTAAATATTTCAGAAGATATTTACTGTAGAGAATAACTGCTAGTATAATGTATACATCATTTTAATGTCCTTTAAAATTAAATCTACTCCCTGTTGGGGTGACAGAGTCTATTTAAAGGAACATTGTAGTCCCATAATTCTTCTGAAGAGTGGGCAAATTGTATAATTAAGTACAGTGTAATTTAAACCATATGATATGCAATCGTTATTTACTGAAGCAGCCATGGCCCTTTTATTTTGATTTCTATTAGTCCTAAAAACAACTAGTACAAGATAATGCCACATTTCAAAAGAAACATATGAATTGGTTGCATTCAATGCCATGATGGAGTGGTTCGTTTAATAAATTCAAATCTTGTTTTTGTTTCCTTTTTTTTTTTTAAATACTTTGTTCATTATCAAAAGTAGTTCTTCAGAGAGGATGCTATTAATAATAGACAGGAACAGTCCATTAAAAAAATAGAAAAATATTTTAAATAGGTAACGTTCTACTTTACAACAATAGGGTAGATTAACTAACTTGATGTGATATGCTTTGCAGCCCTTGTGAAGCTTAGTTAATCTGTCGTATATGTTTTATTCTGATCTATCTGTTTAGATAAAAGGTTCCTAATTAAATATAAATACAAGAGTCAGTTGCTATTCTTCTACTGAACTTCTTTTTTCGTGCACGTTTTTTTTTTTTTTTCTCTTGTATTTATCATCCAAAAGAACGTAGCATAATTATACTAATAGCTAAAAAAGTCGATTACAATTGATCTGTAAAAGCAATGAAGTTAAAGTACCTATATGCTTTAAAACTAGGCTGGTTTCATCTAATTAGAGAACATATATTATATCTGCACAGAAGAAAAGGAGAAATCCTCAGAGATGCCATAGTTAACTCTTAATGTGCAATGTACTTTATTTTTTATTTTTTTTAAAGCATTAAATATAAAGATATATATATTTTTTTTATAGTCAGTTTTTATATAAACTGACTATACCTCAATGTACCAATTAGAAGATAAGAACTGCACAAAATGCAATAAAACAAAACTATATTATGTTTTGGGAAAGAGTGGTTTTACTTTGCAAAGCACCATTGCTTTCTAATACTTAGGATATTAAAAAAAAAACAAATGTTGCACATATCACATGTTCTTTGGTCAGTCTGACCATTATTGGTTTGCATTTAAACAATTTATTATGCAACTCAAGGCATATTTTTCACCAAGATATCATATTTTCACCTTGCATTAGTGCACTATGTTTATTCATAGTTGCAGAATTCATTTAAAACTGATTTTATATCTATAGGATGGTGCTACAAACTCTCTCACTGGCTTCTTAACTGTATCTAGTTTTATCTACTCCTAGAGAAATTTAGCCATGCTTAGACATTTTATATATTGGAAGAGGGCCACTATATCCTTATGAAATGATGAGCTTTCCATTGCTTCAGCTGAAAGCACATGCAATTTTATACGTCAAATTCTCATTACATTTAGCCACTAGTGTGTTTAGGCCTAGGCTTTTCAGAGAGCAGAAGGTGAAGCAAGGGTACAGAGATGGCTATTTGTAGTGTAATTTCTATCTGTAAGTGTGCCCAACACTTTTTGATATACAGAAATACTCAAGGAAATAGCAAGAGGGTATGAGGAGAAATAACTGAGGTGTTGGTACACTCAAGTAAATGGGGCGTGGGGGCTCACAAGTATGAATGGGCCAAGGACAGCACAAAACCTAAATACGCCCATGCATTTAGCATATTTTAACAGTCGTTCGTAGAAGTGTATCTTAAATATAGCACTGCAGTAATCCCTTAATATCTATTCTATTTCCACAACTTGATTTGTTCACATTTTATTTCTCATTGAGAAGCAGAGAGATTCCTTTGTTCACTGTATATATATATATATACTCTTAGCCCACCATATGTGAAATAATTGCTGTATATATATATATATATATATATATATATATATATATACACACAGTAATACCCCCGTTATCCCACGGGGACTCCCTATTGCCAGATAACTGTAGTTGCTGGTTAATCTGGAGTCCCCGAAATTTCAGGGTCTAAACAACCCTTAAATCCCCCCCAAAACCATCAAAATGCCCTTAAAAAGACATCAGTACCTAAACAGGAAAAATAATCAGAAAAAAAGTTAGCATTTTTTTTTAGCAGGAGTTTTTTTGAAAATGGGGAATTGATGTCAGCACCGGTTGCTTGAGAGTTCTGGTTAGTTGGGTGCCGGATAACCGGGATTCTAATATATATATATATATATATATATATATATATATATATAATTTATTTTTTTGGTTTTTTTGTTACAGTTAGCAGTGTGTGAGACACAGGCCCTGGTTCCTTACTTCAGCTATTCTCTGCATAAGATGCTTTATCCTTATGTCAATATTTGAAAGATGTCTTCTAATGAAGTACTCAGAGAATTTGTTATGCATGTTGTAACTTCTGAGAAACAGTTATGATAATGCTAAATGGATAATGCAATTAAATAACTGCTACAAAAAAGGAACCTATTAAAGTCAAAAGCTTACTTTAATGGAGTCATTAATGCTGTAAAGAATGTGCTTTACTGAAAGGAATACAATTGAATTTCTCTGCTTTCCTTTCACAAACTGTCTTACAAATGAAAACATGTTTATGGGCTTTATATAACTACATCTATTGTCAAATATTAATTAAGAAACTCTAAGGCATAATAAGTGTGAAGTGTCAGTAATCCTAAAGCATCTCATCTTAAGACGCAAGCGTAGAGAGAAATGATTATATCAACTGATTATTTGCTAGCACATACATAATGAACATAACTGTCATTGGAATTCCCTATTTATAGTCTTCTTTATTTGTGTTTTCTTTTTTTTCCATGTAAACAAGTACTTTCTCACAACAATAAAAGGTTAAGGCAGTGATTCTAAATTCTCAAATTCAAAACCATGAGTCCGACCATCCCAAATTAAATAATGTAGGTTGTTTGAGCACTTCTATTATTCCGAAAAAAACTTGATTTATAAAAAAAATAAATAGTTTGGGCTATGTTAAAGCAAAAATATGTTTTTAATGACCTCAATGTCTTTAGTTTTAATATTTGTACACTTCCATACTTTGTATATTGTTGCTTTGTAAGAAAGCTTTAAGACTGTTTCAAAGACATGTTAATGGTACCTAAAAGTGACAATGTCCAAGAGCGAAATATTATAATAGTTGCTCTATATGAAGATACACAGTGATACAATATGGTTTCTTATGGATTAGGGCCTTTAGAAATTCTTGTTTCAATCGTTTATTGCATTTAAAACCACTGTTGCCCCAGTGTGGTATCATCAACTTATATATACACATGTATGTATAACTCAATATACTCTTTAAGTGTTTCTTCTTCAAAGTTCAATATTTGTAAAAATATGTTACGTATAAGATGCATAGTCACCATAATTTATGAATTGCGATACTTAATACTATAATGCGGCTTCATTTACCTTGATCTCTGTCATGCCATGACCGACTTCCAGCTGCTGGTGAATTTGGAGAAGGGTAGAAGTCCCCTGTTGGGCTTGGTTCCATGTTCTCGTCTATAGAAATGGTCTTGGATCTTTTGCTAAGGAAACAACAAACAGAGGGTTCCTTCTATTTTTGTAAGAGCATTTACACCTCTGCAGAGAGGAAATAAATAATTGATGAGACAATGTGCCATTGCATGTTCCTTTCAATGGACATTTTAGCATTTAATATGCAATGGCTTTTGGGGATTTTTTAATCAACTTCCCATTTTTTTGTACTGGGTAGGGGAACAATGTTGTACAACACACTCTGTCCTTTTAATAGCATGGCACTTTCCCGTTTACCTGCTTGGTGGAGAGGATAATGACCTCTGTAAGCTGACCGCTGAGTTCATATCGTGATAGTATGGCTGGTTTAGTGGCTCTCCAATTGGGAAATTCACTCCAGAACCCTGTGTTATCGGTGCTAAAAGGCAAACAGAAAAATTGTCACATGGAGGAACTGAGCTTTCACAAACTGAATTTATATCAAATACAAAATGCTGAATCATGAGCATTTGATACCTCATGCAGATCCACAATTAATATGCCCCATACATCTTACTGTTGGAGAGACCCTTTACAATGATATGCACATTTGTTATATCTATAATATTTCATAGGATATACATGAAGCTCAAATTTGCCATAGCATAAAAGAAGATCTATAGTCCTAGTGTCTACAATGGTACTCAAAGGCATTGTTGCTATTGTATTAAAGGGCACTAGTATCTTTCAAATGGCGCAGCAATAAATAAAAAAAGTTAATTTGTATAAAGTGTTTATATAAAGAAGTATGGAAATATGTTCATGTCTGGCTGGACATTTAGCTTAAACCTGCAATTCCTTCTGGCTGTTTTGCCTCCTGTAACACATAGCACAACTGTTTTTACAACTGTAGAGGAGGAGTTCACAAATGATGCTTACCAACTGAGACCATGGAAAAAATGTATTTAATTTTTTTCTACAAAAATGCTGAAAAAGGCAATTTAACAGTACCAAAATTCTTCTCTATATTACCTCATCTAATACAGCTGATATATTTCTAACGCAAGTGTGCCTCTTTTATATAGACATTCAATTTCTAAAGGCACTTTAATCATTAATTGAATGTGGCCAGCGATTAAATATTTGCCATGAATAATGTTTCCATTCCCAAGAAGCACTTCAATGTGTACTGTATGTAGGACATCAATCAGTACTGCAGGGTCAAATCTCTGGGTCCCACTAAATTGAGTACATGTAGATAGTGTTTTCAATTAGCTGTGTTGGAGAGAGAGATGTTGATGACAGAGGGGGATTCTTTGCATTCTCAGATGAGCATCAGAATGGATTTTCCTCAGATCCTTTCTAGAAATCCACTTTAAAAGTTGTAGTTACACCTGGACGCAGGCCACATCTGCCAGCTCCAATTGGCTAATATCAAAAAAACTATTGTAATCCTTTAACAGGAATTAAAAGCAAACAAGGTCCCTTGAGAAATACATGGGATGAATAAGGCTTTTCATCTGTGCTACAATCAAACTGAATCCCAGGGTCTAGTGACACCTTATTATGAGCCTGCATCTACCTCAAGAAAGGTGTGCAGGAGGCGTGAAATTCGGCCTTCTTTACACTGTTAAAGCACAGGATAGTCTCTTGTGGCTTGTGGTACAGTAAAGGTTAAGCAAATGCATGGTGAAAGAAGCCCGCAGTAACCACAGTCTATTAAAGCTATTATTAGATCGCTAACATGTGTAAATCTAAGAATAAAGGGATAAGTCAAAGCACAGAAGGTAAACCTCACAAATAATTTAGGTAGAATGGTAACCTCCAGCTTCCCTATGCCACTTGACCATTTATGCCTATTTATTATGCTATAACGCTAACCATTTTACATTCCTGCACAAAGCTGTTTTCAAAAATAAATGAAAGTGGTGTAGAAAAACAAAAATATACTGTAAGAGTTTACAATATTATGATAATGCTCTCTACTGTACTTAAATAACTGGAGGGTGATGTCAAATACCATGATGCATTATAGCGTCTAACATATAAAAATGTCTAGGGGTTCATTTATTAAAGCAGCGTTAAAAAGTGGAGTTGAATACAGTATATAGGCTACTTATGTTGTCCGCATAAGTTAATATTTATTCCCACATAAATATTTCCTGCTAAATAGGTCCCATAGGACCCACAGGAAGTGGAGATATTTTGTTTTAACTCCACTTATTCACACTTATCCCAGTTTGATAGATATACCCCTTATAATCCAGAGGATCTTTTCCATCGGTGTTACATATGCAAGCGTTTTATTGTATTTTTTTTAGTTTAGTCCAGAGATCCTTAGTAAATTCTACATACCTATTAGGAACTTTAGTCAGGGCAGATGTTTCTGTCCCCAGTAGACGAGGTAGTTGTTAACACCAGAGAGGAAGTTTCTTATCAAGGTTATTAGGATAACTTATCTACAGGAATTCTGTGTTCATTTCCTAAAGCTTACTTCCTGAGCCACATATGATGTAATATTCCCTTCACACTATGACACTGGAAAGATCAGTAAAAGGAAATGTATGATGTATCTAGATTGCTACAAGTGACAGACAACAACCTTTTAACCTGTAGAGGACAGAATGATGCTAATGTTTTTCCTGATTCTCATTATAATATGAATTATATTCCTGCTAAATTACCATGTGTTTGGAGTCTACCAATATAAGCAAGTCTGAAATACAACAAGGGGAATTTAGTAAGCACTTTCTCACTTGAGGTGAGAAGAGCTAAGATGAGGTGAGAAGGGCTGTTTTCCCCATATGAAATAACAGATAGTAAATAAAGAGATGGTGTGAGATGCACTTAGGATGCTTAGTAAATTCCTCCAAATAAGGACTGTATGAATCTAATTTAGATGTGGATTTCTATATTATTTTCCCTGCTGGAACCAATCATCAAAAGAAAAACTTGGCAAAATAACATGACAGGACTAGTGAAGGTTACTTTTAACAAAATACCCCATTCCCTATGTTCAGGAAGGACAAGTTTTCACTTACTTCTAGACACTCGCACTAGCTCTGAAACATTGAAGACTCCAGACTTTACAAAACTGTCTTCAAGGTATCCTGAAAAAAACAGATTATTGCATTCAGAATTCTCTATTGACTGAAGCAAAGGGAAAGTGTCAACACCAAATTGTAACAAAGATACATTTGTATCCATGGTTTCAAGCCAACATTGAAAAATGTTTTTTAGGGTCACTATCATGCCCCCAATTCCTGCTGTTAAAATACATTAAACAAATTATGACATTATCTGTGAAGTGTAATAATGTAATTGAAGGCCATTTTGTAGAAGAGTGCGAGTCATTTCAACTTCAATGTACATTTCATTGATGACATCTGGTGTAAACTCTTTTTTGGTACAAACCATTCCTTCTATATTAGCAAACTTAGCTATCTATCCTAGCTATGGACTGGTTTGTCAGTGTAACATTTCTATAAAATGGTGCTCAGGATAAAATGCATTATTAATTCTACAGCATGCACTTGGCACATGGCAGCGTCTTCAACTTATAATAAAAAAGGAAACGGAACATCTCAGCAGGATTTTATTTGCTTGAATTTTACATACTGATTTAAATGTCCTTGGTTTGCCTTCACTTCTATTTTTCCTACTAAACGTTCATTTGTTTTTCAAAATGTCCATGCGTAGTACTAAATCTATGTATGGTTTACAAAATCTAGTATTTGTGTAATTTGTAGATGCTACGGTCACATGGAAAGATATTTAAACAAGTTTCCTGAAGGCTCTGAAATGTCTAGGACAACTTACTACTACCCTGTTTTATAAAGATTCATGCAACCCACTACTAAATAAAGTTAACCTTTTCTTAGCTATAATTGTCCTCTCATGTCCAGAGATGGAGAGCGCAATGATCCATGTTTACTTTGTATATAACTCTAAAAAACTCACGTTGGGAACAACATGTGCAGCAGAATATAAAAAATATCTTCAATAGTCTAAGTTGGGTACCTCTAAATCACCCAACACATTCCTGACTATGTATAACAGACACAATTTTACTTTTAGAGATCATATGTACTCTTAGTTATCCTTCAGAAGAATCACTTAAATGCGTTTTAATGCCTTCTTATCCCTAAATCACCTACGGGCTTATCCTGCAAATTTGGGTGTGTGCTCGTTATTCTTAGGCTATGTGAGAGAAATGTGTTGTATATATAAAGCATGGCCAGCAGTATCAAGAATCAGGCTTTCATGCCTTAGCATGTACACTTTTTAAAAGGAGGGTGGTATTGGGTTAGTGCCACGACTATAAGAATAATAATGGTGTACAATACCCCCCGGTAAAGCCTTCTGACTATTGCATGTCATTAAACATACTGTTACATGATTAAAAAACCTACCCTTTCTACTAAATCACTTTAAAATAAATCTGTAACTCTGTTTTTGGAATGTGAACATAGTATGTCCCACCATAAAATGAGTTAACAAAAATAAAAGGCATATATTATTCTTTACTTTTGATATATGGTGACCAATGAATAAACTATGAATCTGTCACAGAGAGTAGAGCATCCATACTCTACAAAAATTAAATTATAAAACCTCACTTTGCATAAATGAAACAGGCATGAAAAAATTGTCAGTGCCCATGAAATACAGTAATGAAATACATACTGCCATACTAATATGAACAACTGTATCGAAAATAAAAAATATTTTAAAAGCCCATTAATATTCAGTTAACACCCTAAATTGAATTATGTGAAAACAATTAGAGAAAGAATGTAAACATATTGAAATTACTAATCATACCAAAATTAGTCTTTTTTTCAAACAGAATTATTTACGGGCTTAAGCAGACATTAAAAAAAAAACTAGAAAATTAACTGAAATTTCAACTACAAAAAGGCGCATTTTCTCCAGAAAAAAAAAATCTCCTTGTCCTTTTATCTCGTCATGAAGCTGAGATAACTATTTACAATAGTTTGAAAGTATAAGTATAAAGGGGGAAGAGGGAAAAAAATGCAGATTAAAGAAAAACCTAACCATGTAAGACACAAAAGATTTGTACCAACAGATAATTTTGATTAACCAGGGAAACTATAGCACATCAAGCCCTATGGACTCTACAAATAAGATGTAGCTGTAATAATAATGTATTGAAGTTTAAATTCCTTCCTGTATTTTGGGCCACCCATATTTGAAGTGGTGAGCTGGTTTATTACTAAACACCAGATTCTAGCACAATCTGTAGACAGCCCATGTTCCCTTTGTCTCCTTCACTTACAGTTAGTCTTTCTTCATCTCTTATGTAAACATATTTCCAGACATTTTTAAACAGTGAGCCATTTAGACCTACTGCCTCTGATGGTCTGTTCAAACTTCATAGTGTTGTTTGGAATAATGTAAGTAAATAAATAAAGATTGAGATAAGTGATGTTTGTATAATAAACATGAAGGACCCTTTATTCAACATGGAAAAAATATGACATCTGCACAAGTAGAACCACATTAGTTTAGAGTTTTATACTAAGAAGAAATATTTGACAAAACGTGCTAGTATCTGGTAAGATGGAAATGTTTGCAAATTGTAATATACATTTAGATTTACACTCTTGCCGGCCAATGATCACGGCCAAATTAGGGTAATAAAGTATAGTGAAATGGGAAAAAGGGGCAAAAAAGTAATGGGAGATGGTTCAATATGGGAATGACAGGAATTGGAGGGGGAAAAGGTAGACAGAGCTGAAAGGGTATAATGGGAAAAGGAGACATGGAAAGTAGAGTGAGATGGGGAGAGGATAGGAAGTAAGATTTTGAAAAGATACATAGAGTAAATAGATGCAATATTTCTAGAGCATGGCTGCAGTGGGTATTTCCTATGGAGAAAGCTGCCATTTTGCAACACAGTGAATCTAACACAGAGTTTCTCAAAGTAATCAGTCCAAAGTTATCGTACACAATGATCTGTACACCTGATGCAAGTTATGTCCTGATTCAATGTCAACAAGTATCATAAAAAATGTCTCAGACCCCAACCCTCCAACATAATGTGACTTTGGATGATTAATGTTAATATTGTACACTTAAAGGTCCACTGAACATATATATTTTTTCATCTTCATACCTATATTCAAATGGTAAAAATGCTTAATATTCCTTTAAGCAAACAAATATATTATGGACTAAATTAAAAGAGTATCTAAACAACACCTGGAAGGTGTGTGACACTCCCACTTGCATGCTTGAGATTTGAACTACCACATCTCTGCATCATTATGAAATCAATAGACCTAAAATATAATCAATGTGACCGTCACAGTACTCATCTTTGTTATCTGTGCACTTTCTTGTTGGGGGCTTAAAAGGCAGTAACTAAAAATGGCAACATCTTACTGCTTTAACAAATCATAGTCAAGTCTCTGTGTCATGATATACAGCATTTTTGGCCACCTCCATGTGTCTTTAAGTAACCCTCCATATGGTGTTTTACACACTTAAAACAGTAGTAGATTAAAGTAGTTACTTCTCAGATTGGTAATGTCTTTATTAAATAACAAACACTTGAGCACCAAAGATCCACAAGAAATCTTGATTTGGAAAATTGAAACCTGTGAGAGACGTTGTGTTGATGGAAAAAGTCAGATACTGAATAAATAAGCTTAAAACACACCCAGTTCAGCCAGGGCCAGAAACATACTTATTTATCAATAACAATAGTGTTAAATAGTTTGCTCAAAATATAACTTTGAGCAAAAAAAAAGGGGGGAAACCAGAGTAGAAAAGATCTGAAGGTAGGAAAATTCTGGTAAGTGTAGAAAAATTAAGAAAATAGAGAAATAGGTTAATATGAAAAAGAGGGTGGTTGGAGTAGGGTTGGTACAGTGATATAGTGATAGCCTTGTCATATGGAAATCCCTTTCCCATGTTATGTTTTCCGGCAATTTTAGACAATGACCTTGTTTGAGAATATGGCCCACGTTATAGTGAATACATACAATATAGACTGACTAGCTCTTTTCAGTCCAGATTTATGGATTTCTTAGATTCCAACATGATACTTCCTTTGTATTCCTGCTTAATAACTAAAAGGTTCCTGTATTTATTATGAAATATTTATACTTGGAGTACTCAGAGTCACTGAGTTTCATTAGTTTAAGGATATATAAAGACTAAATTTGGTTGTATTGCTAGAGAAAATTTGATGCATTTCAATACACATAAATATGTACAATGCACGTTCTAGTAATGTTTTTACTAGCTACCTCGTTCTAGATTTTTCCCACAATGCAAATATATTAAAATACACAATAAAGAATCATTTTCTGTACAAAAGGTATTATTTTATTAAACAACATGGAATACATGCTTCCAAAACTCTTCTACACAATTATTTCTCAACCTTACTTGCATTTTTAGAAAGAAGCAAGAAAACTCCCAAGATTAACTGAATCTTAATGAAGTTGCTGTTAAAGCATTTGCTACAATGCAAGAGGTAACATAATCACTGCTTGCCCTGATTATACCCATTTCCTATGCAAATAAGATTGCTGACCAATTATACACTTTTAAGCGATCACAGAAGCACCTTTGTTCTTCGACATTGTTAGAATGTAAATTTTACAGGGGTTATATTTACCTGGTGGATTCTTGGCAGGATCATTGTGGCTTGGACTTCCTGATTGTCCAGGATCTGTAAAGAAATTAAAAAAAAATGGTAAGTGTTTTTGTGTTACAAGCTGTAAAAGTTTCTCAGAATGCTGATGAAAAGTCTAAAGTAGACCAACATACGCAAATTCCCTTGTTTCGTTAGACAAATGTGGGGAATAGATTTCTAGGTACAGATGAGTTGATTACATTGTATAAGAAGCTTTGCATAATTAGACTTTCACATTAATTACTCTTTCACATGGCACAATACAAACCTCTAATTGAATACGAGAAAGAAAAAGAAAGGGGGGGGGGAGTACTGAAATAGCGAGAGACCTAATACGCCTAGAAATTCTCTCATTCTGCACATCTATTTTGGGGTGTTTAGAAAAGCAAAATTCAGAAATAAGTTCTTTGAAAAGTAGTTTGGTTTATATACAAAAGGTCATTTTTTTCATATAGAAATTCATTAAATTATGTAACACTATTACAAAAAAATAAGTATATTATAGATATTTGTAGTATATTTATATTTCAGCGCTACGGAATATGTTGGAGCGTTACAAAAAAAGGATAATAATAATATTTATCAAGTCTGGATGTAAATTGAAGTTCCCATTCCCAAAGTGCTCTATACGGGCTATTTATCAAACAAACCAATCTCCACTCATCTATGATTATCCCCACATTTATCCCAGTTTCATAAATATACCCTACTGGCCCGGTGTATTTATATAAGAGATTGTATGTATAGAAGAACATATGTAATGGTGTTAATCAACAGTAACATTTAAAAAAACAAGTTTTAGGATTCCAAAGACATTACACTATATTCACAAAGTCCTTGCAGGGAGCCATGAAGGGCAGTTAAGGGATATGATCAAATGTTTCCCCATAGAAAACAACCATTGTAGTCTTCAACGAAGCAATGAAACAGCTTGCTGCCCATGTGATGTTCAGGGGATTTAGGAGTCAATAGAAATGAAAGGACCACTACACAATGCAATATATATATATATATATATATATATATATATATATATATATATATATATATATATATATATATATATATATATATATATATATATATATATATATACACATACATATATGGAAACTTCGATACTAAGAGCATAATTAAGCAAGGAAATGTAATACAGCTAGTTCTTAATTAGAAAAAAAAAAACATTTTGATGCATCTGCAGGACCCTGGAGGAATCCCTGATACTTGGTGGAAGACGTGTGTGAGAGGGGAGTTTACATTCCCAGAGAGCTGTGGGTGCTTTGAATGATGCAAGGTGTCTTCTTTTGGACCAATCAGGTGATAGTGGTATAGTATTCATTTCAATCTTATCCTACTATCAAATATACCCTCTGGAGTTATACCTGTTCCCTCCTACCCTCCCTTTCCTCCATTGATAGCTACAAAGATAAACCCTTATGACTTAACAAACACAAAATGGATTCCTGTATCTTTTAAAATGTTGAAAAAACTATGTTTATGTCCATGGTTTACACAGCTGCCAGTTTTTTTTTATTTGGTACAGTCTTCACAAATAAGAACATTGTTTGCTGAACTGCAGTAGTCCTTTAAGGAATATATTACATTCTCTAGAAAGACAAGTACTTTTAACAAGATTTGCCCTTCAAATAGATTTAACGTTGTCCTCTGAAAGGAGGAAATCAATACAGCCAATATGGAAATGAGCAGTAGGAACTACATATCAAATCAAATTGTATACTGCTTCATAAAACTGTAAGACCTATGCTGTTGGCAAGGTCTCCTGTGGCATGCAAGAAGTTAAATCACAAATTCCAATATTTTAAACTAATTCATGCAGCACCTAAGTGGTATATACATGTTATGACATTTGCAGATATCTCTCCATTGTTGGCGCAGCAGAGGTTGGGCAAGGTTGGGCATGCTTAATCTGTGGTTTGAATACACAGACTAAGCTGCATTGTGGCCCTGGCATCCCCACCTGCCAGTCTCCGGAATGACAGAGCTGTCAGCTGTGGAAGTGAGCCTGCATGTGTGTCAGCGTACGTGCTGCGGGAAGGGCACAGGGGGGAGGAAACCATCTGCCTCCGCTAGGCAGCCATTCATTGCTGGATTTAACAGCTGTGGAATAGGAGTGCCCAGAAGGACACAAACGTGCAGCATGAGAGAGAGAAACTATGGGCACAAGACTTGGCACTGCCTACCATTTTTTCCCAGGGAAAAAAGCTATCTCCAGATGTCTGGGGGGCTCAAAAAGGAGGAACGCAATTGGATTTTCTTTTGGCAAATTAAGGGATGATAACATTCCTATTTCATTGCAAGTTAATAAAAAATGCAGTAAAATAGGGGGAAAATATTTGAAAACTAGTAAATGGAATCTTTCCATTGTATTTGTAACACTTTCAATAGTTAATATTATACAAAGCACATTAAAGCACCCAACTGTACCAGTGGTAGGTTTCACTATTTTTTTCATAATCCTGCGTTTTCTGAAGCTTGTCATTTTTGTTTCTATATGGTGGCTGCGAATGTGTCTACAATATACTTAAAGGACAACTGTAGTCCCATATATACAATATTTTCTCTAAGAACTACTCTTGATAATGGATAACATGTTTTATCAACTAAAAAATACAGCCGGTTATTCTGCCCCATCCTTCTTACAGAAGCAGGGCATACGAACACAAAATTAGTGGCTCCATTCACAGCAAAAAAAACGTAATCATTTATTGGTTTCTAAAAACCCTCCATCTACAACAGTAATTCTTCATAAAAGCATATTGTAAAAATATTACTAGAGTGGCAGTGTTTGCGTATGGTTGGTTAGGATTTGGACATGTAGTTATATCAAGTTATAATCATTTCTAAAATGATTAAATGTACATGCTTCCTTCACAAAAAATTACATAGGCAATTGAAATCAAGATATAAAAATAATTATTGCTATTACAACTACTACGTACTTCTGAATAAAATGTAGGAGCTCTCTTTCCATTGCTAACTTGGCTGACTTGTTACCTTTGGAAAACATACAAAAAGTTTAGCAATTGTTATACCAAATTACTGTACAGGTTATGGTGACCTTAAATTGCTTTTCTTTGCATTTTGCAACGGTTTATTGTTATACGGCATGTGCTTCTGTAGTTTGCTTTTACAAGTTTGACAGAATTTTCTTTTGTATTTATTAATTGATAAATTGGCTTTATAAGCATAGCAGCAGGTGTTCTCTGCCACTGTTTTTTTCTATTTTCCTTCAATATTACAGTATTATTGGTAAAAAATGCAATCCCTTACAAAACTGCCTGTTCATTAAATATTGCAGAGTTTATAATAACATATATTGTCCCACTATGTTTTGGAAAGGACATAAAGCCCTCAGGGCTGTACATTACTAGTTCTGTTCCTCTTCTGGAACTGACCGGTCAGCAGTTTGTCATGGTACACACACAAGTTACCGAAAATTAGTTTCTTCAAGCTATACTTTTACTTGTTCCATGAGATTGTATTGTCACAATTGCAAATAACAGAAAGTCATCCCATAAAAATGACAATGATAATAATAATAACCTTTATTTTTAAAGCTCCAACATCTTTTTGCAAAGCTAAATTACCATACAGATTAAAAATAGACAACTCAGAATTTTACAGAACTAAAATTGTGAGATAACTGATGCATATAAATGCTTACTAATAATGCAAATGTCTTAAATCACTCTGGGATGTCAGCTATTAAATGGCACTCGTTTAGATGGTTTCCAACTAGCTCATGAAGATAATATTTTATTAGCCTTTAGAAAGCATTCTTCAGACACTAACAAAAACATATAAATGCCTCTCCATATTGGGGATTTATAAAATCCTTGCAGATATCTTGGGAGAATAAATTGCCTAATCAAATTAGGCCACCAACACTTACACACAATAAAATAAGAACATTAAAGGCCTGCTGTGGTCAGATGTTTTCAAGATGATATTTACAACATAAATATATTTCACCGTTTTTTCAAGTACAGTTCTTCAAATGTTATCTGGCCACTGTGCCCTTAATGTGCATAAGCAGCGATCGCTACTAATGTATTCAGTTAACATTTTGATATAGAGACATAATTGCTATATTCACTTTATTTTTTCTACTTGACATGTATATCTGCACAATATATCATGTGTGATATTAAGGCCTAGAATAGCTGTTTAGGGCATAGAAGGGTCAGGCCGTCTGTGTCATTTAAGGATTAAGACGTCCCATTTTGAAAAGCAAATAGGTTTCAATTTCAATCTGATCGTTCTTGCTTTAAATAGTTGTGGTCACTATCCAGTGAGGAATCTCCAATTCTACGGTGGTCAGCATTAACGGGTAACGTTCAAGAAGGTTCACTTAGAGAGGAGCAATTATTTAGCCACATCCACAGGACAGTGGGGAAACTATTACAGTGTTCAAATTGAATTTGAAGAAAACCTGACCTATTAACAACAGCTCCCAGTACAAAGTCACATGAGGTTGATTCACCAAAGGTTTTGTACGTGAGATAAACAGAGTTCACTTTGGAGTTCATATCAGACCACGGCAACCTTTAGACCGTGGATAGTTATATGAGTTTAATACCACAATATACTTTTTATAAGCATGAAGACGGTAAACATTTAAAAGGAGTAGGGCCGTATCTGGTCCAAGATCAACCAATTGGACAGTTCTGTCCTGGACTACCATTTGGAAAGGCTCAGTTAAACTGAATCATAGCAATATAACTTAACATCAATAAAATCACTAGATTTGCTGTATCGTTTTACTCTCATTTTAAAGGCATATCAAAGTTTCTTGGATGATGAATGCATCTGATAGAGGAGAATGTAGTGTATGCAAACATTGTTTTGCATTAAAAAAATACCAAAATAAACATTTACAAACTCACCCTGATGTTTGCAAGCTCCCGCTTTTTTGTTAGTTGGCACCCCTGAAAATCCCTGCTAAGATTAGCATAAAGTTCATAATTTGTTTTGGCCAATCAGGAGAAAGCAGAGGTTAGCTGATACATTTGTATTAAACTCTGGGTTTCCTGTGTTGCAAAGCAGCCTGGAATATGTAGTCTCTATATTCTTGTGCTCTGATTCAGCCGTGAGCTCAGACCCCACCAAACCATGTGATTCCATCCTGCAGCAGTACTTCCTTTGAAAGGTCAAAATCTATACCTGGCTGCTTTCCTCAGTGTACTTTGTTATGTTAGCTTCCTGTGGGAGTGCAAAGCTGAATTTTACTTTCCTGCCTACAACTTTGTAAGTACATTGTAACTTTTCTATATAACACATATTTTTGTGAAAATCACTGCCTGTTTCTTGGCAAACATTTGAAACCCAGGAAACCTATATTTAGCTGTAATGTAATTGTAAACTCAGGCCACCACGAGCCATTTCCACTAAATGGGACTGTAGGAAAATAACACTTCACCTGATATATATCAAAGTCCAACTGGATTTAACAAGAATAATAACAACAGATTAAAAGTAATTAAAGGTAATGATAAGTATCAAAGGTCAAATAAACAAGCAATGCAGGGTAGTAAATAACTATTGTAAAGCAAAATCCAAGCACTCTAGGCTAAACACTACAAAATGCTATTTTGGGAATCCATCACCACATTAATCCAGAGTGAAAAAAAGATACAGGGCACACCACAAGCCACATGCCAAGTACAGTATTTCCAACCTCAAAGGTCAGATGCAGTAGAGGTACATTCCTCACATCTAAAATGTTTGGAAACAGAGCAGGATAGTACATTCAACACTGCGTCCTCACTCAGCGGAAAGTGCCTTCAGTTGAGCTCATCATTACAACGAGAGGCATCAATTCACCGCAGAACATAAACATATATGCACTTGCGTTCTTATAAAGCATAATTAGGTTTTAAGATCCAAAAACTTTTGATCTGGTTAATTATGTGTTGGAAGATTACAACAAGGGATTATGAAAATTAGGGCCTCTACTAAACTCCTTCTAATAAACAATAAATCATCTTTAACAAACTATTTTGAACGTGTGCACCTTCTACTGATGATATTCTTTTTAATTTCTCATTTTTTTTAAATTAAATAGGACAACTGTCAGGTCACCAATTAAACATTATGAGGTCTTGCACTCTTCTCATAAACTAACCTGAGCAAGCACATATTCGGAATAGAAAAACACGTTTCATGGCGAGTAACATTCCAGGTTTGTGGTAAAGGTGAGAGGATACAAAGGTGAGCATTACATTTCAGTGTGTGGCACACGTGAGACCTCAACACAAAAATAAAATTGAAGAACATCTAGAGATGTACAAAGCTGACAACACCTGAAGAGGTATCGCACGGCCGGTCTAGAAGTGAAGGTTTAGAAACATAGTTTTCTTTAAAGACAGAAGGAAATTATTGGTAGCCTGTTGCTTCTGATTTCTAAATAATATTTAACAATATATTGTGACACCATGCTAGTACCTAAACTGTATGTATTTTTGTCTACCTCGGTATAAAGAGACACCTTTGAAGGTGGGACACAGCAACCATAATGTGTCAGCCTCCAACCAGAAAGAAATAAATTCTTATATCATCCAAATGGGACAGAAATATTTATAAAAGCTTATAAAAACAGGTATGTATGTTTACCAATTGTAATTTGTTTGTACACAGCACTGATAGAGCATCTGCCAAAGCGCTGTTAAAACATATCCATTCAGGTGTGTGTAGTTAGATATTCCAGGATCAGCTATTTTTAATTGAGCATAAAGAGCCAGTGCTTTAAAATCCTGAAATGTCTCCAGCATTTGGCTTCTCAAAGGCACAGGTGATGTTGGCCCTTACTGAGCTGACCATTGCTGGAAGGAGTTCTTGGCACTGTGCACTTGGCACATTGCAGTTCATCCTCAGCCAGGACAAAGAGGAAGACAGGAAGTGCAGAGCTGGTCCTGTCTCCTTGGCAGCTAGACTGGCAGCAGGGTGAAGAGCCATATCACTGCCAAACCTGAATCAGTAGGGAAGCCCAGCTTGCTGGCAAGCAACAAACTGCTGTGTAACACCCTGATCTCAGGATTCCCAATCAAGTTATATGCCAAGGCCAGAGCTTTCTTCTGTTGTCTGAACTGCCAACTATTCTTACAGGCTGTTATTTTGGCTTTGAACAGGCTTCTGTTTGTTTGAGACTGATAAACACAGACATTTACATGGGACAGTGGTCAGGATTTCGAGTATACAACATTGGCTTCATACAATTCCACAAGTAATTGGCAGTGTACATGGGTATCACTAACAAAATAATAATGTCTACTAAGAATCTTTACCTTACATTATATCTTCTGTGAAATGCAAATAAAAATGTATACAATGTCAACATTAGAGCAAAGAAAAAGGCTAGGTGTATCCTCATAATCTGTCTCAGCGTAGTTTTTTTTTCCCGTCATTCAGTTGTTTCCGACCCTCTATGACCTCATGGACCGTAACACACCAGGACATCTTTATGTCCATGGCCATGCTGATCCACTTGGTATTCATAGCAGAGATACTGGAGTGGGTTGCCAGTTCCTTCCATAGTGGGCCACAGCATAGAGCTCCTGGTATTACTACATGGTCTCCCGTCCAAATACTGACCAGGCCCAACCCTGATCAGCTTTGGAGTGATGTGATTTCTTGGTTCCCTGACTGCAATCAAACCCAGGTCTCAGAGATGAAAGCACCGAATCCTAACCATTGGACCACCAGGGAACCCCAGTGTATGTTATTGAGGCCTAAAATAAACTGAACATTTTCAAGTGAATGAACCATTAAAAAGTTACTAATTTTATATTCATAAGCAATTAAATAATTCTTTTTGCTACCCCTTACCCAATATTTGTTTTTGTAACTTATGTTTTCAATACTTTATAAAGCAGCCGTCAAATTTTTCCTCACCGTGTATAAAGTGCAGCCTTGGTAGACTCCTATAGCAGCCATCTTAAACTTAAACTACTATCGCCCCCTGGTGGGGAGTTCCCTGCTTCTTCAGCTTGGATGTTGAACTGTAAGGAGAAAACTTGATTTGATAGTGAGCTTCTAAGAATTTCATAAAATCCTCATTTTGCTTGTGAATATAAACAAGAAAGGCAGGAATTATTCTGAAATAATAATAATAATAATAATTATTTATTATTATCCTATATTTGTAATGCACCAACATATTCTGTAGCGCTTGTTGATTTTATGAATATAGCTGAAATAGAAATAGTGTTTGATGATTTTATGATACAGTTGAGTTTTTTTTAAGCATATAAAATCAATTTGGGTAACTGCAGTCCTTACAATAACTCAAAACTCAAAATATTTGTGCCTCTCACATACCCACAAGTGCCCTTACAGATATATCATTAACAAACTAAGGACATAAATTACCCTCACAATGAAATGTCTCCTTTAAATCCAATAGAGCAAACATGTCTATTAACATTTGATTGTTGCATTTTTATTTACTGCAGATCGTTATTTTTTTCTTGAAAGCATTTCTACTAGAAGTAGAATGAAATCAATATTACTTAACTTATTTAAGAACGATGTGGGTATTGAGTGGTTAATTTCCAAACAATGTAGTGTAACTGGAGATAAGTCTGTCACTTAAGGACACATACTCTATGTTTATTATAAAAGGAGGGGGAAAAGGGGGAAGGGGGAAGAGGTTAAATAAGGATATCAACCGGTTTTGTATGTCCTGGTTATCTATCTCCGAAAGAATGTACTGTACCCTTTTGAAGGCAAAGTCTGAGATTTCACTGCTTGGATTAATTTCATAGTGTTTTATTTGTGGAGTGTTAATCATTCACATTGTTCAGCTTTTAAGTCCTAGTAAAACTTCATGACATTGAGCTCATAGTGTTATTTAGTTATCATTTAGTACGCAGCTATTATTGCGTGTCGTTGGCTGCCTTTACTATTAACCTGGTGACTTGTGGAGATATGATCATGCTGTAATATAATGTAATGAGAAGTATAGTTACAAGTTTTTGATGCGCTCAATAAAATCATGTCACCGTCATAGAATAATTTGCTGTGATTTCCCATCAAACCAAAATAATTAGAATTCATGTGTGTGTTTGCATGGTTCTGTCGTGTCTGACTCTCAGTGACCTCATGGACCGCAACACCCCATGCTGATCCACTTGGTATTCATGGCAGAGATACTGCAGTGAGTTGCTAGTTCCTTCTCCAGTGGGCCACAGCATACAACTCCTGGTATTCCTAGGTGATCCATCCAAGTACTGACCAGGCCCAACCCTGCATGGCTTTAGGGTGACGTGACCTTTTGGTTCCCTGGCTGGAATTGAACGGCGGTGAAATCACTGAATCTTAACCACTGGACAAATGCATAACTCTACTAATAATCTTATATATTAAAATTAGCCCATATACCTTTGGCCCTTGTGGACATACATATGAAATACAGCCTCTTATTAGTTACTTTTATATGCAATTATGTTGCTGTGAAATCTGCCGTTTTAGTTTCCAGTGATCTACTTTCTGTGATGGAAGTAGACTTTGAATGCAGAGAGGTAGCTTCTATATGCATAATAGAAATATAGCAGCTACAGCTGCCAGGGCTCTCATTAGGAGTAATGTAAAGCTCATTAGGACACATCCTATTGAGAGAGAAGCTGCATGAAATAAAAATAAATATTGCATATAAAATGTGAAAATGTAAATGCTGTGTTTGTTTTTTACTTATTAAGAACATTTTGTCCTTTATCAAGTTTAGTTATTCATAATACTACAGAAAAAAACAAAAAAACATTAACTACAGTGGTCCTTTAAACTGCAACCGAGAGCCCCCTGCTGCAATATCAGTCCCCATAATAACAACAAAATAAAGCAAACAAGTTCATTTAAATATGTATTTAACTTGATGGTCATTGCTTATTGTTTTTAATACGAATGTTTAAGGTAGTAGTCCACTGGAAGCATATGGGTTAAAAGGACATACTGCATTGTAAGGTGCTGCTGACCCCTTTAGGTAAGAATTCAAGCTGTGTGCTTTACTTATGTCTAGGTACATTAGCAGTATCAGTTTCTCACAGTCATGTGCAGGAATCCACACTACAAGGGTAATTAAAGATTTAAGGCGTATGGGCCTTGCGACAGGACAGCCAAGTCCTTGTTGTTTTCAATTCCAACGTAAACGTAAAGTAAATCAGGCTTTGCTCTGCTTCCATCAGACAGACTGGGAGCTACTGCTGTGATACACAGCTCATTGCATACAATACACAATGCTGCACAACACACGCTTCATTACCTTTACAGCTCTGCACTAACCTAAAGATGATGACAAATGATACTTTCATGCCACGTTTAAGGAGTTAAATAAAAAGCAAACCATGAGAAAATGTAAGACTTTCATGTATAAATCACATATACTGTTGGTGATTGGCATGTCTACTGCACCTTGTGAATGCCATCAGCCTTATTAAATTGTGATTCAGCCAATTGAATAGGGCTCTATATAAGCACGCAGCATATTTTTTTACAGAAGTTTTAGTTAGTGAACTTCTATCCAAAATCAAGGTCTTCACTAACTAAACACTTCTGTAAAAAAAATATGCTATGTGCTTAAATAGAGCCCTATTCAATTGGCCTGAATAGCAATTTTTTTTTTTACAAAAATACACAACTCCGAGCAACTGTAGTTGTAATAAAGGTGGTAAGCAGAATCTAGGCTTTGCCAGGGTGACAGTTCTCTAGACGAAGGCTATTTTCTATGGGGAAATTGCCATAGCAGCTTTTCATGTCCCTTTAAACACTCTGTAGACAAATTTAATCTAGGAGAAAATCTCCCAATTTGGGAATAACTGAACTATTCCAGAATGGTAATAAAATGTAAACTAATGGAATTCTGAACCCATTTGTAAATTGGCCAGCTAAGTCTTGCATCAACTAGCTCATGTACTAAAGCAAATTAATGAAAATTACTTTTCCATGAATTAATAGAAAATGGCACATTAAATGAGTTGGATTGAAATGTAGAAAGTGTATTTTAATGTCATATCAATTAATGCAGTGTAAATATTTGGAGGAAAAGGTATGTAAAACTGCAAAATGAAATGTAGGTGATGTGACAATAAAATGTCACAATACCATGAAAAAAACACAATTCCATTACTATCACTTACAAGTAGACCAGAAAAGCACAACTGGTGTTATGTGTTATGTTATATTCTATTTATGTGTGGTGTTATGTTATATTCTATTTCAGTGTCCACAATACCTCTGGGCCTCGGCCTCTCTCCCTCTGATACTGCAACCATACACACTCCCTGGAAGTTTCTCTGAAGGTATCTAAATACACCGTAAAGCCATAACTTTTACTGTATGCAATTTACTATCAATATTTGTATGACTGTTTCTCTGATATGATATTTAAGGTGATAGAAATTTTCACTAACCAAATCTGTACCCATGATTTTGTCTGAAACCCCCCTTATCCTGCTTGCATACTCACCCCCAAAGCCTGGTTTTCTTGCTTCTTATCTGTGAAATAACATTGGACATCTTCTCATGTTCTATTTCAGTGTCCACAATACCTCTGGGCCTCTGTCTCTCTCCCTATGATACTGCAACCATACACACTCCCTGGAAGCTTCTCGGAAGTGTCCACAATACATCTGGGCCTCTGTCTCTCTGCCTCTGATACTGCAACAACTGCCCTCACCCACCTGTCCCTGGTTACTCTTCTTTTATTGAGTCTCTTAGATTTCTTACAGCTGATCAATTGATCAATTAACAACACCTGCTAATTACTCCTAATTAATCCTTTAAACAATGTTTTCTTCTGCCTTTTTCTTCCTCATAACCTCCTGACTTTTCCTCAGGCTCTTCTCAACTTTCCCCATCATGTCTCCCACATTACCATCTGTTGGCTTCTGGAAATACATCACCTAACCAAGGCCCTGCACCTTATATTCCCATTTGCACGTTATACTATCTGTAACAAATTACATACTAGAGCCACTCACCTCATATGACTTTCAATCAAATCCTTTCCTTTTCCTTCTAAATGAAAATCATTCTAACTCTACGTTCCTACCTAAGTAAACTTCACTTCCTTCCTGGCCCGTGCTATTCCTTATCTGTCTATCCTTGCCCAGGCTTCTGCCTCTTCCATTCCCTTTAGATTGTAAGTAGCAAGTTTCCAATCTTGTAGGGTGCTTTGGAAAAAAAAGCACTTTCTACAAAGATTCTAAGCTCAAAACTGGGCTCTCCATTTTCTGCAGTTTGTTAACATTGTACTTTTCATGTTTTCATACCCTGTATAGTGCTACGAAATATGTTGGCGCGTTACAAATAAAAGTTAATAATAATAATAATAATAATGTGCCATGTTTTGCTCTTTATTTCTCCTTAAAAAGTTCCTACATTATTAATGACATATGATGGACTAATGTGCTGAAGGAAATGATTTCTGATAAAACAATGTATGTGAAGGCTCACTTATGACTGGCAACGTGACATTTATTACCCTTTAAGCCATGTTTGAGGCAGACAGTAAAAGGTTAAAAATCCCTATATAGGTACAGTATGTCTGATGCAGCTTTTCAATTCAAGGTCCTTACTAATAAAACAGAGAATAAAGAAGAAATATTTCAACAGCACAAATAATATATATACAGTATATCAAATATTTAACTAATTAGATGTCTTTTAAAAACAACCTCTTTGCCTTAAGGATATAAATGCTTAAATGAAGAACTCACTCAGAACAATGGACAAAATGTACTAACCATCATGGGTATTGCAAAGTGATTTGCTGCTATGGCTATTTTCTATGAGTATCTGCTTTAACAAGCGAGTACTGCAGCACTCTTGTGGATCATTCCAAGTTACAGATCATCCACTTCTAATAGATTCTCTCAGTCAACACCCATGGGCCTCATTTCCCTAAACCAAGGGTTGCAACATATTACTGCGACCTAATGCAGTGCATGAGCATCACTTGTCTAATGTACTACCCATATGTAGAAGAAAGAAAAAGAGTCAGGAAAAGTTACTACCTGTAAATAGAGATGCCACTCATCAGTGTTGCATGTAAATACGTTAAAAGCAATACAATATCTAATATTATTGCACACAGATTTTAATTTGTAAATGTTGCTACAAATTCTGCATGCCGCGGTGCATTGCATGATCTCCTGTTTTAATCCTAACTATCACTACTGTAAGTGAAACACATATTCACATCAAGTACTACTGGTAGAGCACATAGGCACACACTGTTGAGAAGGGAACTTTTACCGCAGGTGAAGCTAGAGAAGGGAGAACCGCAGTGCTAAATGGGGGGCATCTATGGGGTCAATAAAAAGACAAAATATAAGTTGGTGGTCAGATCACTTCTCCAGGCTGATCCAAGTATCAGCAAGCTCCACCACTGTCTGAAATGCTGTGTGTCACAGATACTTTGAATCTATTTATCAGTGTAAACCCCTTCTGGATCGCTACCTTGTTGTGGTGAAGGAGCTTGTGCACTTCAATGAAGCTGTGAGCTATTGAGCTATACCAGGGGTAACCAAACTCGGTCTTGGAGGGCCGCACCCAGGCCTGGATTTGATGATTTCCTTTCTGTGCACAGGTGAGTCAATCAGGATAACTGAAGAAGCAATAGTCTCACCTGATTGCAGCAAGGATATCCACAAATCCAGGCCTGGGTACGGCTCTCCAGGACCGAGTTTGGTGACCCCTGAGCTATACCATGTAGGGTCAGCCAAGAGGGGCAGGTCATAACACAGAGTTCAGCCAAATTTTGGAGAAGGAACTGGCAACTCACTTCAGTATCTTTGCCAAAATAACCTTTTGAATAAGCACAACCAAAGATACGATTGTGCCTAATGTGCTGAACTCCACAGGGTCACGGAGAGTCAGACATGACTAAATAACAACAACAATTCATGTAAAAGTATTTTAAAACTTTTCTCAACTATATGTAGGTAAGCATTTCCATTTTATCCAGAGTAATTATTTATCTTTAAAGAAAAAAAAGACTACTCTGCAGAACCAGTTAAGCACCAAAGTAATTTGTATTACCAAAAGTGACAGTGAAGGAGTGGCCTGTGCTAAGTTCCCATAATATTAAGTACAACTTAAGGTCTAAGTGCCATTCTCTGTGTTACAGTAACTGTAGTTGCCTCCCTACACATGAATGAGATAACAATAAGCATCCAAAAGCGTTTTTTTTGCCTTTCTTTTAAAGTAACAGTAAACATTAAGCATCGTTAAAAACAATGGCACTGCTCTAAAGCGCCTTTGGCTTCTGCCCTCCTCACACACACAGCTCTGGGCCGACGACATTTCAGGATAACTGTTTGGCAGCCATTTTAGATACAGCCTGCGCATGAGAGTATGTGTCTGACTGCCAAAATTACAGACGCTCCGTGCCAAAACACTCTTGGCAGTAGAGATAAACTTTGTCGAGATACACAGTCTAGAAATATCTTATAATTACAAAGCGCAGGGGGGCAGAATGTTTTTACAATACAGCTGTGCTAATGTAAACATTTAATTTGGCAGCCGTCTCCACCCACTTTTCAATTAACTGGCTTTTATGCAGATACTTTAGCTCTGCAATAAAGTTTATGGGTACTTCTCTTTGAGTACAGTTTATGAAACACAGATTGTAGGTGTTTTTTTGTTTAACAAAACTCCACTGATTGAGTAAAAAAAAAAAAAAAACAGAGATGGTGAATTGTTATAAAGAATATTTTTCTTGGTCACAGCTTAAGAGGTCTCCAGAACTCTCAAGGATCCAGTTGGGCTCTGTATTCACATGATTATGGGCGGAGAGGTGGGACCACGGACATCTTCCAAAGGAATGGTTAATTCCATAATACAAATGTGTAGTCAGGTGATTAGGATATTCATATTAGTAGAGAAAGAAAACAGCACACTTAAGGTTTCATTACTAAACATAGCTTGTTTGGCTGTATAGTTGCTATGGTAATTTATGATAACTATTTGAATTTGTTCCATGGATAATGTTATTCAGACCTCAGTGTTTTAAGAGAATGGCAATAATTAAGTAAGCAACAGCGCGATCATTGGCAAGAATCAGATCCAAAGACTATCCAATACACTAACGAACAGAAAAACATGTTCATATTACTCCTAAGATGTATTACTAATTATTGAAAGGTATAAAGACTTATCTATTATTTTAATGAGAGCCAATGTGCAATGTTAGTGCTCTTTACACATAGTTTAAGTCTAGTTTAAATCCTATTTGTCGTTATTAAAACTGTTAATATTGTTAAAAAAAAGTTTAGCATCATCTAAAACAAACTTTATTGGTGCTCCAAGTCTTCTCTAAACCTCCCACTGTCCCATGATCTACACCTCTATCATTACCTGCTTCCAGATGTTTCCTATACTGCACTTACATTATGGAACACAATCCAAATTTGCCCCAACAATCACACAGACAATCTCTTAGAAACCCAATTAAACCTTGATATTAATTACCAAAGCACCACCTTTTGCCATAGATCCAGTCTCCTAACTTGAACATTGTTTCACCATATTGTCCCTCCTAGATCTCAATAAAATTATAAATTCCCAAATGCAGGACCATCAGCACATGCTTGAGAAGTGTGCATTAACATGTTCCTGTAATAAGATAGAAGAATCAGGGTATACCAATGAATAGCATATTGTACTGGTTATATTCCATATTCTGCTTGTTATTGTTTTATTTATTACATTATTAACACTGAATATTTGTCAGGAGAATAAATGACATTTCTGTCTTCACACATTATCCTACATATGTCAGTGGACACTGGCATTCCCATTTTAAGCCCATAGTGATTTCAAAAGATTTAACAAAATCAGAATTATGGTTAACATATGGTGACTGCATATGATTGCACATGCATGTATAATAAGAAAAGAAGAAATCCCTTCTCAGTATAGGAGAGTCTCCTTTTGAAAAGGGTAGTATTTTGCCACTGTATTATACTTCCCTTTGTAGCTATACTTCAAGCTCCTGTGTAGACATGATAATTATATGATTGTGTGAAGTGCTAATTTGTTTTAAGTGTGCTTTCATATTATGTATTTAATAGAAGATTTGCTACTATAAAAATATCAAACACTGGATCTTATCAAATGATTCAGGAATGGGCTTTTTTCAACTTCATAGACAAGTCAATTAAATTGTCAGAAGTTATAATTTGTTTGCTACAGTTTGAGAACCATTCCATAACTGCTTAGGGAACCAGATGGTATGATGGTATATATATATATATATATATATATATATATATATATATATATATATATATATATATATATATATAGCCATAAATATATAATAGCTAGGAGACAGGTAGATTCCTAGCAGTCAAGGTGGGAGTCATTTCATTATATATCTGGAATATATTTAGGAGCCAGAAGTACAAATGTTGGGCGCCCAGGGTCCTGGAATCCCCTATGCATACTGCTCCGACAATATTAGCAGAAATGAGTAGATAAAAAGATGCCATTTTGATTTCAATATTTCATTTTTAAACTATTCATATTCAATTTGGACCATGTAAACAAAAAACCCTAGATTCACTAAACTTCATAATTGTCTTGTAAAGCCTTTGAGAGCAGTTTAATCCACACAAAAATATATATATATTGCATCTACAATTAAGCACTTCATGGCCCTTACAGTGTTTAGTGAATCTAAATAATAGATATTTTACCAAACTATATAAGACAGGTGTATTGCAAAGCATATTTTTTTTCTACATTTACAAAATGAAAACTCACCATAACAATATAGAGGATGTGTCACATAGACACTAAAAATTAAAAGTAAGAAAATGAAGTCATAACATAAAACAATGTCTATTTAATCCCCTTTCATCTCTAATACCCTTAGCACTAGATTAAAATGTTAAGCTCTCACGAGTGCAGGGCCCGCAACACCCTCTGTACCAGTATGTATACTTATGTATCTTTTCACTTATATATTCACTGTATCCCTTGCACTTACCACTACAGAATCTTTTTGGTGCATTAAAAGTATTTTTTTTTTTTTATAATAATAAGAATACAATACAAATTGGTTTATGTACAAATAGGTTTACATAAAAAGTAAGTAAATTATATATATATATATATATATATATATATATATATATATATATATATATATGTATATATATATTTATATATATATATATATATATATATATATTATTATTATTATTATTTTAAGTACCAGCCAGTCAATCCATGATTTATGTGGCAATGATGAGGGAGGGGAATAAGTTGCTCTTCACGTTACAATTTATATATTTTTAATGTAACTCAAAATGTACCTAAAGCTAGATTTAAATATTAAAGCTACTTGAAAGCTGTTAAAAGCAGGTACAAGGCTAATTCGGAAAAATCGAGGTTTATAACAAGGTTGTCACATAAATGTTTCCATTCCCCGGCACTTTTTATTGCCATATAACACAAACTAGATGCATGCTTTCCTGTGTAATAGTGACTGCTCATTGGAGGCATGCAGGAATGACAGGACCAACTAAGATGTGGTACTAGGAAGGGTGGCTGATATGTTTACATTTTACTAGGGGAATGGAAAAAAAAGACAATGGACCCAGCAGCAAGCATCACACAAGACATTGTTAGCAAAGAAAAAAAATGAGCTGTAGCCAGAAGGCAGTGGCTTGAGAATATGGCTTTAATTGTGCATCCATATTTTTATTCATTAAGCCGAGTAACCCATAAAATCCTCACACGCTATGGTGTCCCAGCCCCATAACCCTATTAATAAAGTTTCTTAAAAGTTCTGGCAGGGTGCCAGCACAGTCCATTAACTCCTTGCAAGTTGTTAAAAAAAAAAAGAAGGAAGAAAGCCATTTCAGGCTGTTTTGTGGTTATGAATGAAACAGCAGGCGGTCTGTATAGAAACGTCACTTTGGATATAGCACTGCTAATGGATGCCTAGGCGATCAATCAGAGCAGGAATGAAACCCATGAATGCAGTGCTCTGCAATCAAAGGCCTAATATGGGTTACAAACCTAATTTGGTTAGAAGACACGAGAGGGAGGGGGGAAAGGAAAACAGCAGTAGAAATCTTGGTAATGAAGAACTATTTGCTTTGTTAATAAGCTGTCACACCGAATATGTGTAAAACTTGTCTGCTTCACGATTCAAAATGACATGAGGCTTGACTTGAAATTATTATAAAGGGGATCCTTCGAAAGGCAACTCAGCTTATACAATTATTTAGAGCTATGCCGCTGAGTGATCTTCAGCTGCCACTGTATATATACATTATAATACTACTTCTCTCATTAAATGATCCCCCACCCTTGATAGAACCTGGTAATATGGCTACAGTGGGTTTTTAATGCTGTGATTTCATATTAGCTTTACTTCGTAAATAAACATACCACAGTACACACTAGCAGAGAGTACATGACCAGTTCTTAGTTAATAAAGTCATTTAGGGGACGGAAGCAAATAGGTGAGTTTTCTTCATAACTGCAATAACGTTGGGTTATGAGTAGTGCAATTAGTGTATGGTATAATAAAATAGGTAACCATGAACATATTTGTGAGGAATATCAAGATGTTACCCAAAAATAAAAGATGCTATTGGACTGGGACAAAAGATTCTAACAATAACCAGAAGTTGGGGTAAACATGGAACAAAAATTTTAAGAAAATTGATGAGTTGACATGTAAAGGTATTACGTATACGTAATGCTCAACAGGGAATATCCACTAAGGAGTAAGCTTTCTCTTCATTGACAGAAAGATCTTCAGCTAATATGAAGCCTATTTGCTAAAGAGGTGTTTCAAACAGGTTAAACACAGATCCCAAATTCTTAAAGTATCCCTGACAGATTACACACAGAGATATATCTCGCCTCCAGTGTTTTTCCATATGTTCAAGAGATTATTATAAATACACCTCAAATTGTTATCCCTTTGACTCACCTCTTCCCCACCTCTACACATCCATATCTTCATCCATTGTCTTCCCCAACCACTCTTCATCATCATTGGCTCCTACTCTCCCACAGTATCAATGTATTACATTATTACCATTCCACCTCAATATCTAATTTCCAAATACTTCCCACATATTCCATACCGCAGGGCCCTCACAATCCTTCATGTTCATTGCCTGAATGTCAAGTAAAGTTGGCAAAACCCCAAATTACATAGTGTATCAGGTTTCATAAAATGTTGGCACTACATATATAACTCATAATAGAAAAATGCAGTAACTTGGTAAATTGTTTTAATATTTTGAACACTTTAATTAGAAAATGTCGATATAATTATGACATACTATTAAGACACAATGCATATAATCTGACACACAGCACCCACTGATACTGCTGTCAAGTTGGATAGTTAATTTGAGGTTTAACCACATTTCATACTATTCATTTTAGGATTCTATAGGCTAAAAAAGTCTAAAATCAGTATTGCTATAAGACTATATAAAAAGACTTATAACATGGAAAATGTTCTCTCCCACCTTTCAAATTAATGAATGTGACCAAATATCTTTCTTCATTAAGAAAATAGTAGGAAATGCGTCTTTGTCAGCTTTAATTATAAGGGAAACATGTTGTTCTTCAGAGAAGCCTGATCAACATTTTTATAATCATTTTTTTTTATAGTGATGCATGTATGGTATTCACAACATCTAGCTAAGTGGTTGTCCTTAATGTTTCCTTACAAATTTGCATTAATCTGCTATATTTTCCCATTCTATTTTATAAGGCCATCTGTTCACTCCCTGTTTCTTTATTCGCAATATTACAGATGTATCCCTTTTGAGAATGGCTCCTTGTTTTGTTGTCTTTTTAGCTCAAGTCGGAAAACCTGACAGGAAAGGATCCAGTGTAAAGCCACCTAAGATCTTGAGAACTAAGAAGTAACATGAAAGCAAAGACACATTAAATGTTTCTTCCATATTATGGTGATTATGTAGCTTCGAATACATCTGCACACAAGTTTCTTTAAATCCAGGATTTAATGGTAAGGAGAGACACTGAATTCAAACTTACACTATGTAGTTTATGGATTATAATCAGATAAATAGCTGAAAGCTCCCAATATACATACCCACCTTGCCACTGATCCAAATACCTGTAAATGAAACCTCTTTGTAGGTGATCCAAACACAGAGATCTGCACTAAATGCCACTGCACTCTTTATTTTCTTAAATATATTTTATATATATTTTCAGAATATAAAAACTATATCAATAAATCCTCCAAATGGATGTCAAACGGCAGTCTTGAGAGCATGTATCCAAGATGTTATTAGTGATATTTTAATTGTATATGATTTGACAGACAGTTGAATTAATACTAGGTGTTTGGTATGTTATAAATTAGTATTGCACCTTTAAGCTTTACTGAACACTTCAAACATCATTACATGTTTTTTTTTACTGAATACACCAAACACTTTTACAACAAATAAGAGCATAACATTCTTATATGGCCCATAGCACCAATATCCATGCCCTCTGCTCTAGGAATAACACAGTATTCACTCTTTCCATTTCAGTAATAGCTCAGCGTATAACTAGATCCTAGAGGAGGGAACAGCTTTGATTAAAACTTACACTGTTTTCAAAGCCAACAGCTTTATTATATTAGATGCACCACTTGGAACATCGTAAATAAGCATAACTTGCCAAAAGAATAAGGTTTTGATTTATAAGTTTGACATTAAAGCTTTGAGAGAGAAAGAATACAGACGGAATGTCTTTATAAAAATACCATGGGGCAGATTTACTAAAAGCAATCTTGTGCTGAGAGTCTGGCAGTTACAGTTTTATGATAAGGGGAGCCTTGCTATATTTACATAAGATATGGTGGGAGGGGGCTCCCCTGATAACTTTTCATACTGGTGGTACATTTTAGAATTGTTTGCAAAAGAACATTAATGATCCCATTACTGTGTTCATTAGCCAGAGATATAACAGCATGCCTTTCCAAGCCATCTTTATCTTACCATTATTTTATCCTAAAAATCTCTACACAGGTCAATAATAAAGAAAATAATAGATCGAATGTCATATCCTGTGATCTATATAATACAATAAACTGTATTTTTACTTAGAATATAGTATACATTTTCTTAATTGATTATGTTCTATTATAATAGAAATGAAAAGGCTAATGGAGCATAAACTTAGGAAATACACATTGCGCTTGTGATGGGCACAATAATGCTGTGCTTAT
This sequence comes from Discoglossus pictus, assembly GCA_027410445.1. NCBI lineage: Eukaryota > Metazoa > Chordata > Amphibia > Anura > Alytidae > Discoglossus > Discoglossus pictus. The sequence goes on along the minus strand of CM050163.1, from coordinate 342,170,473 downwards.
ATATGGGTCTACTAGAATTATATATTGAAGTTATTGGGATAGTGACGTGCTGGTGTCCTTCCTGAATCTCATTATATTAGTGAACAGGTCTCTCACTCCATTCACATTAGGTGCCCCCTCTTGCCACAAACAACAAACTCATAGAAAACAGTTCAAAGCTTGCTGTGAAAAAATAACAGTTAACATAAATGTCATTATATATTGTATTTGCATGGAACTGGATATTTTGTTGTATCATGTTTTCAAACAGAACAATTGAGCTCTGATCACTACACCTTGAAAACAAGCAGTATTACAAATTTGTACAAAAAACAAGAATACTTTAATACAGTAACAAAAACATATTCAATTTTAAGAAAGAATGATCTTTATGAGACTTTCTTGTGTGTACTTTGGCCAAATTTATATTAGAGAGTCCAGACAACATCATTGACTGAAAATCATAATTAGTATTTCCAAAGAATAAATGTTATTTCTAACTTTTGTACAAACGGTTTTAATTGTCATTCTCGCTCTCCTAATGTAATCTTCATGTTCAGTAGGATATTTTTAATTACATATTTCTTAAGGGAGCTATTTCATGTTGGCTAGTGTGCCCAGACATTAAAAATAAAATCATGAAACCACACACATAAAAGAGAACAGATCTTTACAATAAACAGAGGAATGTCCCAGTTGGAGTGACACACACTTTCACTGTCAAGAAACAGACTTGTGGTTTGGCTGTTATTGGGTGTTTGAGTGGATGTCTGCTGGAAGAAGCAGTTCATCTGGCATCTTTCATCGTGACTATGCAGTAAATCATTGGGAGCCAGGTTTTATCACTGGTGCGGCCTTGGTTTCTAACATGGCCTGTGGACAAGCAGTACTTTCTGCGTCACGAGAGAGGAAATCCAGAGTGAATCATTTCCAGCCCTAGTTGCTCCTAGTGGTTGACATTTTCACATTAATGATCTCTAATGGTTTGTGCTATGAAATATCTGTGTACATATATCACTTGCAATCGTCTAAAAATCTTATGTGGTTGCCAGTTGCATTGTAATAAAACAATGGCATTCAACAGGTTAAGAATGTACCTGTTATAGACAAATATAATCAAGAATTACGAAACATGAAACCCTTTAACGGCACAATAGGCACCATTATTAGCTATATTCGCCCGCCATCATTTCCATAGGTATTTCTTGTTGATTAAATTGGTTTATTTTCCTATTTCAGGCCAGAAGTGCTGTAGAGCTGTCCATGTTCTCTGACATATAAGAACAAAGAAGCCAAAATAGAAGATAAAGATATCTTTAATAGGTAAACTAAAGACATTTTAGAAAATATATTATTTATTTTAATCATAGTTGGTAATGGTAATGTTTGTTTAACTTAACATTTGTATTGAATTGCATTTATAACCAGGCTTGACAAATCCTTGGAGACAGGGAGCCATGGATCCTAAACTTCTATGACTGACTCCACACTTTTTAGTTATTTTACACATATTTCTATTTATAATACATAACTCGTCTCTTAAAAATCTTTGGTTGGCCCCTAACCAACCTGGCTGGCTCCTAAGTTTCAGATAAATCCTTCAAGCACTCCTTTACAAGCCAAATATCCAATATTTATGAACATAATGTTCTCACCAACACACTCAGTAATATATATCACATTTCCCATGTGTAATGAGAAATGGAGGATTTGCAGTGCACCACAGGCAAATAAAACAAAAATGGGCACAAATGGAGAAAACCAGTATAACCTGAACAGCTTATGCCACCCTTGTCCTTTGTCAGAATAAAGAAAACAATTGTCTTTGTATGGTATGAAAAGCCCAAACAGAAAATTGTAATCTCAGCTCCATACTGAAAGAGGAAGGGATTATGTGCCTAATTCTCTCTTATTCTTTCAATTTTTTGGAGGGGGTTTGATATATTTTCCTATGTGTTTTTTTTAACCGTTTCATTTCTCAAGTGGTGTTTAATGCAATGCAGAGCTTAACAGTAGTGAAGTAGTTAAGGCAAGTGTAAAGGGAGTTTTTTTTTTTAAAGAGGAGGGGTGAAATGTTATATCTCACTACCAGACACGTGAATAGTTCATGCAAGGGCATGGAATGCATGCCAGAGTAATCCTCTAGCATAAAATAGCACATCCTTTGCAAACTCACACATGTGGAGCTCCATATAACAATGCTCTCATTGTTCACTCAAAAAATACAGTCGTCATAGGAAACGTATACATAGATAGATAGATTAGAAAAATACAAGGACTGACGGACAGATTCACTTAGTTGCATGGATCACTTTCCCTGACCACCTTCTTTGTAGAACCGACGGCTAACTCACTGATCTATTGTGACAATATATTATAAACTGATTCAAATGCAGAGTAGTTATTTCATTTGTACTTCAGGTTGTTATAATTATTATGAATGTGCTAATCTGAGAATAGGGTGAAATGTTATTAATTGTGTTTACTACAAGAAAGTATTCTTGTCTGTTGTAGATAATAGGCGTTTACTAGCAGAGGGAGCGCAGAAGAGGCACAAACTAAATGAAGAAGCTATTTGTAACTACCATAGCTCTTTGTTTTCGCTCAACATAATCAATTCAGATTTCTGTATTTGATTAATGCAATTGATCTCCGATCTGGACCTTACAATGTGGCCCTTACAATACAGCTGCTATGTTTTTCATGAAGTTAAACACACTATATAAACAAGTGCATCGCATAACAGTACGTCCCTACTCCAGTTATGGCTACATCCAATTTACCTTGCAATCATTTTGAGTGCCTACTATTAAAACACAATACGTGTTAAAAAAAAATCTGATATGATTAACAAGTTTCAACATATCTCCTTGTCTAACCTGTCTGATGTATCAATTGAAATGCTCTAGAAACTTTTTTTTTTTTTCACTTTCAACTTTTAGTAGAAGAAAATAAGTACCAATTATGTGCTACAAAACAGAATGTGAATACATTTTAAAAAATCCAGCAGTAATAAAAGAAAATAATCTCTGCAAAAGGAGTCAATTTTTTCACAAATAATATTGGATTATATACTGGAGCAAAACTGGGACCATATGTGGTACAGATTTACTGCTTGAATATTTATCTTAGCTATATGTGACCAAGTTATCCTAAATTAAATCTAACACAACACTAGTACTGAGACCTCAGTACTACCAGAGGAGATATTGGTGTGTGTTTTCACAGAGATACTCAGCTAATGGGTAGATATCCCAAATTCTGGGTGTGGTATTAAACTAATAAAGCATCCTGTTCAAAGGAAAGTAAGTGACAATGGCCAAGTCAATCGTGTTTGTGCTGTTTCTGCATGGCTGCATTTTCTCATACAAGAGCCACTTCTGGACAATAATGAGACTCTGGTAAAGCATCTGCTTAGGGATTAGGGATCCTGCAACACTGAATGTTCAATTTAACACAGACTGGTCGCTTAACACTGTGCTTTCCGAGATGAGAGCAGCTTGTGTGGGAAACATAGCCCAGGAATCCCATGATACGGCGGTGCAGCCCGGTCTGAAAAGTGCACACTTTGCATTATACAGATAAATATTGCTTGTCTTTCAATGCACTCTTGCCAGAAGTGGTTAAAGGGTTATTATATATATATATATATATATATATATATATATATATATATATATATAGTTGTCATACTGCGAGTTTGTGTGGGTTTGCCCATGCGCATAGCGCATGCCGAGGCCTACAATGAGCAGCAAAGCCGCTCATTGTGAGGCCAAGATGAGCGCCAAAGGTGCTCAATACGAGGCCCGCAATGGGCCCACAAGGTAGAGGGGGATAGAGGCCCGCAATGAGCACCGAAGGCACTCATTGCAAGGCCCCCAATGGGCCTAAAAGGTAGAGAGGGGGAGAGGCCCGCAATGAACGCCAAAGGCCAAAGGCACTTATTGCGAGGCCCACAAGGTAGAGAAGGGGAGAGGCCCGCTATGAGCACCTAAAGACCAGCACTTATTGCGAGGCCAGCAATGGGCCCACAAGGTAGAGAAGGGGAGAGGCCCACAATGAGCGCCTAAAGACCAAAGGCGCTCATTGCGAGGTCTGTAATGGGCGCAAAATGGAGAGGCAATCTCAGGAGGAGGGAGAGGCCTGCAAAGTTGCCGGTTTGCGCACACTGAGGCCCGCAATGAGCGGCACAGCCGTTCATTGAGAGGCCTGCAATGGGCACAGAAGGGAGAGAGGGGCAAAGAGAGACAGGGGAGGAAGAGGGGGACAAAGAGACATGGGAGGGAAAGGGGGGAAAAGACACAGGGTGAGAGAGGGTGGAAAGAGACACGGGAGGGAGAGTGGGGCATAGAGACACAGGGGAGATAGAGGGGGGCAAGGAGACACGGGAGGGAGAGGGGAGGGAGAGGGGGACAAAGAGACATGGGAGGGACGGGGGGGAAGACACAGGGGAGGAAGAGCGAGGAAAGAGACACAGGGGAGGGAGAGCGGGGAAAGAGACACATTGGAGGGAGAGGGGGCAAGGAGACACAAGGGAGGGAGAGGAGGGAAAGAGACACAGGAGAGGGTGACAAAGGGAAGAGACACAGGGGAGGGCAAGGGGGGGAGACACAGGGGAGGGAGGGGAAAATACATGGGGTGAGGAGGGAGAGACATACGGGAGGGAGAGGCCTGCAGTGCTGATGGAGCTTATTGCGAGGCTCGCATAAAGGAGGGAAGAGGGAGAGGACGCAGAAGGAGGGAAGGAGAGAGAGAAGCCGTGTGTAGCAAGGCTTGCATTGCCAGGCTTTGCCTCGTATTGTGTGGCAAACAACAGCATTGCAAGGCTTGCAAATATTATGCCGTTCTTTTTGATGGGCAAGTGGCTAGTGTTGTCATATATAAGATACACTACCTTGCTATATGGATCTCAACCTTGTCATGGTGAAGGGGCTTGTGTTCTTCAATAAAGCTGTGAGTTATACCGTGTAGGGTCACCCAAGCTAAACAGGTCATAACAGACAAATCGCAGTCCATTGGAGAAGGAACTGGTTACCCACTCCAGTATGTTTGCCAATAAAACCTTATGGATAAGCACAGCCAGGCCCAAGTGCATGGCTTGGTGCGGTCCATAGGGTCACGGAGAGTCAGACCCGGCTAAACGACTAAACAACAACAACCTTGTTATATAGTATCTAATTGCATTTGTACTCACAGTAGACAGCAATATGATCTACGTGATACATATTCTGCTTATTATTTACCTAACCCGAGATGCGTATTCTTTTTTTGTCAACAAATACCCAGTGTGATTTGGTGCAATTAATCCCTTGTTAATGCAAGAAACCTTAGTCAGGAGGTTATTCCTTTCATTCAGTAACTAAGATTAATAAGAAATGGGCAGGTTTAGGCTGAGGTTGAAACACTGTGTGCTTTTGGAGCCAACTCCCTGTTCATTCTTGTACCAGGTGTAAGACTTGTCAACTTTTAAATAAATAAATCACAAGGAAAGGTAATGTGCAACAAAGTTATACAAAGATTATTCATAAAATGGAGGTGAGCAAAGTACTGTACTGAGGAATACACGTTGCTGTGTGAATGTGTTTGCAAGAGACTTTTACAACACATTGCTCCAGAAGCCATTGGACACATAATGTAATATGTATAGCCAATACAATGGCCAGAATCCAGGACTTGCAAAGTGCTTTTCTGATGTTCCAATGGTAATTTCCCCACAGGTAACAACTTCACCAAACCACTCTGTAGGCCCTGCAAAGTTTAGCAAGTGTAGACAATTGCTGTGGCAGTCTCTTTAAATCAAAAGTAATATTTTACTTGCAATTCTAATTTTAAGATAAAATAAGCAAGTAAAATATAACATTGAGGAAAAAAAATGGTTGAAAACAAATGTGCACAGATCAAATCATGCAATGCCCCTTTGTGTAGATTTTTATTCAACTTTGCATGAAAGCCAAAAAAAATTGCAATGAAATGTTTAATATAAAATGTTGCACTTTTGTTTTTATATTTTCAGCTCATTATTTTTATCTTCACTGCATAATTGTAAAATGTTTGCACTCTTTGACCTCACCTTCCTTTCCAATAAATGTGGGCTACATATAATCATTTTATTAAAGTCCCTTTCTTTCTCAAAAGGTGTTTTTATATATATATATATATATATATATATATATATATATATATATATATATATATATATATATAGAGAGAGAGAGAGAGAGAGAGAGAGAGAGAGAGAGAGAGAGAGAGAGAGAGAGAAAGAGAGAGAGAGGGGGGGGGGGGAGTGAGAGAGAAGTAGGGAGGGAAAGAGAGGAAAAAAGAGAGAGGGAGGAAGAGAGAGAGAGGGAAGAAGAGAGAGAGAGAGGAAGAGAGAGGGAGATAGACAGAGAGAGGGGGAGGGAAAAGAGAGAGATAGACGGAAGGGAGAGAGAGAGATGAGGGAGAGATAGAGAGAGGGATGGAAAGAGGCAAAAAGAGAGAGGGAGATAGATAAACAGAGGGAGGGGAGGGAAAGAGAGTGGGAGAGAGATAAACAGAGAGGGGAAGGGAAAGAGAGAGGGGAAGGGAAAGAGAGAGGGGGAGGGAAAGAGAGAGGGGGAGGGAATGAGAGAGAGAGGGAGAGAGAGAATGAGAGAGAGAGGGAGAGAGAGTGGGGGGAGGGAGAGAGGGAGAGAGAAAGAGAGGGAGAGAGTGCGAGGAGACACAGAGAGAGGGAGGAAAAGAGAGGGGAAGGGAAAGGGGGGGATAGAGAGAGAGGGAAAGAGATAAAGAGAGAGACAGAGAGAGGGAGGGGAAGAAAGAGAGAGAGCTGTAATTTGAATCTCTCAGTATAAATATAATATGTCCTAGCACTCACTGGCGTCTGAGTTAGGGATACCACCAGCACAGGAAGGGCTGGACACACAGCTGTTGTGTCCATCACAGTATAAACAGGACTTCCTCCTACATGTCAGGAAGGATGAGTGACTCTGTGACAAAGTTGCTAGGTTGTGGCTAAGGAGACCCAAGTTCAAGACCTCCTCTGTTTGACTTCAAGCGCTACATTTGCTTTGTTTTTTTTTTTCTTTTTTCTTCTTCAGATACAGGAAAGTGTGTATCTGCAGAATAACAATAGTATGTAAAATAAAAGCTACACTGTCTTGTCCATTGCTACTGACAGAAGAGACTGACATTTTCAGAGCAGGTTAAAAACAGTAGTGAGGCCAACATATGCAATAATCACTGAGGATAATTTACTAAGCATTATAGGTGTGAGGTTTGAAGAGATGTGATCTCAGTATTGAAAATATTGCATAGTAAATACAGGATGCACAACCCAGTCACTCAAGATGCTTAGTGTATTCCCACCATTATCACAAATCTTGCAAAACTACATCTCCTTCTCAGTCACAACTCTTAGTGACTATGGCCCATTTTCATTATAGTTTCCACACCAGCTTTAGCAATACAATATAACAAGAATTTAAGATACCTAACAGTTACCAAAATCTTTGTATGCTGGCACACTTGTATAAGCGATAAGCTCTATATCTCAGTGTGGATGGTGCTGGAACTTCACTTGATATAAATGTTAAAGGGAAGAAAGTCATGATCAAGAAGTAAAACTTTCCATTACATCTAACAGATATCAGTGTTTATTTCACCTCTGCTTATTGTTCCTAGTTGAACTGTAGCACCATAAGCCGTATTCACAAACCTAGTAGACTCACTTAGCAATGTTATAGAGAAGTAAGTGTAGCTGCACAATAAGAATACATAATAACCTCTAATTATAAAATGACTGAAAGGCTTCTCCCGATATCCATATTTCACCTATGCACGGTGCCACTTTTGCTACTTCACATACCCACCTCCTTTATATATTTCGGTATCATTACCATAAGTGCATTTATTTTGGCAGAGTATAACGACCTAAAACCATTCCACACTATATATATATATATATATATATATATATATATATATATATATATATATATATATATATATATATATATAAAATATTTGACACAGTTATTCAAATTAAACATGAGGTTAATATAGTTTTGAAATTTAGAAGAAAGTGAGACACCCCTGGAAAACAAATTGTATACAATATTTTTACAGAATGCCGCTAAAGTGCAATGACTTGAGAAAACTGAGATAATAATGATAATAGTATAGATCTTGAGGTCCAGTGGTTAGGATTTGGTGCTTTCACCGCTGAGACCTGGGTCTGATTCCAGTCAGGGAACCAAGAGGTCACACCACCCTGAGTCCCTGTAGGGTTGGACTTAGTCAGTACTTGGATGAGGGACCACCTAGGAATAGCAGGAGCTATATGCTGTGGCCCACTGGAGAAGGAACTGGCGACCCAGTCCAGTATCTCTGCCATGCATATCAAGTAGATCAGCATGGTGTGTATGGTCCATGAAGACATGGAGAATCAGACACAACTAAACGACGCAAAACACACAATAGATAAGAATGCAGAGCTACTATATCTGTCATATATGTTGGTAAAGTGACTTGCAATTTTTGAGTATGATCAAAAATAAAAAAAAATAAAAAAACTAGGCTACAACTGAACATGGCGGAAATCTCTCTTTAAAAAAAAAAATGTTGAGGCACAAATGAAAGGTTTATGATTCACTTCATGCCACAGCCAGAAGAAGATTAAAAAATAAATAAAATAAATAGTATTGTTTTATGCCAAAATGGACACGTCAGCCCTGTGCTATACAGTTAAATTCCACATTAATCTTTTGGAATCAGTTTCATGAATGAGGATGTGCAGTTTTGTGCGGTGTCATTGTTCTACGGCTTCCCTTGTTTATTTGGATAGCTACACAGCACCGGGTAGGAAATGTATTGGTTGGCAGCGTTAGCCTGTCGCACAGAAGATAAACACACCATGTTCTAGCAGGCACTAAGCACTATCTCCTGCTTGGGCCCTGACCAAGCACAGAGCACTTGTGCAAAGTCATTTCAAGCACCTCTTTGCTCTTCCACAGCAGCTTAAACACACATTTCCAATCTACATATTATCACTTGCACACTGAGGGCCTCATTCAATTGCGATTTGGCCAATTGAAAAGGTCTCTATATAAGCACAAAGCATATTATTTTGACAGAAGTTTTTAGTTAGTGAAGACCTTGCTTTTGGATAGAAGTTTACTAACTAAAAACTTCGGTAAAAAAAAAAGCTTTGTGCTTATATAGAGCCCTATTCAATTGTCCAAATCTCAATTGAATGAGGCCCTGAGAAAGGGTTTCTTCTCTGGCCAATAAGGCCTCATTGCCATAGCAGTAATAATCACAGCTGTATAATATTTTGAACGCTTGCTTTTCTGCAATGTTGTATCCATACATCAGGCATACAGTTATTATATATAATATTAAGGTTAGTGTATACGTTCTCAGTTCAAGTTTTAAAGTGTTAAAAACCAAATACATGTTTTTACAATTGGCTGCAATAAAATGGGCAGTACATTTGAGAAGTAATTGAAAGTGAACTTTTATAAAGTATATGATGATCTGTTCAGGAATTTTGTGAGATAAGGAAAAAACTATACTGCAGTTTTAACAGTTTTCACATTTAATTTTAATTCTCAAAGTTAAAGTATAAACCTTACAAAAGTGTTTTGCGTGAAAATGTCATGGATTATGAATGCATCTGATGAAGAGGAGAATCAGTAGTGTATGAAAAAACATTACTATTCTTACCCCAAAGTTTGCTAAATCTCTTGAGTTTGCAAGTAATTGATTTTCAGAGTTAACATTCCTGGAAATCCCTGCTAATATTACTATAAAATTAATCATTTGTTTTGGCCAATCACAGGCAGCTAATACAATGTGTCAATCTGTGATAGCAGTTTGTGCAGGAAGGCATCATGGGATGTGTATTCCCCTGTAGGAGCCAGGCACTGCTGTGTTGATCTCTGCATTGGCTTAAAGGTTAGTAAAGGGCTAAAATCCATACCAAAATGCAGTGTTTCCATTGGTAGGTACACTGTGCCTATTTAAGCAGCTCTGGGGGATTGTAAAACAAGTTTTATATTTAAATAAAATAAATCTGTATGTGTATAGAATGACCCAATAAAATGCGTGTTTCAGATATAAGCAGCGTCTGTTAGATTAGAAAAAGGTAAAAACAGGGGACCTTAGACATACCTTTACGAAAAACCTGTTTAAACTACATTGAAACGAACAGTAAATGCAGTAAGCATACTTTAGTCTATAGATCTCATAGCCTGGCAGAGAGCAGTAAATATTTGGAATCAATTGTTGTGCTCTGAAACCTTTATTTGAAAAAAGAACACACACTGTGATACATTATCAAACACACTCTGATGCAACAAGGGAAAAAAAAATGAAAAAAAAACTTATTGTGTAGTTTCTATATATTTAGACAGTGCTTTTGTCAATGAAATAATTAAACAAGGGTCAATCAGAGAAGACATTAATTACTTTCCCCTCTTACAACGGTTGATACATTAAGACCAGTGTGGATCCTGAGTGCTCCCAACCAATCAAAAACAAAGGTATTTCCTTCCAGAGAACTTGCAGCTGTGGACTTGCATCCGGTCAGAGCCAAACTCTTATTCAAACAAAGGTAGGAAATGGCTGGAATCCTAGTGCTCCATGCGTCAGTATGGAAACCCATATATATATGCATGTTCCTGCCACCAAAGTGATCATTTTCAGTAGATTTGTAAAGAGCAATTGTTTATTGATACAAATCTGATAGAGCTCTTCACGTCTTAGAAATGTAAGGGTAGACAGACAGACAAAGAGACCTGCTTGTACACAAATAGTTAATACCTAAGAGTATGGAAGATACTGATAGCAACTGTACTTACTAGCCGAACAACATATCTTTGGTCACTACCACTATATCAAACTGATAAAAAGAAGTCATGGGGTAGAATGAGGAGCTGGCTCTGCAGACAACATACTCAACATTAAAAGTAAGGCTTTAATAGGAATACTTTCAGAACTTGTCACTTAAACTACCCATGTATTATGTTATAAGCATCTGTACGGTCATTTTAACTGGCCTTAAATGTCAATATTCAAATGGTAATTTCCCATCATCATATACAAGTCCAGTTCTATCAAAGCAGAACGCTTTCAGCCTTATTAAATTGTGATTCGGCCAATTGAATAGGGCTCTATATAAGCACAGAGCATATTTGTTTTACAGAAGTTTTTAGTTAGTAAACTTCTATCCAAAAGCAAGGTCTTCACTAACTAAAAACTTAACTGTAAAAAAATATGCTCTGTGCTTATATAGAGCCCTATACATCTGGCCAAATCGTAATTTAATAAGGCTGTTTGTGTCTTAGGGGACAACTTTATCACTGTCATTTACTAAAGGGGCACATAACAACTACTACCGCTAATACGTCAAAAACGGTAGGTATTTCAGTCCCTTCAAGGACATTTTAAAACTACCTTTAAAAAGGTGAAAATGCAAATCAATAAATCAGCATAAACAATTTCATATGTATATGTTCTTCCTTTTTGCTTATATTCCACCTAGTAGAGTCAGTAAAGTGTTATAAAGAGCTTCATATTATTGTTGTTGAGCTTGTATGTGTCTGTGTATATATATATATATATATATATATATATATATATATATATATACATACACATACACACACACATTTTCCAAGAACTTGACGGTTTTATGAAACAGAATTTACTACGGCAGCCACATTTGAGAACAAAGAATATAAGGTTCTGAATGCAAGAAAAAAAGTGGGAAAGTTAAAGCATTCTCTTGTTACACTTGGCAAGGTGACCAAACCACTACAGTCAGGAGCATGTTACAATCTGCCTTATGTGTGTGCCAGGAGCACTCCCCAACTGCAAGCACCTTAGCCATAATCACAACCTCATTTGGCAATGGGTCCCAACCTCACTTCGTCTACTCAGAATAAACTCCATGCCATGCAGACATAATTTGCAAGTTCTGTAGGCCGTAAGATTACAAGAAACAAGAAACAAGTAGAAAATAACTATGCACAGTCCTAGATATGATAAGACAATCATCTGCACGGTTACCCAAAGCCAGATTTTGTTGGCCGTGTATATGGATAACAAACAGAATTGTCAACGAGACCAAGGATCACTTGGTTTGCCCCAGCCAAAGATTTGTACAGTTAGTTCTCATTTCATAGCTGTGTGATAGGTTATGTTTTATCTTGTATGTTTTACAGAAAATGAATAATTAAAGGGACGGTAAACTCACATATAATCTATCAAATTTGCAACAACATGTTTTAAAACAATAAAAAAAATATTTTCCCATCAATAATAAAGTCAACAAAACTATTTAAAACATTTGTGTTAAGTTTTTAAACTCTGAAATCTATAAATATTATTAAAGAAATGATATTATATATGTAAATGTATATCTTTTCTTGGGGGTTGTTTACATAATACACAGTTTTTCATTTAACTTCTTCCAGGATTGCCTCAATTTTGAAGTTCCAAACTTGTTTAAATAATTCATTACTGGCTTAATTTAGGTAAACATATCCTAAGTGCCTTTTCTTTTGTTTATTTCATTTGCAGGTGATATCCTTGGGCACTGATGAAAAAAAAGCTAATTATCTAACAAATACCAAATGACAGTTTAATGTTCTACACAATTAATAGTTCCGAAATGCATTATATCATTGCTTAAGCCTTAAATACTTTATGTTAGTTAACCCAAACGTTGCTCTAGACTTGCCAAAGAAAAGCTGTATCTCTAAAAATCTTGCCTTTAAATGCTGAATAAAATAAAAGATGAATCAACAGTAAATATACAGTAAATATACTAAAGTACAATGTTATCTTACATCTTCATTAACGTTTGTAATACAAACATTATATTAACATAATGAACACAACAGGATTAAGCATCACTGGCGGGTGAGATGTTGGGATTTACTAAGCATCTCGAGTGCGTCTCATGTTATATAGTGATTTACTATGCACTATTTCCTATGGTAAAAACAGCCCTTCTTACCGCATCTCAGTTGAGAAAGTGTCTATTACATTCCCCTATGGCGAGGGAAATATGTTTTATATCAGTAAAGGTTCTGGATGGGACAATTTTGATTACTTATTTAAAACAAAACTTTTACTTCCCACATAAATATAGCAATACGCAAGTGTGAAATATTGCACCATTTAATCAGCTTTTCAAAAATGTTTATGCTAGCCATGATTAAAAAAAAGAATCATTTTTGATTGTTTGCCGTCTCATCCATCTAACTCACCTTTCCACATTCACTCTATTGTAAGCTCCTGACCATGGGCCTCATTCTATTATCGGCCGTAGGAGATGCGGGGCCGCAAGGACCGGCCGCAGGCTATTTGCCTATTCTATTCCCTTCCGGCCGGGGGCTCCGGCAGGCTTGCGGCCGGCGCCTTGTTATCCCTTGCGGGCGCACGCGCCGCAGGAAAGCCTTTGATCTTAAACGGCCGCAAGAGTTTCGGCGGCAAGAAAGCCCCGGTTGCTATTCTATTGCTCCGGGAACCCTCTCGGCAAGGCTAAATCCGAGCCGCAGCTTACTTGCACCAAAAAGGTCCCGCAGGCACACAATTAGGCACATAATAAAGCCATCCTGCACTCTGATGAGACGATAAAGTGATTGGAGGTGTTAGCATTCATAGCACAACATTCCCCTACACTCAAATCCGAAAATCATTTTTATTTTAATTCATGTCAAATATCCGTGGACAAAGTACCGAGGGCTTGGAGCACCTCAGACCCGCCGAGGCTGCGGGACGGAAAATAAACAGTTAATGAAATATCGGATTTGGGCTGACGTGCAAGCTTGAGAGGGGGTTGCTATTAATCCTCATGTCCCCCATTATGATACCTAGCATTTACAGAGCTTTACAGTGCCGTCTTGAATTTATATTTGCTTTTAAAGTTTTCAGACCTTGCGGCCGGTTGCATAATATGCGGCCGGCCGTAAGGGGGATATCCTTGCGGCGCCATCTATTTGAATTGCAAGGTAAAGGTAGCTCTACACGGGGCCGTAAGACGGCCGCAAGGAATCGCAGCTTTGCGGCCGTTTTATGGCCGATAATAGAATGAGGCCCCAGATATATTGTCAGTCTAAACACCACTGCATTCTCCATCTGGTGTGACTGCACTCTACACCGTGGACATCTACTGAGTGACAAACCCCAAATTTTAATTTAGAATTTAATAAAAATTGATTAAGCATCACAAAGAGCAAACAAAGCTGCTCTATAAATCTTTCAGCTCCTTTTTGTGTAGGAATGAAAGAAAACAGTGTCTGCTGAAGCAGATGACAGATGCTGCCTTAAAGATAAGTATTATTTATATTTTTTCACCAGATTTTTTCTTCTGCATATCTTATCTTGTGTGGGTATGTTATACACAAAGCAATTATTTTACATCACTGGCCGGCACGACAAATGAGTACTTGTGCTTCAACAGACAAATTATAGGAGTCCAAAACTCCCACAGATACTTGAAATTTATGATCAATAAAAGCCAGGGCACATTTAGGATGGTACCAAGGTTGACAAAAAGACTGTGTCTGTTATTAACCCAATAACCAGAAAGCCAATTATAATGCTTATTTGTGGCTAAATATAGTAGCAATACAACCAGCAAAAATGGCTCCAGAACAAAGTGGTTTACCTACCTGCAGCATGTTTATTGCCACATAATTTGATAGGGAGCCTTATCATGTGTTTTGTAATGCAAATATCTGTGTTTGCTTGGCTAGTTCGCAACAAATCCCAACCTTGAGGGTGTACATATAGTCTCTGCCATTCTGTATCATGCAACAGGTTAGGACAAGAGGAGGAGATAAGAAACCATCCCTCTGACATTTCCGACTATGTATGTTTTTTACTCTATATACCACTCATTTTAATGTATTTTTATAAATGCATTAAAGAAAACTTGAGATTACTGTGTCCTTGGCCTGTTAACCACACTTGATGAATAATATTTGTTACACCCACTTTAGAAGATTAGTCATGAATAGTGTAAAGGAAATTCAGCTGAGTGCAAAGCTAATCTGTTGAGAAACATGTTTGTCAGCAAATCCTGCATGATAGATAGATAGATAGATAGATAGATAGATAGATAGATAGATAGATAGATAGATAGATAGATAGATAGATAAGATAGATAGATAGATAGATAGATAGATAGATAGATAGATAGATAGATAGAGATAGATAGACACATAGATAGATAGATAGATAGATAGATAGAGATAGATAGACACATAGATAGATAGAGATAGATAGATAGAGATAGATAGACACATAGATAGATAGACACATAGATAGATAGATAGATAGATAGATAGATAGATAGATAAATAGATAGAGATAGATAGACACATAGATAGATAGATAGATAGATAGATAGATAGATAGATAGATAGATAGATAGATCAATAGATAGATAGACAGACAGACACATATATAGATAGCTAGATACATAGATAGATAGATAGATAGATAGATAGATAGATAGATAGATAGATAGATAGATAGATAGATAGTGTGGACATTATCAGTCATTTCGCATTTTAATTTAACATGCAAATTGGACAGGATTTATTAATATGAATGAATGTAGAAAACTAATTGTCTTCTATATGTCATACAATATAATGGTTTATATTGTATATATTGTATTATAGGTAGTGCATGCATGGCCACAAACACATTAACAGCTTGCTACAAAAATTCAGAGCCATGTACACAGTGTTGAACTGGTCAAAATACCATTAATATAAAAAGTCTATCACTGTATATAAAACATAGTTCCAAGCACAAAGTGGAGTATCACCAATATTTCCCCAAGTACCCATTAAAAACTACATAAAATCTCATAGGTCTTTGTCTACCACTAAATGATTATTTTGTTTATTTATAGAACATATACTTAGAAACAATAATATGTTATATATGCTTCATGTGCACATTGTTTAATGCATTGTATTACATTGTATTATATTTTATACTTTTTTGTAGCTTCATTAGTTTCCAAGACCACCTGAATGAAGCTTTAAGACTAGTGGTGGTCCATGGACCACAGACTGGAAATCTCTGAGCGTATTTCAGAGGTTAATAAGTGCTGTTTATTTACACTCCCACTTAAGACAGTGACGGGAAACATGAATGTGTCACAGACACTATGTGTACTAATGATTAAAGGTACACTTTTGTTTTCTTGTTTACCATTTAAAGGCTGTTGCCCTGAAGTCATAACAAGACAACTATATGGTTTGACTAAGACGCTCTCCTAACATCTGTTTTCTTTCTCCTTGCCTCATACGTCTCTGTTGTTTATTTACGCAAAAAGCAGCCAAATCCTTAATGCAAAAACATGAGATGTTAATGAGCATAAAAGCACCACTAACGCACCCATTTTAACTATTTTGCTGCTGCAATGTGTATTTGCCGTCCTACTCTTCATGTGAAAACTCAGGACACAGATGTTTATAATGTTTTCATTTTTGTGTGATTATATATGATATGCTTCCCATTTATAATTGATTACGCACCGTTTTCTGTATTCTAGATTTCTGTTGTCCTACCATCTCCAAAAGGGTTAACACAACAAAATGATAATAAGCAAAGTGCCTAAATATCCATAGCAGCTCGGCTAAAAGGACGCCCATGGCAAGCTGCCCATCATTCTTTGAGGCCGCTCTTGTCACAAACTAGGGCAGCCAGTCCAGCTAAGCAGCAGACTGATTGCTAGGGAAGTCAATGGGGCTCCTGGCCAACCCCTGAGATGGCTGCCAGCCCCCTGGGTATTCCAAGGCCAAGTTGTTCAAATGTAATTCACTTTGCCAGGATTGTGTGATGTCAGAGCTCTCCATCCCCCAACCAGAACAACCAGTCATTCAGGTTACTTGCAGCGGTATGCAGACAACTACAATAAGAGGAGCAGTGGCCGGTGCTCCCGGAACTATTACATGTGCTACGGCATATGTTGGCACTATACAAATAAAAAATAATAATACTACTATGCGCACACCGTTGGAAATGTCCTCAGTAGGGCGTTATATTGGCAACATTTACATTGCGATGCTACTAAATTTACAGCATTGAGATTATATATATATATATATATATATATATATATATATATATATATATATATATATATATACACACACACATATACACACTAAAATATAATATACATATAAGAGTGAGAGTGCATTGTGGTCTCATTTGCATGTCCCTGCCCAGTTTCCCAGAGTTCAGTGCAATAAATATTTCTATGTACCCTGAGAAGAAAATACGTTTTTTTTAACTTATTCAAATTGGATCACACATGTACTATTTATTTACTGTACTACTGTATGGTGGATGGCTTCTATCACTCTTCTACCCACCATAAAAGTTGATGGTTGTGGTAAACTATCTCCCCACAAAGTCTACTGAACAAACTAGGAACCGGACCCACACTGATGAGATCCATTAATATTGAAACAGTGCTGTCTGTGGGATATAGGCCCAAAAGGAGCCAGGTTTTGGTTTAAAAGCAAAAGTGCACTGTGGTCTCATTTGCATGTCCCCGTCCAGTTTCCCAGAGTGCAGTGCAATAACTGTTTTTCTTGGAAACCTGAGCAGGAAATATGTTAACTTATTTTTAGACTTTCAAATGGGATCATAAATGTACTAGATGTATTATATTTCTGTTGACGTTATAGGCTCAGTGAAGTTTACTGACTGTACCCCATTGATTGTAAATCATTTTTTTGACATGGAAGGAGCACTCATTGGACCACTCCATTAAAGAAAGTGTCAGCTGGTCGTGGACCATATCAAACAATGTGTACAGGATTAATCATTGACCGGAGTACAATGAAAAGCTTCTATTTCTCCAGAAGTATATTTGTCCAAGTTCTATGGTGTTTATCTTAACGGTGCAAGCAGCTTTATTACTGACAGCTAGGTACAGAATAGGAGCGTGTTGCTATCACTTCTCGCTGACTTTTCATACCAGATTTTTTTCTCAGACCTCTCGTGTCCTGATCTGACACTGTAGGCTGTTACAGCTTGTCATATTTATTAACCTGCTATTCCACATTTCAGAAGCTATTGTACGACTTGAATAAGCCTAAACATCTTTAGTTTTCTGTCATTCATGCAGCTGCAATACGCAGCAGTAAAATACCTACCTTTCACTTAAAAATTAGTCTACGCTTTGCAGCTAAGCAAAAATCTGCTGCTCAAAAATATGCACTTTTCTCTGAAAATTGTTGTTTTGTACACAGAAATTGCAACTGGCCAAACCTGCAAGTAAATTTTATTGGAAATAGCACTTTTATTATTTGTTCTTCTGTGGAACTGGATGTATTTTTTATGTGACTCATTGTTATTTGTAAGCACCACATTTTCTATAGTGTTACTTATTAATGTTAAAAAGTTTCTAAAAGAGAAGTAATTCAGAGCCTGTCAAGAGTTTTCTACTGTACGATGTACGATATAGGGCCTCTATCACTCTTCTGCCCACCATAAGTTAAATGAACTATCTCCCCACAAAATCTACTACACATGCCCCCTTAAATTTTTTTCTTGATACTTCAGAAAAACCCTTAAGTATACCCCCATTCTGTTGCTCTTAAATGTATATTTCCCTGCTTTTACCTTTTTTTTAATCCAACACAAGTTGCTTATATCAGGAACACATTACATGGAGTCATTCTATACACATACAAAATTATTTTATTTTAAAATAAAAATAGTTTTATACGCCCACAGAACTGCTTACATAAGCGCAGTGAACCTACCAATAGAAACACTGCATTTGGGTACGGATTTTAACCCTTTACCAACCTTCAAGCCAGCAACAGCACAATGCAGAGATCTACAGAGCAGTGTCTGGCTCCTCCTGCTTCCTTGTGCGGGGGACATATCCCATGATGCCTTCCCTGCACAAAATGCCATCACATATTGATACAATATATTAGCTGCCTGTGATTGGCCAAATGAATTATGAATGTTATGCTAATTTTAGCAGGGATTTGCAGTGGTGTTAACTCCTGAAAATGAACTGCTTGCAAACTCAAGAGATTTAGCAAACTTTAAGATAACTTTAATAATGTTAAATATTTTTTTTTATACACTACCGATTCTCCTCTATCAGAAGCATTCATAGTCCATGAATCTTAAATATGGCTTTAAGAGCTTCAAAAAAGAGAAGAATGAGACGGATATATGTTTCTGCTGCATCTTATCCAGTTAAGTACCAGTGATGCTTGATGAACCCTGCCCAGTGCTTCAGACTGCGGTAGCATACGGGATACTTGGATAGAGAGATCTCAGCCTTATTAAGGTTGGCTTGTCATAATAGGTGATTTCCTCGTAGACTGAGAACATTCACTTTCTTCCTCCTGGATCGCTCCCAGAGATACCATTGCAATGTAACCTACGCAATTAGTTTTCACAGGTGGCTGTTTAGCCTCCAGTTAAACTGCTTTCTTTCTTCTCTTGCAAGTCATAGCAAAGCAAATGTATATAAAAACATTTCAGATATGGAATAAACATTTTTTTTTAATGCAGCTGTGATGCAATGCATCATGTCAGCCTGACCTTAATGTCGAGACCCGATCCAGACATTAGAAAGAAAATAGCTTGGAACATATGAGCGAGAGTAAAGCACAGAGGAGGGGGTCTGTCCGGCTAACTGGAGAAATGTCAATAAACACAGCAAAGAAGAGACGCGGATAAGTGCACTATTACTACCAGGCAGATGCCGTTTGGTGAACGTCCTTATAGGAGCAATGAATTAAACAAAAAATTCCCTGCTAAAAAAAGCATATTTTAAGCAATTCATATTTCTGGATGAAATATAATTTATAAATTCCAGAAAACATATTAAAGTGACACTAAAGAGCTGCAGAGAGTGGTTTTCTCCTCCTTGTATCCTGGTCTGATGGGCAAAGAACGAAAAGGAAGTGTATAAATCAAACTGCTTTGACTTATAAACATTATTTTGAATGCACACCCAGCTAAGTAAACACAGCTAACAGGTTTAACTATCACTCAACAAAACGTCATCCAAACTTTATTTAATTCATAGGGAGAGTTTCACCTAATGTAAGTTGATTTTATATAAAAGAGAATATTTGGTGAATTTTAAATATATATTTTTTTATTTTATTGCTACAAGAAATCTGTAGAAGAGGCAGGGGATTATGGCTATACTTTGACTTAAGCTCAGAATTCTAAGTGTCAGTGACAAGCAAACTGGCCAGGATACAGTTAGAGAAAATAAGCTCCTCTGAAGATTTTTGTTGTGTGCCACATTAACCCCTAGATCATTCATTGTTCATGTAAAAAAACAAAACACTTTTTAAAATGCCCCTATAAACAAATGATAGAGAATTTGAGCACTCAGTGTTCTTTTAAGTAGCATAAACTTACAAACTGAGAAATGTGGGATAAAATCAAACAAATCTTTAAGGAAATCCAAATATTAACATGCAGATGTGATTTGAGAAATTGCATATTTTGCTTAAAAAATGAATAGCACTGTGACGTGAAACATCTGGAAAACTGTTCCCAAATCATGGGTGGAGCTTTCTCTCCTCAAACAATAGGTGGTCCAGGCAGGATTAGCTAAGGACTTCAAGCAAATGGGAGCTTGCCATATTGTTTAAACATCTGGCGACACCAATAAGACTATGTCGAAGAGTAATATTTATTATAGCTGGAGCATTTTGATTTCCCTGTACTAAGTATGGCTTGTCTTTTGAAAGTCATAAATGCGTGATATGAACATTGTACGATGTTGTAATCTCGCTGCTCTCCTCTCTACAGGGGAGCGCTACACATTTTAGGAGCGCTGGCTCATGATAGCAATAAATTATTAGCACTTTCATCTCACGTGGGGTCAAACTGATTTACAATTCTTCGCAGACATTGGTGGGATTTACTAAGCATCTCAAGTGAACCTCATGTTATCTCCTGTTTTCACTAAGCACCATTTCTTATAAGGGAAAAATATCCCATCTCACATTCTCTCACATTTCAGTGCTTAGTAAATTCCTCCCATAGAGTTACCCAGTTAGGTTGTAAGGTCTTAAGCTTTTTTTTTTTTTTTTTTAAATATTCATTGGTGGGTGCTTCACATTCTTATGGGGAGAAAGTTCAAATAACTAGCGCTACATGACTGAAAGCTCT
This sequence comes from Discoglossus pictus, assembly GCA_027410445.1. Classification (NCBI taxonomy): domain Eukaryota; kingdom Metazoa; phylum Chordata; class Amphibia; order Anura; family Alytidae; genus Discoglossus; species Discoglossus pictus. The sequence continues at coordinate 342,149,308 of CM050163.1, read as the reverse complement.
AGAGCCAAATGATGCTGAGGAAACTATTGATACATATATACTTGATGCACTTGCTGTTCGAGGAGCACATCAGTAAGCTGACATACTAAAAGAAAAGTTGGAGGAGACTTTTTTAATATTTAATTTTGGAGTAAATGTTAAAGATACTACAACAGTTTATAGGGTGTAAAGAGAATAGTGCAAGTTAAAAATAAAGTACATCAACATGAAATGCTAAGGAATAGATTATTTAGAATAAGACAATATAATTTGACTACCACAGCCTATATATATATATATATATATATATATATATATATATATATATATATATATATATATATATATACGGTATATACACATATATATATATAATATATTAGTATTTTTGCAAAATATCTCCAACATTTAGGCATCCTAATACTGGAGCTGAATATTAGAACTAAGTAAAGATATTGAAGCGGTTTTGGATTTGTGTATACGTAAACTAGTTCACTCTGAAATAGGAATAACTAATATGGCTACTAAGCAAACTTTACCAGTCTCATGAGTGGTGCAATAGTCATTGCAAGCAGTGGTTTGCCAAGTCACGCTGTATGCAATGTGGGTAATAGGGTATAAAGCCCTATACACAAATAATAAAATGGTCAATAAAGATATGTAGGAGGACATTTTCTAAGCACTTTCTCACCTGAGATGACATGAGAAGATAACGTGAGAATTTACTAAGCATCTCAAATGCATCTCCCATTATCTCCTAATTTACTAAATATAAAAGAAACAGTCCTTTTCAGCTCATCTCAGGTGAGAAAGTGCTTAGTACAATTCTCCCTTAGAGTACAGGATGATAGCGGAGACAGTGCTGACCTTAATGGCCAGTTTCCTTTTCTTTGAAAAGAGACAGCTGATAAATACACTTTGTACAATAGTTAATCAATAGCTAGAATAATGCTACAACTGCAGTTCCCTTATATGCTCCAGGCAAGCTTCTGCACTTTAAACTTAGCCGTTTTTACATCTCTATAATTTACACTGTCAGAATATTAAACTGGAACTGAAGATATGCTAGATCCCCTCTCTCTATAAGTAACCAAGTTCTCCTGCCACAAGTACCTCCCTTACTGTAAGGAAATCTGTCACACACAGCCCCGGAATATTACACATTCCAAGTCAAACTCAACCTGGGTATGATCTGCCAGACAGACTTGCCAGATATTTGGCAGACAATTACATTTATTTGGAATAGTCTGACTTCCGAGGGTTAACTTCTAATGCAGCAACACAGGAAAGTTGGGAAGCTGTCAAATAGATAATGAATCCCTCCAAGAAGGACAGACATATAGCCAAATATACTAAAAGGGAGAAGGGCTGTAGAACCTCTCAATTCCTATGATATTCTATGGGACATATGTGCTACGATTTGACATCTCGAAGGATTGTTCAACAATAGAAAACAGAAAAAAATGATGTCTCTGCTGAACTCTGGAGACATCCATTATATTTTGGAGAAGGTTGTGTGTGTGAATGAGAGCCGGGCTTGCATTTATTGACGCAAGCTACCTACTACTAAGCATGTACAAGAGAAGAGAGTTGGTGTCAAATGACATTATCTAGCAAAGACTCCTAACCTCTTTTCTCCCCCACCACCCGTTCCTCCACTGATAGATAAAAAACACACCCTTCATGCACTTCACAAACGTGATGTTTTTTTTTTTTTACTACAGTGATCCTTTCAGACTTTTTTTCTTTTCAAAAAAAGTGTGATATAGGACTCGCTGGACAGCATTTGGAAATGCTGGAGGACGGAAAGCTTAGATTTACTTGCTCACAAATGCCTGCATGTTGAAAGCACTGGTGGTTTTAAATATGTAGACATTGATTAACTCTGCATACCTCTCATAGAAGGAATGTGGTATTTACACAGGTGGGAAATGACCTCTGCTCAGGTAATCATTATTATTTTTGCTCATTAATACAGAGAACTGTACACAGCACTGAGAAGTATGCATTCCATAGTGTTGTCATAACCTGTAATATCTTTTAACAATGATAAAATTGTCTCTAATTTTATAGCTTAGAACAAGCTAAAAATTAAACTGCTCTTGCAAAAGACTTGGGATCCATTCATGTATTCACATGCTCTCTTTGACCTTGTCTGTGCAACGTTGGGAATCTGTAACACCTACATGTTAAAATGACACTACAAGAACTACACATCTCAGTAAAAGCAATCTATAAACCACATATAATGTCTTTCAGATGCTGTAGTATATGTACTATAACAACATATCTGAATTAAAACCCTGCTGAGATGTCTTTACATTTTTATTACCAAACAATATGCTGTATATACATTATTGATAAATCCTAAAGACCCACTGTAGCCCCATGTAAACAATATGCTTTTGACAACAGTGGGCAAATTATTCTGTAGTGGGGTAGTTGCCATTTTTGTGTCTGCTCTTACAAATGGGAGACCTTAAAGGGCCATTTACCTCACTGTAAGTGCGTTTAATGATGTGAAAGAGCACAAGATTGTATGTTAAAATAATCTTTTTTTTATTACACTACTAACAGATCCAAAATAGAGAGTTTTAGGTCTCTGTTTATATACAAAGTGTATCCTGCCTACTGCCTGTTGCATTAGTAATAACAGATAGCCACGTCCTGTGTGTGCTATGGGGAAGGCTATGGGAAAGTGATTGATAGCTGACCTGTTTAGTTGAGTCAAGCATCCCATATATGCACATATAGATTTGTTTGGGGCAAGAGAGCAGAAATCTGAATTTTCTGCCATAAGAAGTTGCATAAATGACATGGGGCCTCATTCAATAGCGATTTGGCCAATTGAATAGGGCTCTAAATAAGCACAGAGCATATTTTTTTAAAGAAGTTTTTAGTTAGTGAAAACCATGCTTTTGAATAGAAGTTCACTAACTAAAAACTTCTTTAAAAAAAATATGCTGTGTGCTTATTTAGAGCCCTATTCAATTGGCCAAATAGCAATTGAGTGAGGGCCGTGGTCTGTTCCCTTCAAACTAGAAATGTAGGCAGTCCTACCATTGACAAAATTGGGGTACACACCCATGCAACCTGATTGGCTACAGTTATGCAAAAACTAGTGCGCAGTCTGTTACACATGTAAACATGGATTTTATGTTATTTGTCTTTTATTTACTGGTATCTGGTCCAAACTGTGCTAAATTAAGTGGCCTTTTAATTTCAGAGAAGCACTTAGCAATTTCAGTTGAACTTTGGCAAAACTAAGAGCAGGTGCTTTCAATGGGACTAACCTAACTAAATCTAATATTTAGAAGACTTCTCCATGTTGGGAGATCAACTTAAATAAACAGCTCAAATATGGCAAAAGTTATATAATTGCATATATTAGTTATTTAATACATTCATTAAAAGTTTTACTTATTTTCTGATTTCTAAAAACATTATGTCAATTAACATGTTTAGTTCTTCAAAACAGCATATTGTAGGCAAGAGTCTTCAGTGGTCCTTTAAAGTAGAACATTTTCAGCAGGTCCTGGCTACTAGGTGCAGTAATAGAATAAACATATATTGATACCCTACCGTTATACAAACAAACAAAACTGAACTGGTATCAGTGCCAGACCTTTTGAAATGTACTCAATTTTTGTTTACAAACTAGACTGTAATATCTCCATTAAATTGCAAGATAAATGCCAGCACAGAGATCACAGCCAAGGGCATTTGAGAAATAGTGCCAGGCCATGACACCCAAGATAAGTCACACCTTGATCTCCAATGTGTGAGCCTCTTTACTGGCTTGTCTTAGTCCCTCTCAAGGAAGAAGGCAGATATCGCCATGCTGATCATTCCAGGCAACCCCTAGGCTCCTGCCAAAGGGAAATGTTTTATTTTAGGATGCCAATCCACACGCTTTAACGACAAGATAAAAACTCAGAATTCTGACTACACAATGCAAAACCAAACATTAATGTTACTCATAGAGGACAAGTAGAATAGAATTAAAAGAACCACTGTGAAACATCTAGATCTTGTTGTTAGGACATTACTTAGGCACTAGTCTTGAATCAAATTCATATACAATGATTTGAGAAAGCGGCATTCAATATTAAACTTGATTTAAAATTTCAGGCTTAGCTGCTGCTGGTCTCTGTCCACTATAAAGTCAATGGAGAAGGTGGCTTGGTCTAGTAGGCCGTGCTAAATTTTCAGGCAAAACGTTATATACCAATACGATATTCTTCATTATCTGGTGACTTGCTTACTTAAAGTGGGTTCCTTTGCCAGCAAGCTTTTCCTGTGGGGACTCTTAAGTCTCTTATGTAGGCAGATTTTTTTATTTTATTATTCTTTTAGACAAGTCTTTCAGCCCAAGACCCCCTTGTTCCTTTATCAGGGTGGAGGCTGGTACTCTGCCATTTGAAAGTGAATAGGAATTTTGTGTTAAATGCATAAATATAACTGGCTAAAGAATTAGAGCGGTCATTTATAGAGAGAAAAATCTAATGTGATTAAATCTACATATCAGAGATATTGTTGGTAGGAAACCCTTACTCGTGGGTACTAAAAAGGAGCAAACTGACCTGGCTGATTATGGTATGAAATGCTAATACTACTTTTATGCACCCCACTATAACATAGCTGCCCTAACCACAACTACGGTGTGATCTATCCTGTATCTGTTATCTCTCCAACATACAAATGCTTAGTAATTTAAACAGAGGTGTGGCTCGAGCTTTCCGCTGTGCTTTTCTCCAAGGTTGTTGTGCGGCAAATAACAGACACGATTTATCAATGAACATTTTGCAAGCCTCTTATTCTGAGGTGGGCTCCAGCAATGTATGTACCATGTCTGATGTAGTATTCTGTAATACACAGTTACACTTTAGGAATTATACAGGAAACAAAATAGATTCTGTGGAAAATACGCTCCAGCATAGCCTGCAGTTAGGAGAGCGATCCAGCGAGCTCTGGAGTATGTCAGAAGAGTACAGCTCATTACATAAGTTGATAGGTATGAAGCAGAGTCTCTGTAGGCCTTTGGAAAATTGCACACAGACTATTTAATACAAACCAGAAGCCAGTGACTGCTGGATGAACATCGGATTCGTTCCCATATGGGTAATTTAGCGGCCCGTCCTACCTCTCCCGCCTCTGCACTGCTCTCTATTTGCAGATTTGCAATTATAGATCGGTTTCGAGGAGAAGGCGCACAGACGAAGGAGAGTGTATTTGGGTTATTGGGAAGAATCCCCTTTTTCCTCCTCCTCCTCCCTTCTTCTCAGCATGCTGCCACCACTCATATAACCTTCTCCAAGCACTGCAGGGGGAAGCACGGATGCAGAGTACCACCTCCCCCCATTCTAGCATCTGCCTTACCCAATATCGCCTGGGCCTGCTCCAATAACAACATCTGCTTGGCAGCTTTTCAAACCCAGGGATAGTTATCTAACTGGGGCTTTTGTGCTGCACTGTTTATTCTATGTGAAGAAATGCCTCCTTAGTTGAAAGAGTACTTTAGAAAAAAAAAAGCTGTGTGCAGCTATTAGCAAGTGAAGCACAAGACTAATAACCCCCACCTGCTCGTCAAATTAATTATGACATCTGAATCATTAGAGCCCTGAAAAAAAAACACTCAACTGTGGGCTTGTCGTAAAGATAAACACTCAATGCGTCCAGCACTGATAGGCCAGAACATGAGGCACAGCTACGCAAGACATATTCCACATTTCATATCATTTGTTAGATTGTGGTGTGTAGACAATCTCCACCAACTACTACATCGGCTCCTAGATCAGTTGTACTATTAAAGGAACACTGTGGTCACTTCTGTTCTACATGCTTATTTAAAGAACTAAACTTGATTGTGACCAAGTCTTTTTAGAAAGTAATAGAATAAACACAGTCTTTACATTTTTTACTTTTAGTTGCAAACATTCTTTACTGGAGGTTTCCATTTACTTTACAAGCTTCTTACCGCTTGTGTCTCAAGAAGTTATGCCCTTGTAAACTAATGAGCTCTCCATTACGCCTACTGAAAGCACTGACAGGTTTAGATGCCACATTCCACTATGCAGCCAGAAGCTTCCTGTGCATTCTAAAAATGTTTAGCCTATTTAAGGTGTAGTTCTTCAAATGAGTACTTTAAATATGTCCCTTAAAGACATATCTACATTTCCTGGATTATGAATGCATATTATACGGGAGAATCTGTCGTTTAAGAAAACATTTTCTTTTGCATGGCAAAATACGAAAATATCAACAAACTCCTTGATGCTTGCGAAATCTCTTGATCTTGCAAGCAGTAGAGTTTCAAAGCATAAAATTCATAATTTGTCTTGGCCAATAACAGGCAGCTATACACTGTATCCATCTGGAAGCCAGTATGTGCACCAAAGAATCATGGGATGTGTAGTCCTGCTTTCACTCAGGAATAGGAAGTAAGGAGGAGCCCAAATATTGCTGTGTAGATTTTTGCATTGAGCTGCTGCTGGCTGGAAGGTTAGTAAGGAGTGTGTATATATTGACTCAATGTAATGTGTGTTTCTGATATAAGCAGCTTGTGTTAGATTAGAGAAAGGAAAAAGAAGGAAACTGATATATAATTTTAAGTTTAAAAACGACATCATTCTTTATTCTTAAGAATATTTTTAGGTGGAAAATAATTGATTGCTTTTGTATACACGGACTATACTGGGAAGCATAGAAGTGGATCACCTTTGGAAACGGGAAAATGACAACATCCAACCATGTTAAAACACCCTAATCATAACACAAGCAAACTAGCACCAAGTCTAAATGTAGTGTTTGGTTCCATTTACAAGAAATCATAGCAAAAGTCTTTAGGGTCCATCTGAATAGTATAGGAGACGAAATAACACTGACACAACATCCATAATAACATAATAGAAGGAGAGGATTCTATTCTTTACTGGAGATGTGAGCCCCATTAATTGCTATGATTAGTTTTTGTTAATTTTACAAGCTAGGTCGCGAATCAGAGCAAGGTGTTTAAACAGGAAATGTTATCTCTGTAATTTTTCATACAAGTCAGTTTTATGTTGGAACATGCAATGATTTGTGCAAGTACAGCTTTACTACTTATATAGCCCTATTAAATTAGAAGCCCGCAAAGGCTGCCAGCTTGAAATTCAGCTGCGTTACAGCGCTATTAAATTCCACCATGCCACGAGTTACGGGCCAGAGATGCAAAACCGTAAACCATTCTTGCGTTGTTGGATGTGCGGCCGTGAACATGATCAATTAGTCAAACCCTTATTTATGGGTTTAGACGCAGCCAATTGCAAAAGAGATCGCCATTGTTATGTCACTGAAAAATAGGGGTTAGATTTCACCCAAACATATCTGAAGGAAAGAACCCTTCCTGTTATCTATCTGCCACTTTGTTGTCAGGGGTAGGGTTAGGGTAGTGGCAGGTAGATAATAAGAAAGATCTGTAGGAAGCAGTAATTGAGCTTGAATTAAATTAGAAAGTAATTGAGTTAGTATGACTACAGTAATCAGCAAGGTGTAATAGTATTCTCCATCTAACGGACACACAAGCTTCCTTTCACTTGGAAGTCTGGGATATTACTCTGACCTAGTATGCCAGTTTACTTAATGGAGCATTCTAGCCTAGCATTATTTCAATAAGAAATAACCCAAACACTATTACTCCAAGTAACAGTTTTTAGGTCTTTCTTTATCATTTAAAATTACAATTTAAAATAAGTAAGCTAAGGCAGAAACGTTGCAGTCGTTTTCCTATTTGACCTTTATAAAATTACTGCTCTGCCACTGTGTATGGAATTTGATTATTGATTCAGATAGATTAACTTTCCATGTATTCAATGAATGGCAATGATTATTTTTTTATCACACACATATACAGCCCTATTAAATTCCCCCAAAGTGAAAACCAGTAGCCTGTAACGGAGTGCGCTAGACTTACGGCTAATAAATTGGCCTCTTACCCGCAAACGATTTGTGGGTTACAGGCAGAAAATCCCTGTGGGCTGTCGAAATCAAAACTCTGTCAAGCCCGTAAATGTTATGTTCGCAAATCGCTATTAAATTTCTATGAATCCACTGGCATTCAACCCCCGTAACCCGCAAGGGGGTTAAAGTCCTATCAGTAGCACTGTAAAGGCAAATATCAACACACTACTGTATTTAAAATTAAAGGGAAAGTGATGTTCGGTATTAAAATGAATAGCACAACATCCTCAAGCTCGCAAATCTACAATATAAAAACCTTTTTTTTATGTTTAATTTCTGTGTTAAATCGATCCCGGCAATCAAGGTGTTAATACATATAATGGAACTTGCATGGACTAGAATATAATATTTACTGATTTATTAATATTGCATTATTTCTGAAATGCAGGTCAGATTGAAACTTGTAATTCCAACCTGTAAGGGATTGAAATCTAAACTCCATTTTTAAGTTAAATAAAGACGACGATCTCTTTTACTATTGGCCCTGTCTAAACACTTAACTACGAGTTTGGCTAATTGACCATGTTCACGGCCGCATCCAACGGGCGCAAGTTTACGGGTTTGGATGTCGGCCATGTCTGTTGCGGACGAGGCCAATTTAATTGCTCTGTAACTCTGCCTAATTTCAAGCCTTGGAATATAATATGGCCCATAGTCAACTAAAAAATTTTGTACAATTGTGCAAATTCTCATGAATACACAAATATGTTGCATTTTTCCTGCAGCTTGGTGTAACACTGAAAGGTGTTCTTCATATATAGGTTCTATATATGAAGCAAAAAAGCAATTTTTCAAAGATTTTGAAAAATGGTATCTTGCCGTTTTGCTTAACGGGACACTTTCACAAGAATATGTTAAGGATTGGATAACCGCAGTATAAACTGAAAGTTAATCCATTTTTAAAAAACATTGGAAATTTATAAATCACACTTTAATGGTTATAAACAACTGAGACGATCGCTACCTCGTTAGCTTTACTCTTATACAAGAAATTGTATGTTAATATATAAACATGTGATAATAAAAATTATTGAAACAATAACATAGAACGTGTGGGATTGTTTTCTCCTCCTCAGTCCCGACATGTTACAAAATACAAAGGGCCAGTGAGCCTTGTGGATGTCTGAACCACATATAGTGTTTTTGATTCCATTATTTTAAATGTAAATCAGAGAATAAAACACAACAAAAGCGAATTTAATGAGCCAACCAGAAATAGAAATAGAAATATATAATTAAACAATATAATTTTTTTTAAGGAAAGGCACATGCATACTCTTACGAAGTACCCCTTAAAATGTGATAATGGCCAGGGCAAAATGGCTCAGAGAAACAGCCATTGTGTATGCAAATAATCTGTACTCACAGAATTGCATATTTATGATCTTTTCATTATAGAGAATAAGTGTACAGAATGAGAGGACGGGAGATATCAGGAGAGAGAGAATATTTACTTAACTACCCTCAAACAGATCAACATGTGTGGGGAGACCAAATACACCCGGGGCCACAACCTTCAGTGACACCTAGGATATATGCATATAAAGTTTACATACTTTCTATTTTTATATCTCCCAGGTATTTCACGTGTGCCCCAAGGCGCTTTCTCTTTTCCAGCAAAAATCATTTCTCTCCCTTCATGAGGAATGTGAGAATTCATATTGTCAGTTGCTGGCTATTATTGCAGCTAATTGGCAGAAATGTGCTTGAGAGTTGTATGCATATACATTTACAAGTGAATACGTGCCAGATTTTTATGCCATTAAATTTTATTATATTGCTGGGCAAACGTAAAATTTAGGGTGTACAGAGTGGAGCCCTTAATTTGGTGTTCTGCACAATCATATGAAATTCCTCAGAAACTATTGAGGGCTGATGCAACTCTTATTCTTTCACTCAATGCCTTCAGCAATACAATGTTCTTTACCAGTTTGTTTTACTCTCTGCATTCAGATATGAGCGAGAAAAGCAAACACAAGCCTGAGCAAATATAAAAAAAAAAAAAAAAAGAACAGGGTTTCTCCATTACAACAGAGATATCCTGTATGTCCCGCTGAGGTTCTTTAAGGACAAGCTCAGGACGTTGAACAATGTGTAGGTTTGTTTTAGTCATTCATTTTCCACTAGCACCGAAAATAAATAAATAAATAATTTAAATGTGGTTTAAAGAGACGAAACCATCTAATAAACAAATGGTTCACTGTGAGGAAGGGAACATTGTGTATCCCATAGATAATCTTACCTGAGGTCATATACATAACTCAATATAGACTTAAAGATTGCAAACAGAGGGCTGCACAGATCTGCTTTATTCTTTTTGGCACTGGATTCACCTGACATGGCCCGGCCTACATTTTTTTTTCAATAATTCTTTTATTCTCTCTTTGAAATCAAGTCGTTTTAAATCCAACCGTTAAACAGGTGCATTGTGCTTGGAATACAAACTTATGTAAGGTCGGAGATGAGTCATGTTCCATAGAAAAACTTACCAAAGGGAACATTACTGTTCCCTCTCTTGGGGTTAAAAGTAAGGAAATGCCAATTATAGTCTCAAATATATTCTACTTTTCTTATTTCATCTCAAATCACATACTGCAGACCTCAGCTACAATTATGGGATAGAACTGGGTAGTAATAAGAGAGTCACAGTAAGTATGGAGCACGGCTGAACACAACAAGCCATCTTGAATGTTAACCATTCATTCTCCAAAGTATGTTTTCAAAGAGATTTCTTTATAAGAAATATTTGCTAGCACCATAAAGACTCCATAGACATGGTCATGTAATCATAATAATTATATGGACTTGCAATAAACAGTTGGTAAATATTTACTCTATAACCAGATTTACATGGATAAAAAAACTCACACCTGAATATAGTCTGTCCAACCTCCTTATATATTGATTGAGTTTAAGCATACAGGATATTTACTGTATTATCAAAAGTTATTTCCAATCCAAGAGAGACAGATCTCAACACAACATGATCTGTCATGTATACTTTATTCATCTTTTCTGAATACACCTTACCTTAGAGAATAATAGACAATCAGAATTCTAAATGTGAAATGTGTGCATATTCCCAAGGTATGGACAATGTATTTCTACAAGTAACAATGTGGGGAATAGAAGGCATAGCTGGTCGTCTGAGGTGAAACAGCAGGAGAGAGAAAGGGTGGGACGCAGAGAGAAAAAGTAGAAGGAAAAAAAGTATGCAAGAGGGAAAGAGTTATGAAATTTACATCATAAATCTCTGCATTTTATAGCCCACAGCTAGTACAGTGATTTTCATATTCACTTAATCTAGGCACGCATCTCCACCCTAACTTCCTTTCCAATGGTATGCGGTCTTGAGCACACAAATGTTCAAGTTTCCTGAAGCTGAGCTACAGAGGAAAAGTCCCCTATCCCCAGAGGCAGAGCTGCAGGCTGTTCTGGCTCCCATCTTAACTTTACTGCAAAGTAACATGACATTCCACCTCCACAAGAAAGAGATCCATGAGAGGAACATTTCTATGCACTGGGAGTGATTGACTACGGGCATGCCCAAATTATACTTTTTTTTACCCATTTCCAGTCTACAGAACATAACACCAGTGACTCCAAATAGCACTATATATATATATATATATATATATATATATATATATATATATATATATATATATATATATACTGTATAGTTTGCTGCAAAGGAAATACAATAATGGAAGGAGAACAGGATGCACAGCATGAAGCACAAACCTGGGAAAGGAATTTTTGATTGCAAGTTTGCTAACGTATGCTTATAAACGCTGAGAAAACCTGAATCCTTAACCCATCCACTAAACTAACTTTGGTAATGTTTAAAGCATGCTCTTTTAAATGCAAGGAAATGAAGAAGTTTGTTCCATGTCCTTTTAATAGAATTGGTTATATATTCTTCATGTCACAAAAAGTGATAAAACTTGGAGCAGAATACATCACCTGTAGGCTGCTGTGTAGCAGTCACTGATATATGAGCAATACACAGAGCACTCACAGTTCTAGGTGTTTGGGTCCAGGGACCCTGTCAAAAGTATGCCAACAAAGATTGCAGTTTAATGTATCCAATAAGGAATTTCCAAAGGACACTAATAAGTGCTTTGATTTCTGCATAAGTAATAATGAAAAATGTCAGTAGAAAAAAAACAAACAATACAGACAGTAATAATGCAAAAGCCAGCAGTAGCCACTGACTGTTCATTTCCTATAAACAAATCTAATAGAAGACCAACCATTGATTGTAACAGGGATTTATATAGGGGCAGAATTACATTTGCTTCCCTTGCATCTATACCCCTCTGAATGCATTCTAATATTGTGGTCGTGACCTTCTCTTGGGTAGTAGCTGGTGTGTGGCAATTGCTACTAGACCCATTTTAGTCTGCTTAGAGGGCTTAGGGGTAGAGGAGAAGGCCTAAATTGGCGTGAGGTGGGAGGGAAAAGTGAATATTTTCAGGTGAGGATGTAGGTTAAGGGAGGGGTTTATATAGGGGAGGAGAGAAGTTCCCTCCCACAACTCCCAGGTTAACACCTGGTTATTTGTAATTGCCTTTGCAGATGAGCTTGGCATTGAGCACGGTTACGTCGGTGGTTGTCTAAACTCTAAAACCCACTCTGTCTCTGTTTCCCCCCAGATTTGTTCCATTAAGATTATAAATTTATCTTTCCCAGATACATAACTTTACAATTATTTGTGTTAAATCTCATCTGCCATTTGTAGCCTCTTCCTTTTATTGATGTATGACTGTCTGTAGTGAAAGTACATAGTTTTCTGATTTAATAACCACGCACAACTTAGTGTCATCAGCAAATAAGGAGACTCTGCTTTCCAATTCTTCTTCAAAATCAATAATAAAAATGTTAAAAAAGGAGAGGACATAATACTGAACCCTGAGGAACCCCACTTACTACATTGGTCCAATTTGAGTATGTTCCATTTACAACAACCCTTTGTTTCATGTTCAATGTTAAAACAAAGCATAACAGTTTTACAAATTGACATCAACATCATAATTTTAAAAGAATGATGGAAAATGGAAAGATACGTGCCTAAAATATTAAAATGTAAACCTACTATACTATACTGAAGCCAGCTTAAGAGTTTTTGCACATGGATTTGCTAACATTGAATAACTAAACACTGCTTCAGGGTATGCTGCACGATTTAGGTACTGGGACATACTCCTTATTAATTATAGGTATTTTGTTATTGTACAATTCAAGCAAGGAGGCAATTAAAAAGTTTAATCCCTATGGTATCAGCAATGTTTATCTAAGAAACACATATACATGCATCACTAAATGTGTAGAAAAAAATGTCCTGGATTTAATGAGGATCTGGAAAAAAAATGTGTATATTCTTTTTAGTATTTGTTAGACTCCTTTAGAACACACTTACTATAAATTATAATCACATTTCTCCAGCCTGGAATTTGGGCATAGTGCTAGGTATTATTTGTATTCTTCATTGTATTCTTCACTGGGATAGATTCACTAAGGTATCTCATGGGCTAAGAAATGCAGCATGCAAAGGCACTTTCCCCCAATGGAAATAGAGATTACACTCTTCTGTGATTTGCTTGGCTTAGTGAATCAGGGAAATGACTGAAAGTGGTGGCATAATCTATTTGTATAGCTTCTCCAAATGTGTAACATTTGTTATCATCTTTCCTTAGCACATAGATTAAGGTGGTTAGTCTTTGATCATTTCTCATTTTGTGCCACACATATTTTTGTAGGTCTTGGACAGACCATTGAAAATACCAGTTGAATATTATATCATCCAACTCTACATCATGTTTTAAGATGTAACTGGTCCATCAAGTCCCATAAATGTACCTTGCAAAATAACGAAAACTGGAGAAAATAAAAAAATGTTCCGGTATGGCAAACTATGGCAATATCTACTAAGCTGTCTTATGTCATATCCTCTTACAGCATGCATTATTTATAGTTTGTGGGAAAGCACATGTTAAAGAAGTTGTATTTAGATATGCCAACACTTTTAGGCACCTGTTATTTTGATATTGGTTCAATTAGCACTGAGGTTTTGGCAGATGTATGTGAAGTATAGTATGTAGAATATGAACTCTTTACAGGTGAAATGGACAAATAAGTCTTCATATTAAGGAGTACAACCTGAAGAACAATTAAATTCCCAAAATTGTATTTATTTTATTGTTTACTTGTCTTTGTATGAAATATACTACAAATCATGTTAAACTTTTCTACAACCAGCATGAACACTTAATGCATTCTGGAGAAAAAAAAATGACAGGTTAGATTAGATCACAGAGAGACAGAGAAGTATGCCAGAATATTGAGTACAGTCAACCTCTGGAACCAGGGGATCGCATTGCATTGTGCCAGTATATATCTAATATGGTGCTCCCAAATAGCACAGAGTTTTTATTGTTGCAGGCTCTTGCTGCAAAGAAAAGAAGGAGCATTAGGAATGTTCTTTAGGTGCTTTCTACTAACGAAACAAGCAGATCATATTTTCAGCAATCATTCAGCCTTTATGAGCCCTCTGTCATTAGACCATTACCGCTCAGCAGCCATATCCTGTTGCACGCTGCAGTGCGCCCTCATTAAGAGCCTCTCTTTCAAAAACCTTTGTTTAACTTTTACCTTCATTTTTTTTGCTCCTTGCCGTCTGTACGGTTATAAAATGGCCTAGAACTATTAGTAGTATAAACTCCAATCTGTATGGATGCTCAGGACACTGTGAATTTAGTGAAACTAAATGCTATTTCCATGTCAACTAAAAGTATATGAGAATATCTGATTTAAAACTTCATGATACATTTTATAAGACTGCTATTGAAGCCCTACCACCCAATAATAGAACGTATGTGTGGTTTACTACATGAAATAGGTTTCACTTGCAGAGATCTATTAATAATTTGCACATACTCAACAATCAAAGACTTTTCTTTGTAGAAATATATGTACACATTTCAAAATACAAATCGTTTAATGAGTATTTGATCTATTTTTACAGACTGTGAGTAAGTAGAAAGGATGATGTACATTAGTTAGTGCATGAGAAGCAGGATGTAGTTAGGGAGGGTCTACAGACGGACAGTGCCCCATTGTTAATGGCGTTTTGTGTGTGCATGAACTTTACAGACAGCTTAGTTTACGCAGCTGCTGCTATTTGTTGGAACATTGGTAATAAGGTACATGTGTTAAATCAAAGGCCTTCCCTCTAGAGTCTATGACCATACCAGCTGTATAAAATATAATAATTATAGGCAATCAATAAGTACACGCATGTGTAACTCTGAATATGGTGATTACCTATGGCCACATTGTTACCTCAGAGATATCCTGTACAATTAACCATCATGCCCTTTGAGAGGCTCACTGACTGATTTAATTTAGCTCCCTGAGAAGATTCTGCTTTTTCAACAAAAAAAAAATAACTCTAGGATTTTAGTTTGAAAACCCCACCAGAAAATAAGCACATCGGGGAGGAAATAGTGATTAGTCCAGCCTGCGACATTGGGAAAATACAAAGGAAGGCAAATATGTAGAAGCCATAATTCTATTGCAATTAAAATATTTCCTGAAAGTGTTTAATTGGACATAAACTGCACCAAATTTGATAATTAATTGGGAATTGTAAATAGTTTGGGATAAAGAAGGATTGTCATTAATTTTCAGGCCTTGTGTCTGGGTGATTTTACAAAGCATTTCCTCATATGAGATAAGGTGAGTGAGCACTGGTTTTCACCATAGGAAATAATACATAGTAAACCAGGAGATAATGTGAGACGCATTTGGGATGCTTGGTAAGTTTCCCTCATTATTAAATAATAAAACACAAAAAAAATTGAATATATTGTGCATTTTTTCAAGAATTTTGATCTCAACACTATGGGGTCCAAAAACGACTTGACATGAAATTATTAATATTACTCAAATATTAAAATTCACCATTTGTGGAGTATTCAAAAGTGAACAGTAAGTGAGTTTAATTGAAGAATATACTCTTTTCAATAAACATCTATAGGCGTATGGTGATTATGTGAAAATTATAGAATATTTTCAACCTGTTTCAAACATACACCCCGACACAATCCACATACTCCACCCAACAAAAACAAAGATGGCAGATAAAGTGCTGGAATGGTTCTGGCCCGGGATGTTTTTATCCATAAACTTTACGTTTTTGCTATACTTCAATGTACATGATTTAGAAAAATAATTTTGCCTGGTAAACAAAGTATTTTCATGATCCAAATATGTATACACCTTCTCTCTTTCTCATTTTTTATGAGCTGCCTTTTATGAGGGCTCTTTTATAAAAATCGCTAGGTTGACATAAAACACTGAAAAAGAATCAAAGAAAACAAATAAAAAAAGAAAACAACAGTTTCCACTGACACCACATAAAAAACTCAGCAGGAACCTATGCGTTTCCCATGAGCCTTGAGAAAGCTTTTCATAATTACAATAGGCAAGGTGTGCTGGTCTGTAGATCTATACACTTCTCTGCAGAATAGTGAGCACTGAGCAGAAGCACTGGTGCTTTTCAGTTTTTTGGGCAAAGATGCAAAGAAATGCATGCAACACAAAGTAAGAAATATAGCTGAAATACACATAAGAAAAGTGTTATAAGAAAATGCCAATTCCAGAAAGAAAAATAGGCAGTCTACATAGGAAAATGGGTTTTTATCTACCAACAAGAAAAATCTATGGCCAATATTTCATCAGCTTTGAAGGAAGCTGAAACAGCAATTTTCCCACACAAAACAGAGAAGTGGAGAGCTAGCTTCACTGCAGACTTTATTATAATAATGAGGGTTTTGTTAAGTTTGTCAATGGCATCTCAAGCCATCTCCTGCTTTACTATGAGGAAAACAGCCACGTGTTCTCAGCTCTTCTCGCCTCATCTCAATATGGTAAAGTTCACTGCCATCACTAGCTGTATACATTGGAAGCATTAGTGAATCCGTGTGAGTGTGTGTATAGCATACAGTGTGTCCCTCTTCCACTTGTCATATCCCACCTCTTCACCCTCTACTCCCAAAAAACGTCTTGAAATAACACAAAAAGTGAAAAAACAGCTAATTACAATGACTTTACCATGAGAAAAATAGCACCTAGTTTACAAATATAACAATGTACTATGCAATTAGAGCCCCCCTGGATCTCTACTTTGTTGTGGTGAAGGGGCTTGTGTAACTCAATGAGGCCAAGATGGGCAGGTCATAGCAGAGAGGTCAGACAAATTGTGGTCCATTGAAGAACGAACTGGCAACCCACTCCAGTATATTTGCCAAGAAAACCATATGGACCATGTGGCCCATATGGTCACCGACACTTGGACACGACTGAAGGACTGAACAACAACAACAAATTCAATTAGAAGTCGGGATTAGGAAAGTCAAGGATTTTATCACTAGTCAATTTAAATATGGCCGAATAGCTTTTGTGATCTTGATGTGACCTGTTTCGTATAATATGGCATCATTAACACACTTTCTAGAGATGATTCAAAGATAAAACATTAATAGATTGTTGTTCTTTATCATAAGACGAATATGGGGATTAAAGACCCGCTACATATATTTCAGTATACCTTACTCACCTTTAGTATAATTGAGTTGCTTTTTCCAAAAAAATGAGTTTTTACAACAAGTTTAAGTTGTAGTGTTGCTAAAGACAAGGTTTTACATCTTACAATAATATTTTAGTAAATACAAATGTAGCCTCAAGGTGTTAAAGCTCTTTAATTAAAGGGACATTGACATTTTTTTGTTGCATCTTAAAGGGGGTATTTGTGTTTTTATTCCCAAATAATGCTCTCAATGCAAAAAATTAAATAAAAAAATACATAAAACAAGATTCAAATGTTTAACTAATCTGGGGGCTTGCCTCTGTCAGTCAGTAAGCATTAAGATAGCTATATGACTCACATTGGTCAGCCAATGAATACCATAGACATATAATTGCTCTGATCACTTCCTGTTAGTACCAGTGAGATTTTTACCAGGTTTTACTTAATATTTTTTCATGCAAAATACAACAACTTTTGTCATTTTTAAAACATGCTCCATTAAATGCAGTAAAAAAAATAATTGTTTTCCATGCCCCTTTAATTAAACTGTCTGCGGGCCATTAAAATGCTAAATGCTCATATACTTCTGAAGAAAAGAAGTGTCTTGAATATACACAACTTCACCTACTGAGAATCCCTTGGGCCTGGTTATAATTGGGCCAAACAGGGTAAGTTTCCGACTGAATGACAAATATAACAGGCCACAATATAGTGCCTTTGGTATTGACCAAACACTTTAGTGCAACCTTTTCTGTTGATTGTCATGCAGTTTACTAAAAATACTTCAGTCCCTTTCACCTTTTTTTTATTTTTTATCCTGTTTCAGTTAAAAATTGTTACTGTGGCGATACCTAGTGGAAAAAGAAACCCTCCGCGTTAAATGCAAAGACTGTCGAAAGATATCAGTTTCCTTGCCATTACTGCGGCCTTAAAAATTCATAGAGACCACCAGCAGAGTGACTGGAGCTCTGTGTTAAATTAAAACTGTGCTAAACGTCTGGCTTTTTTTTGGTGAGGCTGTGATTTGTAATACACAGTGTTGCTGAGTCAAGAGAAAGTGAAATCAGAGCTGGTGAAAACAGACAAAAAAAAGGGAAAAAAATGGCAAGAAACACATAACTAAACCGCTATTCATGTGGTTATCTGAACACAACAGTCGGCAATAAAGAAGCCCAAACCAGATTCAACCAACTATTATTGTGAAACCAAAAGAATGCAGGGGAGCGCCTCTTACACTGTCATTTCTTGACGGATGTATTACTAAACCCGGAGCATACTTTGGCTTCCCTCTTCTCACCCTCATCTAAGTTAGAAACATGGATGCAATTACAGCTGTTAGCATTTGAAACTGTTTTTTTTCCAAAAAAGTACCATAAGGAGGAAATCTTGTGTTAAACCACTGCAGTCACATATTGGGCAACATGAGTTATCAAGCAGAACCATCTACCTTGTACTCTACGTGCAATGGTTTTAATGTTTGCAATAAAAGGAAACTGGGCAAAATTTACTAAACTTCACAGGGGGTTCTAGGTATGTATTGTTTGTTTTCTATGGGACCTCCTCCTGCAAACCACTTTGCCGTTCCTGTGAAGCTTAGTGGATTTTGTAGGTGTATTCTAGGAAGGGCAAGATCATTGATTGGAGGTCAGTTACAGGTTTAATAGCTGGAAAAGCTTAGAGAAAGAGAGAGAAAAAAAGATAGAGAGAAACATACACACATTTGATTTGTATATATATATATATATATATATATATATTTATTTTAAATGATTGTTGTGGTGAACTACCTACTCATGAGGTCCACAACACAAGCTGGGATCCCGCTCCACGCTGATGATAGGCAGTAACCTTGAAACGGCTGTCCGTGGGTAGGATTCCCAGCTTGTGTATAATCCAGCCTTGGCTTTGCATAAAAGCTGTGTAATGCAGCGGGCATAAGCTTAAAGGAAGCCATGTTTAAAATGGGCTATGGATTGAAGAACAAAGCATTTGTGGGCACATTTGCATGTTCCTGCTCAGCTTCCCAGAATGCAGTGTAATAACTGTTTTTCTCGGAATTATGAACTGGAAGCAGGTTTTATAACTTGTTTTAGACATTCAAATGTGAACGCAGATGTACTATTTATTTACTATATATATATATATATATATATATATATATATATATACACACACACACACACACATATACACATACATACACTATAGTCTTCCATTATATATATATATATATATATATATATATATATATATAGTTATTTTAGACATTCAAATGTGAACACAAAATGTGCTATATATATATATATATATATATATATATATATATATACACTCCTCCATCACAATCTCTATAGAAAGTATTATCAATCAGTGGTATACATATATAAATATATATACATTTTAGTGTCCCACTCTATTTTCATATAAAAAATGAGAGGACAATAGAGAACATGAAGATGGCAAGGACTGTGATGCAGTTACTTTTTTATGGGTATGTTTATTTTTTGATGTAAAAGTACAATTAATGCAGTTGGTAGAAATCCAGAACATTCAATGAAAAATGACAGCTTCCTCCTGTGCACATTCCACTGCATTTAGCTCAATAATAAAAAGTGATTGAAATGTGTATAATTTCACTAATGTGTGACGGTTGGTTCACTATTTTTAAGTGTTTGTTATCAAAGAAGTTGGAAGTCATACCAGCTTAGAAAGAATGAAAACAATATGCCTGCTTAGATTCAGCAGCTGTTGACACCATAGGATTACTGCACTGACCAAACATCAAATGGTTATATATTTATGTTATAGATGCAAAAGCCAACACCAGCCATTAAAAATAGTGTTGCACGGGGCATATCAGGTCAAGTGTGCTCTTCACTCAGCTGTGACAGTTGCTCCAAATGCACACCCCTTGATTCATGCCCAAGGAACATTAGCAAAGGCAATTTTTTACCCTGCTCTTACGTTTACACATATTGTGCAAGACAACAACATGGACTTTGGTATCAACTTATCTACATGCTTCTATCATGTCAGCAAATACAACACTGATTCAGGAGGATTGTGAGCATCAGAAGAAATACAGAAAGGTAGATTCACTAAGCTTAGCAAGGGATCTTAGAAGGCAGCACTATCATAGGAGATAGACCACAGCTTTCAGCCTATAATCACTTGCTAAGCTTAGTGGATCTGGGGAATGTATCTTCCAAGGATGCAATCTAACCCTGACAAAGGTGTCCTAAATTCTACAATACACTAATGTATTGCAATTCTTTTAATTACAGAACCTGGGACATTACCAATATAGAAAAACACATTCAATTAACAGAAACAACAGTGTTATTTACTTGGGTCTTAATTTATTTTTGGATATGTGCGAAGTTCACTATTAATTTCATGAAGGAATAGTGTTTGGTACACAGCTTTCTTTTGTGTTGGAACATAACAATACAACTACTCCTTTACTAGTAACATCACCAGTTATGAGCACATTCACATGAACTAGTGAACAGTCACACACTCACAAAGCAGATAGTGCTTACAAATTCAGACATGTACTCAGTGCTTCACTTTTAGCTTCTGTACATTTAACACAGAGCCGAGAAACATAGATAATGTTGTCCATGTAGCTCATAAAACCCCAGCCAAGAAATTCAAGATACCCTGTTCAATAAAGGCAGTGACATATATTACTGTATAACATGGTGTATGTTCAAGGAAGAAAAGGGGTTAAAAAATCTAAGCAGTGCTGAGCCTGTTCTGTACAATGCACTCGTACCACTGAGAACATTCTTGAGGGCCCCAAGCCTTTGGCAACACCCTGTCCTGGAATGATTTAAAGGCACAGTGAGGTATGGCCACCATGGAGTGAAAAGACATCACATGATCTCAGCTAACAGGTTATCAGAAATGCAGCATGCTTATATGTACTTAGTACAAAACCAAAACACACCAGTAATATCACCCCAGTGTAGTGTAGTAAATCCGACACACATGGTGTGCCAGAAAAAAAGGGACAATAACTATCACCAGTGGCAGAGCTACAGGCGGTCCAGTAGGGTAGGGGCCTTATCTATCTGTCCTCCTTTAATAAATGAAGATGTTGGCAGATATATAATTATTGTTATAGGAAGGTGACATGATCATCCTAAGGGGGATCTGAGCAACTACATACATTTTGGACATTTTATTTACCTCTGTGGGGTGTATAGAGATGAAAAAGTGGAGATCACAAATAATTTGTATCCAATGCCCTCCATTGAATAGTTCCATCACTGCTTATAACAATGATAAAAATTATTTTTTTAAAAGGACATCAGCCAAAAATAGTTTTTTCCCACCACACAACAGCAGATGTACTTGTTGGTGAGTATAGTGAGTTTAATAAAATATTAAAATGTAAAATAAATATTGTATTTCGTACAATTTGCAAGAACCTACGAATAGTAGGATTAAATGAGGACAACTAAAAAAACATATTATATATATATGTGTGTGTGTTTATCTTTTTAATATTTCCATGGGTAAGCTTTGATGGACTCAAATCATTTGTTTCAATGTTGCTTGGAAAGAAAAAGGCTGTTTGCTTTAAAATATGAATGTTGCTTCAGAGCTCAGACGGATAAAGTACATATGTAATTGAATTCAGCAATCCCCACCCCCCCCCCAAAAAAAGATAAATTAAATACATACATGTATGATGTGTATGTGTGCACTTCTGTTACTATTTATTGTAGCTCGGTTATAGGACTGGATTTTGAATGTCATAAAAGACATCTTTGTCCTGACTGACCCCCAAACTGATGACATGGTACTGAACTGCTACCCCTAAGATGTGCAGACTTTTGGTTTACCTCAGCAGAAGCTAGTTTGAAAGGCATAGGAGGGGTAGAATTCCTTCTTCTGTTAGGTACTATTAGTATTGCTTAATCATTTTTTTTTCTGCTTCATTTGTAACAATCTAGGCCCTCGAATAGACTTTAACAAAGCCACATAATAGAGTAGAAGTCCACAAGCTATTAAGAACCATCTCCATGATTTTATTATAAATACATTTTAGATACAAGAGATATCTATATCTATCTATCTATCTATCTATCTATCTATCTATCTATCTATATATATATATATATATATATATATATATATATATAAGCATTTAATAAATATATAAAATATAAAAATATATAAATATCCTCTTTTATTCTACCGCTGCAGGGTGTTGTACTTTTAATGGCCATAACAATGTTCTATTTAATACATGTAATCATTACAAAGTTGTTTTTTTTGACAACTTAATTCTTACCCCAGCAAGTACTTGAAAGTTGCTAAATGCTGCTGTCCTTTATTACCTGACTAGTACAAAACTGCCACCATACCAACGTGCTATCCGCAAGCTCTCTGCCATTTTACATCTATTTTTTTTTTTTTTTTTAATTGCCTGGAAATCCAATTGACCATTTACTTAGCATTCCCCGCTGTGATCCTGATCTCAAACTTTAATATGATATTTTAGCACATGTTACATTAAGGGCATGTTTGAGGGCAAAAAGTAGATTAATTCGAGGACCTAATGATGTGTTTGTTAGAGCTAAGAAGTAATTTCAAATGTACCAAAAAGGATTAATGCTGCATAACAAGTCTATTTAATCCCTCAAAGACCAGTGATCCTCATATTAATATAAGCAGCTTTCTCTACCTATTTGGACTCTGTAAATAGAACATAAAATGTTGTACCATATTCATAAATCACTTAGCAAAATATTTTGGTTGGGTTGCAAATACAACACTTGAAGGAACGTAATAGCAGCCAAGTAAGACAGTGAGATTTACAGCACTTATACAAATATTTAACACAAACATATGTGTACCATTTTAGGATTATGCAAATGTTCTCGAAATATCAGTTTAGACAACAACATTTCTGCAAAGCTGGAACTTCCCATTTAGTCCAGGCTAACAATGTGCTCTCTATGAAGTTTTCTTTTTTTTTTTCATGGAGGACTTTCAGCTGCAATTTAAGTTAGCTCCAGTAATTACATTGAATTCTTCTTCGTTTCCCTAACTGCTTTCAAATGTGTGGAAATCAATGAAGCTTACAAGCTCCTCTTGCACACAATACACTCTTATTTTACTGAACTGGAGCCCTATAGCAGACAATGGCCCTTGATGCAAAAATGATCGTACCACTTGTCTAATAAAGTGTAAGATAAGCACTGTAGGGTTATAGCACTATTCACATTATTTTTCAAGTATTTTAGATTAACACCATATCTATAATCCCAAATGATTCCAGATAATTGCAACAACTAAAAAGTGGTGTAAAATGTATTTATTCCTTTCCTCTTTTTTTGAGCAATTGATGGAGGAAAAATAAAAACAATATCAATATGCTCAAATTTAGAACCACTTCAAATTCGTCTTAAGCACCCTCAGTGAGATTTCATGCTCCCATGAGAGAAGAATTATTACAGGACAACTGAGGTCAAATAGTTAGAGAAAAAACAAAGCTTGATCTTGGGCCAAATATTTTAGAAAGAAAAAATATTATATTCAATCTTTAATGTATTAGTTATTAAATGCAATTACAATCATAAATCTGATTACAGGTTTGTCACCAGGGATGGGACCTTGAATGAAGGCATGGTATTAATCAGTTATAACCAAACCAAAGTAATTACAAAAATAGCAATAAAGAATTATGACAATCCAAGGTCCTCTACAAAGTGACAAACAAGGTAACTAAAAAATTGCAAGGGCTGTCACTACTACCTATAATTGAGAATGATATATAATAAAGTTTTATTTTATTTCTGAAAAGTCACTATATATATTATTATGTTTTAAGTATATTATATTTTAAGTTCTTCTAAAGAGAGCATTATACATCTAGAAACAGGGTTTCTTTAAAACACCTTTCAAAAATGAGATCTTTGCAATACTGGTCCACTGAAAGCTATTGAAATAAAGAAACTTGTTCTGACAATTGACAAGATGTGTCTTTTAATTACCAGGAATCGAGCTTTCTTAAGTCTGTATTTAACATTAGTACATGCAACTCTGTGTAATGAGTGATAAAAAGTATTGATAATTATTATTATTGTGTATTTTTTTCCAAACCAACTCATTCTCTTTGCACACTACAAAATACTACGCTTTGTGAACTTGCAGAGATTTATGAGTTGGTCAAAAAAAAAAAAGCAGAGAGCTAGAGGTGAAATGAAGTCTCCTCCTAAAAAGCTGGAAATCCTCTTGACACCTCTTGTGCCAATTTGTCCCTATTACTGTCAGCAAACAAAAGTAACAAGTAGAGCCAGACCACATCAAACAGAAGACTCAGCCCCTCCCGAGGGATTGCTTGAGAGCCACTGGTGTGTAAAGCCAGGGCTGAGGCCTACTTGTCAGCTGTAACCACAAAAGATTCAGAGGGAAAACAGTGACACTACAAACAAAGGGAGAGTTCAAATGGCTGCCAGACGTCCCCTGACCCAGACGACTCTAGAGGTCAAGGGATTCAGGTAGCAAACTTGGCCTGGACAGTTCAGTTACTGCCCTCGTAAATGAATTGTTTTAACAAATCAGCTCTGGTCAATTAAACCTAACACTAGGCGTAGCATCACTTAGCAGGGGCTCTTGACATTAGGGCCATGAGCGGAAGCTGGCCTCATAAAACACAATTTTTAACGTAGCATAACAAATTTACAGTAATCCGTCCAGAACTTGGATGTCAGGATAATTAAAATATTGTCTTCAACTTTGAACATTTCCTTTGTTTTTTGTTTTTTTGTTATGCCCGAAACCCTTTTAAGGCTGAAAGAAAGGCACCTAAAAACAACAGTAGGTTTTAAAATTGCTGCTGGAAACAATTAATTTGTGTGTTCTTAAGGCTCGACCACAAACCAAACTTGAAAATGCATACAGAATTTCAATGGGCAGGGTTGTTTGTTCTGGAAGCATGCTTCTGTCTGCAAGAGCCTTGACTGCACAATTGAAAGTCTACTTAAAGGGACAGCGCAAGTGCCCATTTAATCTTAAATTGCCTTATAGTGCCTGCAGACGGACTATTTTTATTTGCTTGTTTTTTTTCTGTTTCTTTGTCAATATTATCTTGTTATTAACATTAAATTAACATTATATTAAATATATATATATTTTTTTAAATACATGTACAAACAGCAGCAAAGAAAATTTGAAAACACAGTTCCTCTCAATAATAGTCACTGTTGCACTCCTGCACTCAATTATGTAGGATAAGGGAGATATGGCTGCAATGCCATAGGTACGGCTTCTCAAAAGTGAGCATGTTCCAGGTTATCTGGTCTGCATAACTAATATAATCTATGATGAACTGTTGCCCAGGATGGGGAGGAGTAGAACAGCCATTGTTGAGTGGTACTGTGTTTTTAAATTATATTTTGTGGCTAAATCCTTTCTTTGCTGCAGTCTTCACATATATTTTAATGTTAATTACTGGTGAACCAAAAACAGATTTCCCTTGAAAAATGCTTTTACTGGCTCTTTAACCTCTTAAATGGTGCAGCTTTTTAAAAAAGCCCTTTCCGTTGATAAGAAAATAAGTATGTGACCATGCCCAAGTACTAGTACTGTCAGCTATGTACACCTTAACGGATAATTCAAATTGTTTTATTATACAGATGTATTGGAAAATGTAATATATAATGACACTAATAGGCTCAATGTTCTGGAAACAGTATTGCCAAAATAGGGCATTCTTTACTAAGCTGTCTCTGTGATGGGGTCCATAGGAAATAACATTGTACAATGGAGCCTTGTGATGTTTAGTAAACCACCCCCTAAATCAGTAGTTGGGTTGTTATTGGCATTTTCACAATATAAAATGTTCAACATGACTGATGGGTCAAAATGTGATGGGAGTATTTAGGCAATAAATCTTACTGCATCATTATTGTATGTAATCCTAGCTGATAGAATATAACTCATTTACCATGTGTCCCAATTACATAAATTGACAGCAATACAATAAACATTATCACCAATATTAAAGGATATAATTATTACATGGTTATGTTTATCTAATGTGTACTAATTGAAGAACTACTGGAGCTGTATTTTATATATTGCATTAATATATTATTTGTAACACTGGGCATCTCCATTACTAAGAATACAATCTCTCCTGTCTGTGTGATATATCTTGTGAAGCAAGTGGGAACAAACCAAATGGAGATAGGGATATTGTACCTATATTTTCAGAGAGACATGTAGTTTTACAAAACAACTATTTAAACTGGTTTTGATATCTAATGTTCCTACTAGCTTGACAATATTCTATAATAAATTAAAGGTTGGATTTATTCTTATTAATTTTTTTAAAGATTTTGTTCATTTTCACTTTTAGTACCTCAAGAGATCAAACTATAAATATGGGATTTAATTTAAATATAACTTGCGGTGTTATTCAATGCAGTAAAGGTATAAAAATGAATCTTTGGATACACCAGTAATTGAATAATGTATTTCATATGAGGGAAATAAGAATCTTTTATAGAGTTTTAAACTTTTTAATATATTTATAGACATTGGACATCACATTTACGTGAAGTCATTCGAAGAAAAAAAACACTCTAAACTATATTAGAATTTATTAGAACATATGGAAAATGGTATGTTTATCAAATGCATTAAAAGTGGTAAAAACTGTCATTAATAACTCCATGTTTTATGTTTCTAAACTTAGTAAAATTTTAACACACTTGATAAATAAGCTCCATAAATACATAGAAAGATGGGATTTTATCTCCTTTTTTAAGCTATCTTTACTCCACTTCTGTCAATTAGGTAAATTCCAAAATGTCATCATGAGAATTAAATGTTTGCCAGTTTTATATTGATTAAAATTGATTTTATATAATTTTATCACATTAACTGTAATTGCCTGTTGTTGCCAACTTTAGTATTGTGAAAAATCATTATTTTCTTCATAAACTATACAGCAGGTAATGGCAGCTTTCTATATATTACCATTATTCACCGTTTTATAGAGAATGTTAAAGGGACATTCAAATATGTATTCTTCTTTGTGGCATCAGAAAGAGGATATTTGATCATGTGTCACATTATGTTTTCTTTTTTCAACTGAAGGTCTCAGGGCAAATGAACTGATACAGATGTTTAACCAATCTTTCCGTCTGTCAGCCAATGAGATTACAGGCTAAAGTACGTTCAATGTATTTCCTGTTAGTTTCAATGAAGTTTAAATAGGAACTTTTTCATGTACAATGCAACTTTTGTAATGTTTACAACATGCTCTTTTAAATGCTTTAAAAAAGCAATTGTGATCCATATACCTTTAACTGAATTTGATAACTATCCAAAAATATGTACTGTACAGCCCTGAAGAATGTTTTGGCAGTCCATAAATAAAACCTATAATATTAATACAATACATCATTTCGCTCTTCACTGCAGGCATGTGTTTTTATGCAAAATAGGAAACAGTACACTACGTTCTACAGCTGCACCACAAGTGTTTTGGAACATCTAGACTGCATACATGTGGCATGATAACTTATCAGTTCATACGCTTGATACTTTACTTTTCACATGTTGAAACATATCCCCAAAGCTACAGACTTGTTCTCTATAAATTAAACAAATCTCAATAGTTCTAAAGAAGACGTCATTATAATGCTCCTCGGCAACTTTAGGCTGAGAGCAAACAAGACTTTCCTTTTTTTTAAGAAGAAAGTGAAATCAGGCAAAGACCAAAGTTCACTAAACTTGGCTGAAAAGTGTTTCTATGGGAAACCTAATAGAAAATAGCAGAAGTAACACCTTTGCAGCCTTTTTGAAGGTTAGTGGATTTTTGGTTTAAGTTCCTTGAGGCCTATTATTAAGTTAAGGGATATGCTGCATGCTTGTTAAAAGAGAAGATAAACTTCAAAAATGTACAAGTTAAATAGACTTCTTTAAATAATAAACATTACTGTATACATGATAGTAGTAATGCTGTATGCTACCATCTTTCCTTTATTGTGTCCAAAAAGTGGAACTTTATCAGATGCAGCTCACTAATGACACATAATTTTAGACATATACTACAAATCAGATTGGTATTATTTAAAGACACATACAACCAATTGTAACGCAATTTTGATTGGTTGTGTTGTGTTTTGATTGGTAGGATATGTCTATAAATATGTGAGATGCGTAGTTCTGATTGGTTGTTTTGGATTTTTGCTTGGTAGTATATGTCTATAAATATATGAGGTATGTCATTAACAAACTACCTCTGATGAAGTGCCCTCTGGTGGTCACGATAGTTTTAGGCGCTAGAATATAGCCTTACTGCCACCATGTGCATGCCTTTTTTTCATTTAATAAAGCCAGTTTTACTTGATAAAAAAAGCTAAAAAAAACGTTAAAAAATATGGAGCTGCTCTTCTCTTTTTTCCCACAAGCATGCAGCACCTTCCTTAACTGAATGACTTTGCCCTCCACAAAGATGGTGTTTGAAGAAGCCAGGTATCCTCTATTGTTGCTGGACACAGGAACTGTGGGGTTGATTTACTTGCTGCTTTTATTCTTAATTCCTAAAATGCCGATTTGTAAATGCATAAATTGCACATCAAAGTGTATCTTGTTATATTTATTTTGTAACTTTGGCCCAAATCCACAAGATTTACAGGGGCTGCAGATATGTTCAATGTGGCTGTGACTGCCATTTTATATTGAAAAATTGCCATTGCACCCTCAGAGATTTTTGGTCTATGAAATAAACAGGGTGACTCCATTCCTAAAAACATCCCGACTAGTGGCTAGGTCACAAAGCTGTGAATTAATTTATCAACACTTGGCATAGTCACAGAAATGTGATCTAGCATACACTCATTTAGCACATAAATAAATATATTCGCTATGTGAAAAAAAGAAAACGTTAAGAAATGCCCAGAAATGTATTTGATGTTAGGTCATTTGGATTTAGAAGAATACAGCTTGTGGACAATAAAAAAAATGATGAAAGCCCATATCAAACTTGCTGGGTCAAAATACATCAATTTAGCAAATTTGGATTTAAGTTGTAGCCCTAACAGGTCACTTCTTCACCCTTACAATGCAAACATGTTACAATGGCCTTACAATTAATTTTTTATATACTGTGACTTTCCTTTACTAGAACATTTTCTGAATGTATTTATTTTTCAATTAAGCATTAAAATACGATATAAAAATATTAGTTCCAAGACAAATGCCAAAATGCATTAAGTTTCTCACAGGCTGCAAAGTGGTTGTCTGAATTTGGAGAATGGAAATATTCCCATAAAAACCCGTCATTGCGGCCGTGGCAAACCACTACAGCCCGATTTTGTCCAAAGTTAAAAAAAATAAAATAAGTACACCTTTGCATCATTCACTTTTCTTTAAGCATGAATCTACTTACATATGTCCTTCTTTTCTACCAAAAGTCATATTAACTTATATCTTTAAGTGTAATTATTGTGATGGTGGCTCTTCCTGAGTTAGAGTGTATTGCATGTCGCCAATCAAGCACCCGATTTTATTTTAAAATTGGGGGCAAAAGCAGAAATGTCACCATGTTTATAATACCAAATCCTTTGTCCAAAAATCTACAGTGGACAAAATAAAATGCTGCAATTGAATGTTTGTCAAATATTATAACAGGTATCCCTTTCCTGACATGGAATTGCCATTTGTTTTTTTTTTTTTTTGAGGCATGCATACAATCCCTTATATTTAATTCTGTAAAAAAAAAAAAAAAGGTACAAGGATTAACATCTTTTTCTGTGTGCATTGAGAATATCAACTATGTTTAAATTATAAAAGTACAGTTGCAATCTGTACTGCAGGTTGTTATCATTTGCTAGGGTGGGTAGACACAATGCATCAAAGTACTTTATTTTCCTTCGTAGGGTGCTGGTGCCAGGCTACCTCAAATAACAGCTGGACCCTGTGCGTTTTCCAGTTGCCACAATGTCTGTCACATGGCTTGGGGAGCAGAGGGACTGTGAAGATGCGGCTCGCTTATACCACTAGAGAATAATCCCACGTACCCTAGAGTATAGTCTCCACACAGAGCCAAATTTTTAACATTAAAGACATTTAAATGTTGTCTTGTAACACTGGTATATTGATCTACCTCTAGTCTGTATCTGTCGTCTAACCACTTATACTCTGTCCTATTGTGATTCTGATATCGATTGCAACAACTGTGTAGCATAACATTAGTAGTTTTAGGCTAGCACACCTCAGTTAATGCTATGTAAGCATTTAGCATACACCATTTCAGGGGGCTAGTCTTAAAAATATCCAATTTGGCTTCTATAAAATCTACCTGGCTCTTAAGAATAAGAAATTATGTCCACCCCCACGCCATTTTACTTTTTGTTTAAACCATGTATAATTGAAGTCTTTTTAACATGGTATGATCAGAAACCTCTTGATTATAATCCTTCTGAACATGTCACCAGACTGTTATACTACCCGAGTCCCTGTCTGTCCCTTCACACAAAACCCTCCTAAAAAAAAAAATCCTCACTTACCGTCACCATCTGTACTCTACACTACTGTTGATCAAATATTAATATCCAATATTAGTAACACACTAAATAACACAACCTAATAATATTCTTCTACAAAAAAAGGCCAGCTTCTCTAAAATTAAGCGTAAGTCACATAGAAATCAAGTTACTGGTTACGATCTCAACTGGCACGGAGTCCCACATTCAAACCTTTTTTTCGATCGATGATTAAAATTCTTATATTGTTTCATAGCTTAAAAAATATTTGTATCAGATGAAATCCTAAATAATGTATAGTTAATTTATAAGTCTGTGAACTTCATTTTCATTTAAGTTTTGACAAGGACCACTATTTAACCAATAATTGTAAAATTTAGAGACTACTGCATGTAGTAGTAATGGAAAAGCAGGCATAGATACCAAGCTTTGAGAGGGCTGCAACGTTATCACAAATAGCCATCACAGACCTTAGCCAATTGCCTTGCGGTCCATGAGAAGCTTACTGGGTTTTGTCCATAGATCCAAATCGGAATCATCGTCGCCCCTCTTCATGACAATAAAAATATACCACTTATCCCTACTGAAGCTTCCATATCCTTAAATAAACTAAGAAAGTATGCCCTTTCTCATGGTCTCCTTCACTGTGTTACTTTCCTCTCTGCGGCTTTATAAATAACATTACATTAAAATGTGGATGTACCTGTAAAAGAAAAAAAATTATGTGTGAACCTGGACTTTTCTCAAAGACATTTGGGACTTTCTGATCTTTTGATAAATAAAAACGAACAATACCCACCACAAGGTATAACAAATTGCATTAATAATAACTATCTAATGTGATATATTTAAACAGAAGTTGTTCAACTGCTATTGTGTATTACAATATCATTAAAAATCCTTTTGTAGTAAAAGAGTTTATTTAGATTGTATACATAAAATTGATGACCAGCTTGTAGTCGGGGTGTGAGTATTTTAGGGTTTCCAGTAAGGCTGAAATCAAAAGCTATACGACCCAAAAAAGAAATATGGGAGCAGGGCTGGAACAATAATGGAAGCCTGGAAGTTTGTGCACCTAAAATTTGTAATTCTACCTCCAATATAATTTACCACAGTGGGGGAATTTACTAAGCACTTTCACTCCTGAGACAAGGTTAGAAGAACGGAGATAACATGGGAAGGGCTGTTTTTCCCCATAGAAAATAGTATATAGTAAATCAGGAGATATCATGAGATGCTTAGTAAATTCCCCACAGTATGATGTAACTCTAAGAAGGGCTAACTCCAGACCCCTAGAAACATTTTAGCTATTTTTGTCCATCCCTCGCTGTAAGTGATATTCAGGCTCTCTTTTCATTACACTCTCCTCTAAACATTTCCAAAAGTCCAAAGTTAGAAACTGCATAGTTTGTAATCTCTTGAGGGTACCATGGTTACATTTTTACAGTTAAAGACATTGGGCTTAATCGCTGTGAAATCAACTACAAAAAATGCCCCGCTTATAAAACAAAACAAATAGAAATTTCTTGGGAAAAAGAAGTTGTGAGGATGCTTAACAAAGTCCTTTGTGGTTTTTATGTTTAGTCTAAAAAAAAGGAAGAAATAAAAAAAAAAATATTGTATATTTTTACTAGCTACTTTAATAATGCACAGGTAACACAGCTAAAAATGTCTGAGTTTTCTATAAAATTTTCAAAATCCTACTTTAAAACATTGAAAAAGTGATTATGTTTCTATGGTGGCCGTTTTTTATGCCAATGTGACATCGGTGAATCATTTGCTGTGAATCTTAATGCATTTTGTCCAGTTTGTTGGCTTAGCTCTCAGCAGACATACAGTAAAACTTTTTACTGGATAAATAATCTTTGGAGATAATAGATCTGGAGCAGCAAAGGGCCATGAAGAGCTGAAAAGGTAATTTTCCCCATTGAAAATACTCATTCCAGCTTCAAGTGGAACACCCTGAAACCCTGCAAAGCTTAGTGAATCTAGGGGAGCCAACGTGGTAAGGGCAAGTAGGCCAGAATGGTTATTTATTTGTACTTCTTTGTACACTAATTAAAAAATACAATATTCTATAATGTGAACATTTTGTGCTGCAGTCATCTCAGACTATACTTATATATTTCTATTTTAATAGAAACCGCATTAAATTGTAATTGTATTAATAGAAAATTAGGAGACAATAAAATCTTCCTATGTGTTAGATATTTTTTGTCTACCCTGTGCTAATGTATGTATA
The DNA here is from genome assembly GCA_027410445.1 of Discoglossus pictus. Lineage (NCBI taxonomy): Eukaryota > Metazoa > Chordata > Amphibia > Anura > Alytidae > Discoglossus > Discoglossus pictus. The sequence goes on along the minus strand of CM050163.1, from coordinate 342,115,980 downwards.
TGTGTATATAGGTATACACACACACTCACATATATATCTATATATATATATATATATATATATATGTATATATAATGTATATACACATACATACATATATAATTTATTAATGTATTTATATAAAACCCAAAATAAGAATTCCAAATTGTGGCTCTCTAAATCCTGAAACAGACAAGTAAAGCAGCTTTTATTCTGTGATTGTCAAAAACTTTACAATTTGCCCACTGCAATGCGGATGCCAACCAACGAATCAAAGGCATTCAGAAGCTAGACAAAGAGGGGCTGATGCCAACCTCGGTGCCACTGGCAACCATTATTGGCATCATGCAGATTCTCTGCCTTTTTTTATACTCTTGGCACTTGACAAACAAAATGGCGGATCTGTAGAAACGGTTCACAGAAGAAGAAGGGAAAAAAAGCACTGCAGGGACAGAGTCAGAAAAAAAGCATAAAAACATGTTTTTCTATGTTTTTACAGCTAGGAATGCTTTGGGCTACGTCAGGCTGCTAAGCAAGGGCTGAAAGAGAAGCAGTTCATCTTTACTAAATATATGAAAAGGGGTTTGATAAACACAATACTATCCTAACAAATAAAAATAATAAAATAAAAAATATGTATGGATATGAGACAGAAAAATATTTAAATTTAATATTTTGCTGATATAAAAATAGCTTTTAAGAGTCATCTGGATCTCTTAATATCTCATTCTGACGCAAACTTTTTTAACATGCAATTTATTTTCCTCCATGCCAATTCTATACTTGGCATGCTTAGTATATAACCTCTTGCATGCTGAACTGGCCTACACAAAACTGTTGAAACAGTTAAAGAGGGCAAGGGTCGCTAGAAGAAAACGAAATAAACAGAGGTCTGAAATGGAGTCCAGAGAACCAGTATTTGATTTTAGTATCTTCATGGTTCTACTGGTATTAAAGAACACTAACACATTAAAATAGGGGAAAGCAGGGATTATTGACTGCTATTTCTGGAAATTGTCAATATATTGAAGCATCGTACAACACTGCAATGCGGATGCCAACCAACGAATCACAGGCCTTCTGAGCAAAACAAAGAGGGGCTCATGCCAATTCCAATGCCACTGCCAACCAACACTGGCATTCAAGCAATTATTTGCTTTTTCTCCTGTATGCATCGAAAAAGAAACATACTATGCTACTGCCATATATATTTTATGCTTTTTCTTTCTCCCCTAAAGGTGTATACATTTCAAAGCCTGATATGTTCTCATTAAAATATTATAAGTATTACTCACGTATAAAAGACACAATTTGATTTCCATCTGGGATTTGGGCATGCCAGTTAAAATAATATAATGTTATGCTTTACATTCAAGCATTTTTTGCAGTAGTAGTGTTTTATTTGAGCAATGATATATATATATATATATATATATATATATATATATATATATATATATATATACACGTATACATATGCTCCTAGATTCACTAAGCTTTGCATGTTTTTTGAAGCTCGTCAAGTTATCAATAGTAATTGTGTCCAAAGTCATTGCAAGTTTCAGGTAAGCACTTTGCAACCCATACGTAGTTTAATGAGATAGAATGACATAGTCTAAATGTAGTGCTCCTTGTTACCCATATTTCTACTCATTTTTGTTCCACTTTACGCTTTAACATGATCTTCTCAATTATAGTGCCACAAAAAATCTTTTCATACCAATAACACTATAATAGTCTCTATAATGGATTAGGTCAATACGGATAACTCAAATGCATATAGGGAGTGAGCATTCTTTACCCCATAAACTTTGGAGATACGTGCTGTAGACCACTCCCCTTGGTAGAGAAATAGTTAAATATAATTTGCCAGTATACAGAGAGACTCCAATGTTACAGCATGGCTACTAGCCTTGGGAATTTTGCAGTGTGGAAATGTAAAGTCCTATAAAAAAAAAAGAGGAAATCTGGATGAAATTGATACTTCATACGAAACATGACCACTGAGTCAACAGAGAATATGCTAATGACACGGTGAGATTACATTCGGTGGAATTACTACAACTGTATTTCTATAGTGTGCGATCATTTTGAGATATTTAGTGTGAATTACCTTATTTCCTAAACAGAAATTCATGTTTTCAGTATACATACTTATGACAGAAAATTCAATTTGACATAATTGGAATGTATAAACCCAAGCTTGCATTTAAGAAGTTAAGTGTTTCTTGTTTAAAAGTAGGGAGATTGCTTCATTGTATAATATAAATGTAAGTACTCTGGGAAATTGGCTGAAATTAGCCATATTGAAATTATACTCCTGTGTTCAAATAAGTCCCAGTAGTGACTTTAGGCAAAGCAAGTGAAGTTGCATACAGTTTTACAGTCTTTTAATTAAAGGGTATATATTTTTTTTTTATCCAAGATTTTTATACACACCCCTATTGGTATGAAAAAAGTTGACCTGTAACTTTAAAATGACAATTGTGCAGAAGTATTATGAATGACCCTGGTGGGAGCCAAGATTAGTTTGTCCTTAAGTGTGATTCAAAGTGTGCATCATATTTTATTTCTAAGTGTCAAATAAGAATCAATTCATGTAACCTTCTCTAATTTAAATTGTTTCAGGGGAAGAAATTTCCCTGCAGCCTCTGAGCAATGGCTTCTAAAATTTGTATTTGTGGCTCCTAAATATTTTCCAAACTATAATGTATCAAGTATGAAGAGCTTCCTTCCAAACACTAGAAACAGCCTGTCTGGCTCTTAAAAAATCTTCCTGGCTCCTAGGTGTTAGAAATTTTGTTGACCCCTGGCTATGACATAACCTATATGGGACCTTCTACAAACATTTGTTTTGCAATATCCACATAAAATAAGTTATAATCAGAGAGGGGAAATCAACACAATCAATGTAGTGCACATCTACAAATAGTTAAACATAACAAAGAGCACTTGACAAAGTTTGTGAATCAGTAAGGTTATTTCAGGCTCCTCCACCTCATCGCTTTGTGCTCATATTACAAAAAGTAAAAAAAACTCAATAGCAGGGGTTAGACTTTTGTTTGGAAAGATGCTTTCTACCACAAGCGTTTTGCAGGGAAAGATTCCTAATTGTGTTAATGCAAAGAGAAAAATATTTGCTAAGCATTCATTCACATTTTTTTGTTATTTAGCCATTAATTTGAATAGATAATGATATAATAATATTATAATGAAACCATTTATGTGTTAATAATCACTGTGGCTTACTCAACTAGTATAAATTAGTTGTGGCTCAGCTTCGAGATGCTGTCATACAACCAATATAGGTGAATCATTAGCGGTAATATGAACTTTAATAACCAGCAAAAGTCAACTATGACTATAGTGCTAAAAATGTAACAACGCTCGTGTTTGGGGGACACCTACAAGAAAATGTGAGATACAGCTATTAAAGTAATAGTTCCCTGTCTTACGAATATCTAAAAGTCACATTAGCAAAGAGCTACATTGTACTTACTATTTCTTCTGTCATCATTAACTCCATTAATCAACTGCATAAAAGTGCTTCAGTTGGCAAAGGCAAAATCCCACAGACTACATTATCTCTGCATTTCTTGTTGTCTTGTCACAAATTCAGGTGAAATATACACAAACCTGACCAATAATGCTTCTCACTATATTCAAATCATCAAAGGATAGATAGCAACAATATTGGCCAAACTTAACTAAGTTTTTCAGGGGCTGCAATGAAACATTTTCCATAAAAAACAGCCATCACAGCCTGGACACACTTTATACTCAAAGCAGTGATTAGCGAACTTAGGCCATTGTGTCAGAAAATGGAAAAACTTGTATGATGTTGCATAAAAATAGCACAGGCCTAATTATGATTTTTCTATTCTCAAACATTATTCAGTTATCCAGACCTTAATTTATTCTAGTATGCAAAAAACAAAACAAAATAGAACCAAATAATACAGCCAAGCCATTACAATAACCGAAAAAAATCATGTTGTAATTAAAAACTTCAATGGTCAGCAATGTCTAGGAAAGTTACAGAACAGACCAGATACAAATACAATATTCACAAATGACTACACTTTTGTATTGTTTTCTGGGTTCCATTGTGAGATTAAAAATCCATTTCTCCCTTTGTGATACTGATAGTAAATGTGATTTAAACAATGAAAACGGTAACAGAATGGCAAACAGATAGAAAACTGACTTTAAACCTTTAACAGTAGCCTACTAAAACAAATGAGGGACATGCAAACAGAGGAGCCACAAAAACACTGATTAATAATTATGGTAATGTGGTCTCGCAAAATAGCCTTAGGAAAGCTTCACAAGACTAAAAACTTTTCCTTATGAGCACGATACTCCTGTATAAACTTTCACTTGGAATTCTTCTGCAATAAGCTGGTCAAAACATTTAATTATTTGATTATGGAAAAATGTTGCTGTCTTCTAAGTGTTAGATATTTTTGTCCACACTGTATTCCGATATATATATATATAAAGAATACATATGCAGTGATAGAATTATATGTACAGACATATAAATATATATTTATAAATCTAGATATATATATCTAGATTTATAGATCTCTCGCTCTCTTTATATATATATATATATATATATATATATATATATATATATATATATATATGTGTGTATGTGCATATGAAAAACACATAAGCACACAAGTATATATTATAATCATTACATTTATTTAAAAATACCTATTTCATGCAATGATGTAAAGAGCATACAGCTTACATTTGGTGTATGGTATATATAATATGTTCACTTAAGTTCTTTGTGTAATAACTGGATCTAAATATGTCCAGCTTGCATATGATAAGTCTTACATTTCCCTTATATGTTTCAAGCACAGCTTGTGATATACACATCAACACATAAGGTAGTTAGCCCTTACCTTGGTCCTGTACGTAGTACGCCAAGAATAAATCAAGCTCCTTGACTGATACTGTTATGTGATGTGGCTGGACGCAAAGTGCTGGGTTGGTGCAGTGTGGTGATTTGACTAACCGCTCCCCGTCTGTACTTTCCAGGGGGATGCCTTTGAAGAGGATGACCATGACCAGATCCAAACGCCAGACCTTGTCGGCCTGCCGCAGGCAGTCAATCCTCCTGATTTTGCCCTTCTGGTCGGGATTGGACAGCACGCAGCAGGGGTGCTTCTTCCCTGTCACGGTGAGCACAAAATCCTCACGGTACTCCTGGCGGATGTCTTTGCGCAGCTTGGCCAGGAGCCTGGACGCCCATTTCTGCTTGATTTCTGGCTTCTCGCTCAACAGCTCATCCTTGACTGCCCTCTCTTCATCCTTCGACATTCGCTTTTCGTGTTTCTTGAAATACTTGCGTTTACGGGCTTGGAGGTTGAACCAAGTATAGGCAATTGCACGCACATGTGGAAGTAGTGCCTCGATGAATGGATGGAACTCATCCTGCAAAGATGGTTAAAAAAAATAGATTAAACAGAAGTAGTACTAAATATGTCTAAAATATATATTTTTCTTATATATAAATTGTTACATATTACTACTTTGCATATTCAACTACATAATATATATATGTGTGTGTGTGTGTGTGTGTATATACACATACATACATACACCCATGCATTTATACATATTCAAGAAAGCATATATCAAAAGGATGTATTTAACAGAATCTTTAGTGAGAAAAAAAATCTCTCAACTTTCCCACCATATTTCTCCTCAGTAAATCAAAAGCTTTTACTGTGCATGCCAACATAAATGCCATGCACAAAGATGGTGCATTATGATGAGATCCATATCTACAACCAATCTAGAAGGATTTCTATGCAGCCTTAGTGCTGTTTTGAGACCAAGCAGTACCATTTTTTTTTGCTTTTTGGGTTTGGGTTTTTTCTTCCACCAAGCACACTACACAGTTAAAAAAACGAGAAAAAAAAACCACAAGCGGAGATGTTCGGGAGGCAGCAGCGGATGCCACAGTTCATTTCTCCTCTCAGTGGCACAGGAAAACAAAACAAAGATACAAGCTCAGTGCAATGCCACTCAATTCCCGCTTTCAGAGCATGCTCTCAGCAAGAGGCTGCTGGTGGCATAAGGAGCATGCGCCATTAAACTTGCTCCATTTTATTTTCGTGCAGCTGGAATTCCAGCATTGGAGTGATACCATTCCTATAGTCTTACTAAAGAAGTGGGTGTTGGTACAACTCCCGTGTCAGAAGTGCAGGTGGAAAGATGTACTGTTCCCATATGCTGCAACTGGACATATGATTATAATTTTTATTATAATACACACTCTATATGTACTTATAAATTGCTACTGATGCAGTGCAATAATGATGATTAATAATATTATTATAACAACAGCCCTGAGTATTACTGTAAATGATAAGTATCAATGTTTCAAGGAGCTCCCAGTCTAATTGGGGAAATAATATCATCCCTCTCCTGCTTTTGGGTCAAAATCATGGCGGTTGCCTTCACTGAAACACCAAGTAATGAATGGGTTTCAAAATATTTTTCTTGAATATAGTATTAACATTTTTCAATGGAGGAAAACTTAGTAAAGATAAACAAAATGTATATAGTCTAAAATACTGCAGGAGGGTTTTTCCTATTGGTATTATGTATATTGTGTAGTTCTGATAAAAACCCACATGTATGACAAACATCTAGCATTAATGTAACCTGCATACATCTATACAAGTTTTCATAAACTATACAGGTTATGTGGGTTTTCATAGAAAATATGAAGTTATTTTAAGCCCTGCCTATTCTCACATGCAAAGTGAATATTACTATATATAAAATGAAAACCTCCCCAGGCCTGCAAAAGTGTGGCTGGACTATTTATTTTGATATTCCTGTAAATAATGGAATAAATAAAAATAGATGCTGAAGGTATTGCTGTTATCTTGACCATCCCCACACCTTCTCCTGCATGAAGAGTATTGTAGACGAGTGTCCCCTCCCTTACACACACTTAAGACAGGGAATCAGTTAAAAATCTATCACAAGTGGACAATGAAAAACGGCAACTTGGCATGCAGTTAGCATTCAATGTGCCTCTGCGTGCTGTGACATTATGAGTGCACCATTGGTCAAACAGGGATTTTGTGCAAACCACGCACTTCAGTTCCTTAAACAAAAAATCCTCTGATTTCACACTGCTGCCCCTCCAGATTATCTGAGACTCATTCTGCTGGTGGAGTTAGCACTGAAGAGCATACTTTATAATTCTCAAATACTGGCACATGGGCCTTAACACTAGTGTGTTTTAGGTCAAGGTTATTTATGCGGCATATTTACATTTTATTAGCAATGTAATCATTGGGAGCTATGGGAATTTTGTGGCACAATTCTACCTTAACATCTCATACCGCTGTATTAAGACATTGACATTAAGCCAGTTTAAAGTGTATATCTGCAAAATTCATATCCAATCCATCGGCAAACAGCTAAAATGCATAACTATTTCTTAGTATAGATATTTTTAGGAATCCATGAACCATTTAATAGGTGTATACAAACTATATCTGAACATAAAACATACCATCATATTATTAAAAGCAGCTGCTATTCAACAATTACACCACTATACCACATATGGATTATCAATTCATCCATCAGCTTAAAAGTTAATACAACATTTTTATAAATTAAAACATTTCTAAAACTAAAATTTAACTTCATGACCAATTTTCCTGACAAAGGTAAACCAATTATTTTTTATAGATTTGCTTTGCTTGTTACAATGATAATTGATGCCATTAGCAAATTAACTTTTTACACACTCATATCTTTCTATCTATATATATATATATATATATATATATATATATATATATATATATATATATATATGCACACACACACATATAGATAGATAGATAGATAGATAGATAGATAGATAGATAGATAGATAGATTATAAGTGATTCTAAAAAAATATGTTTTATTTAAACGACATAGTACATAGATTAATTTATTAATAATTATTACTAGTGATCATGAAATAAAGCAAACACGATAAACCTACAGACTAAGAGCATTTTGTTTAAATGATGAGACACTGCTGATTGTTTTAATGCAAAGTTCCATGAAGGAAATCATTACATTAATAGATTGTTTCCAGCAGAAACTTTAAAATTGGGGTTTTATTTGCAGCTAGGCCAGTGAAATAGTTAAACCACAATCCGTTCTTTGTGTGGGAAGGCAGCAGTATTTGGTGTAACCCGCAGCCCACGATAAAACTGCCCCATCTCTACACTTAGGCTTCCCTGCCTCATTTTCTCACTCAAATACCTACACAGATATTTCTTAAGATCTCTTTCAATTTAAAACAACAATAATATAAATTAGGAAAAAATATTCATACAAGAAAATTGCTCACTGGGGATAACATTTTAGAAAGGAAGTTATATATATTTTTTAAATAGCGGGGGGAAAAAAACATTTTATTGGAGTCAGGCTCCAGACTTGAAAAATAAGCGACCAATATTTCAGCACTTTAAACTGAATTTTAACCCGATAAAAAAAAATTTTTTTGATAACTTGCAATATATAAAAAAATAAAAATGCTAGACTACAGCATTTGTTTTTATTAAGTGTACTATATTATAGTTTTTTTTTCTAAAGTTCCTTTAAATTCATATGAATATTGTTGTGTGAATTATACAATACTGCAATTTAAAAAAACAATGGCGTTTACAGATATTCACAAAACAGATTATATTTGGGAATGTTTAACAAATTGTACACTATAGAAAAACTGTAAAAGCCTCTGTTAATAATACAAATAAATATACTAGTTATAGGAGGGGAAAATCACTATTATTTATGCAACACGAAAAAACTATGTATATAGACAATAAATTGAAATATCCAAAACATGACAGAAAAGAAGAAATTTGAGGATGGTAATAATTTTTTTTAGGTATCAATCCAAATTGGTTAACGTACACTGAGGCTTTAAAGGGCCATGATGGTTGCTTTTTATCTACCTTTCCCTAAAAAATGCTATTGCAGTCACAGATAACCCCTTCACACCCTTTTCTAAGTAAACCAGGCCATCTTTTTTATGAATATTATTTGTGATGTGTAGTAAACAATATATGTTTACCAAATGAACTACTACGGAGAGCAGGCCTACATGGTTTACCTAATATTTTAGTTACCTGTGTGCTTTTCTAGTTATAATATATTACTTCCTGAATGACCCAATATATATGCAAGTCATTCTGGGAACCTGGGATTCAGTGCTCCTAAAATGTGTTCCCCTGGCTCCTAAATATTTTTCTAAAGTCTAATGTATTTCAGTGAAGGGCATCCTTCCAGGGTCTTAAAAAGAGCCTGTGTGGCTCCTATAAAATCTTTCTGGCTCCTATGTTAGATAGATGTGGTCCACCCCTCTATATGTGTATGTACACACATATACACACACATACAGTATGCACTTATTGATATGTTCTCACCATGCCAATGGATCATATTTATTGAAAGGTTATATAAAGACATTTCAGAGTATGCTCAATATTTCTATTTTTGAGTAAATTAACTACATTGTACATCATTAGGAGATTTTTTTCCGACAACTGGAACCTTTTCAAAAGAAGCACTGCTTGCCAAGAAAATGGGCATCATAAAACCAATGCTAAATAGACAATTGAAATCTGACTTTGGATTCTTGTCCAAAATCTAGAAAGAGAAATACTTGTGTAATTATATATCTAAATAACATCCACAAGGACCTTTATTTTATATTACCAACATACAATCCATGAAAAAACAAAAATGCATTGGTCCATTTAGTTTCATAGACGAATATTTTCATTTTAATGTTGCGGATAAAAATTAAATAATTATTTGACACAACACTGAATTACAAATAATTGTATGTGCTAGCTATATACAGTCTATGATGATAGCAATTATAATTATGTGTTTTTTTTCTGGATGTTTTTCTCAGTATAACTTATATGATAAGTTATTTAGTAATTATCCTTTCTACGCTTGCATAATCGTATATGTGACACTATTCACAAAATATTCTGAGCGTATAATCATATAATGCTACTAATGTTAGCTTTTAAAAACTTTTAGGAGTTGATTACTGCTGATAATGGAGAGGACTATAAAAATAGAATAATAAAAGAAGTAGTGTTTTTAAACCTCACCTTTTCGTTGTCAATGGTTAATGGAAGCTAAACGATATAACATCAATATTACTGAAGTAAGAAATAAGGTAAATAGCAGCATAAGTTTTAGTGCGGGACGAAAAAGATACTGAGAACTTCATTTCTTCTAATATGGGAATTTCTCGATAAGAAATACAGTTATTTCATGAAATATGCAAGGGTAATAAGCAACAACATTATCTATGGTTGTTGTTTTCTATTCTGTCAATTTATATGAAATTAAGTTTTAACTAAACCATCTAAATTAAATATATAATGAAAGCAATGAACACATATAACTGCTACCAGGTATGATTTGTAGTGTATGATCTTGATAAATACATACTATACAGAATAGGGAGAAATTAGATCAATAACAGGCAATTGAGAATTAGGAATAATTTGCTATGTAATTAACAAAATCTTGGAGAAATAAGTATAACGTGAAATTACTGCTATTGAAAAAAAAAACGTCACTCGTTCTTTAGCAACTACGTATATAAAAATGTATATATATATATATATATATATATATATATATATATACACAAGCATATATATATATATATATACATATATAAATATATATATGTGTATAAATGTATAAAGTAATGTCTAATAAAGCACATTATGAAAACAAAAATTAACAAATTTATCCATTTCACAAATAACATCTGCAAATGTAGTATTAATATATACATTATATATATATATATATATATATATATATATATATATATATATATATATATATATATATATATGAAATGACAAATAGGTTATATACATATAAATAAAATAAATACATATACAAACACATAGGACAGGTCCATTTAGCAAACAAAAAATGTACATACACACAGGCTAAAATATGTCCTTGTAAAACTTTAGAAAAGAACACACAGTACCATTAACTCTCCTTCATTAAAATACATCTAAGTCACTCAAACTTGCATGCCAAACAAAATATAAACAGTAAAAAAAAAGTGTCAGCCAAAAAAACTACAGGACTGCATCCAATCACTGAATAAGCCTTATCATTGTTTTCATCTTCATTCACAATTTGTGAATGCCTCAGACTTTTTGAAGAGCAATGGTTTCTAATTGTCAAATCATTTAAATGTTAATTATTTGCACATTTTAACAAGTGGTCCATCCTGACACCATCAGAAATGACTGAAAATGAGAATACGTTTACTGAAATATACTGCACTGTTATTTGTTGCTAGGTATACACTTGTTTCAATTAAAGTATTAGTTTCAGATACTATAATGTCCCAAATATACACGTTCAGCTGAATCATGTGCTTGTTATATTTTTCCTTTTTTTAAATTGGGGATAATGATACATAAACAGAAAGAAAAGTAATCTATTGTACATCAAAAAGTTTTCTTTTTATTTAAATTAGTGAACTTGTCTAATTTTTATATTATAATGTGGACAGCAATAAAACTATTCTAGAAAGTCGAAAGTGCCTTATGCAGAATTAGTATTAATTTGTTTATTATTTAAAATTGGCGTATTCGACTTTAAGTGAGCATTAATTTCCAAAATTATAAAGTAATATAATGTAATGCCCTAATAAAAAAAAAAAAACTACATTTATGGACAGAGTGCAAGAAACAAGTTTAACAAAAAATGAACAGAGCATCAACAATTTAGCTTTTTAACACAATTTTGGGTTATATAATTGTGTTTAAAATAGTACTGAATTACTAGTGAGCAACTTTGTCTAATATATAAACAAAAAAGTGCCATAAAAGTAGAATTGTGTTTAAAATGAGAGATATTCATGTTTCAGCACCATACTGTCTCAGATAAAGGGGATAGACGGCACACATCAGTGCACATGTGAGTACTGAAACCCAGGCTGTGAGTAGTAAGCGTGCCTGATTTGTGAGCACCGTGCGGAGAGTTCCTGTATGGTGAAGCTATAGGGCTGCAGAAAGAAAGGAGTGGATGTAAAGTTTGTAAAAATAAGTGTGTTCATTCACTTAGCTCAGTGCATTGGATTCATTTGATACACAACAGCACATGTACATTATGTTCAAGGTATACGACTCACAAAATCTTACAGGAAAACGGATCTGACCCTTAATGTCATATACTATCTGGCAATAAAATTCCCAGCAATTACATGTATGAATCGATCTACTTCAATGTGTGACAGGTTAATCAGAGCGGGGAGGGGGATACATGCACCCACATTTCTGGCCTGTCATATCTGTGGTATGGTAAAACTTTATGTTTGTGAGCAATTTAAAGTGAAGAAAAATGAATGTATTAGAGTTATCGCAATAATGTATATCATTGGCAATACGTCCTTAAGTACAAATATATTACACAACAAATAGATTAACTTCCTAAACTGCATGCAATTCAGATACATTGAACACATCTTTATGAAATGGAAATTTATGGTGTTCTGGTTAAAATGAATAAAATACTGGAACTGCTACAGTAAAGCTAATGAATTTCTGCTATTGATGTATCCCAGCTGAGATTATTCCCCATGCAACAAAGTGACAGCAGCATTTTGGGGTTTCCCATAATTCACACAAATGCAAAACTGATTTGACCCAAAGCACAAAAAAAAAGGAAACTTCAAGTAATAATTCTGGTAAAGTTGGGGTTGCAGTTCTGAGCAGCTACCACCTGCTTAAGTCATTTTCAAAGCAGTTTTGCACTGTGATGGGCAAACACCCCCATCGTAAAATAAATAAATATAAATATATATATATATATATATATATATATATATATATATATATATATCAGCAATCCCCACTGCTCCCCCTAGACCAGACAAAAACTTGAATACCTGAGTCAGGCAGATTGGAGAATACATCATGGCTTGGCTTGAAGTGATCACCAGAAGAGCATCAAAGGAGAAAAATTTCACCTATTCATTGTCATCTAAGGCTATAAGTGAACCCAGCGCGGCCAGTCCGCCCCGTACACTAAGGTGACGGGTGTATGTGCCCGGCTTGCACCGCTCCTCGGTGCCCACGTGCCGTTCCTTCCCGGGGCAACGTTCTAAGGCTGGCACCCGCTGATGTGCGGTGTCATGGGCAGCACTGCTCCGGCTGTCTGATCCTCGCACAAAGTTTCAGCACTGATGAATGAGGAGGAGGATGTGAGAGTGAGATGAAGGCTGCTGTCCGTGCAGATAGCTCCAGTGCAGTCAGTGTACACAGGGTGCTGTGTCAATAATACAATGAATGGAGGGATATATTATCTATATCCTCAATAAGCTTGTCCTGCAGGATCGCTCTATAAACCTCCCCTCTCTCTCTCTCTCTCTCACTCCCTCTCTTCCGCTCTCTCCCTCTCTTTCAAACTTGCAGGGAAATAGCACCGGTTACACCCTCTGCACCGTTTCAGCTTTCCAAATCAGACTTAAGGATTTTTTTTACTATTATTATTATTTAATTACACAATCATCAAGAAGACACACTCCTCTCCCTGGTGCGTTGTAGGCTTCTCTCCTATATGTACCTCCGCCCCTTCACATGCAGCGAGTGGCAGAGCCCACAATTTACAGGGAGGAGGGAGGAGGGTTTAACTCCTTCTGCTTATGGATTTCATACGAGGAGAAAACTGATCAGCTCCTCTTCCTCTCATTCCTATGAAGAGCTAGCTGACGGATGGTCAGGATTTGGGTACTGCAAGGCACATGGTTATGGTATAGCTCACTACGCCTATGTATTTATGCACTATACTGTCATTTACGCAAAAGTACTATACGTATAAATAAAACTGAAATTACTACGTATCAGCAGCATATACAAATCATTCTATAATGAAGTGCATAATTGCAAATGTATTGCACACATTACTATAATGTTACTTTTACAAATATTACATTTGCACTTTTTTGATACAAAAGTGACGTGCACTTATTGAAACATAACTAAGACTTTATTAAATAAATTAATAACACGTGAATATACACATAGTGGGACACTAGAACTGCTAATTCATGTATTTATTAATGAATATGCCAATGAAGGCAGTGTGACCGGACCGTACACTGCCTGTCCATACAGTAAGCAGGGATCCTGAGCTGGCCCGGGTTGTGGCTGTCTTTTATAGGCCCTGTCCCTCACCTCTAGTTTCCCGCCTCCCTGCCCTCCCTCTCTGCGGTTATCTGGGGTGAGGGGAGCCGGGTGTGGCAATAGCAGGCCGTCTTAACCCTTTGGAGGAAGGCAGAAAGCAAATACACGTTGGAATTTTTTGCTCAACTCCACAGCGCACAGACAGGTGCAAGCATTGAAGGCTATCAAATTCAAAAGGAGATTTTTAAAAGTTAAAGTGTGGATTATTCTTCAAACCACTTCATTTCTAAAGAGCTAGAATGTCCTAAATGTGTAGACATCCTGCAATGCATTTACGTGGGTATCTGCCCAGTCTCTCTAGCTGGAGGGGTTAATGAGTGCAGTAAGTGGCCTGGGACACGTAAAGGATTCGGGAGGCTGGAAGCAGCTTCTTTTTCTCACACTCGCATACACTTAAAGGGTGACAGGGGAGCAGTATAACATTCCTGTCACAGCCCTCATTTGGAATATGACCCACTCATTAGGAACCAGCTGACTTTCCAGTACCAGTGCCCTCCCAGGACTCCCTCTGTAAAGTCACATATACTAGAAATGCACATTTATTCAGTTCCAATCCTGCTAATTTCATTAGCTTGGGGGATAAGTATCAGGAATAAGGCAATATACCCAAAAGCATGATATTAATTGCTATATACATACATACATATATATATATATATATATATATATATATATATATATATATACACACATACACCACTGAAAGACTGCATCCAATAACTGCACTATCAGCAATTTCTAGTTATTTAGAATTACCACATAAAGTAAGCTTTCATATCTGGCCCACTCTCTCAGTTTAAATATATTTATACCTCTCATAAATATGGACCATATACATATTCCCTGATGAGACTTTTAATGCCAGCAGTGATGAAAGAAAATATAAATACTGTAAAATAATGTATTTGTTCTAGATTACACAAAGCAACATAATCTGCAGCATATTATGTATATATATATATATATATATATATATATATATATATATATATATATATTGTATTGACTCTGACTCGACAAAGAGAGGAACGCTCTCGAAAGCTCGTCATGAAACCTATGAATATGTTTGTCCAATAAAAAAGGTATCACTATATACTGCAATACTCTGATTATTCATATATATATATATATATATATATATATATATATATATATATATATATATATATAAAAATATATATTCTAGCGGACCAGAGAGATAATCAGTGGGATACAATTTCCAAAGAGCAAAGGTGTCTTCCTAATATATGTTGCTTACTCATCTTGAAGACCTATACAGAGTGCTTATGATGCACCCCCAAAAACTCTAAAAACAACAGTAACGATGCAAAAGCTCCACTTAACAGCGCTGTTATTCTAACACAAGTTAAGTAGTAGTAACAATAACATAATTGGTGTTCACCTTTCAATGTCTGGGATACCCCAAGCATTAATAGATGTCTTTAAAAACAAATATGTGTCCAATCACATAGCAAAATCACTATTTTATCATATGCAATCTCCCATTTGCAAATTATAATGTATTTATGATAGAGCACTGAGCAATATATTACTTGTAATGCATTGCTGGCCCCAGCAGCTCAAGGATTTTAAGGCTGATTGGAACCGCAAGCTTCTTTGGACAGGTCTTCATTCTGTGTGTAATGTCCTGCCAAGTGCTGTGTGCCATAGCTGTGCTGTAAATATATGAAAGCCAGTGGAGAAGAATGCTAGTTAGGGTGAATGAAAGCAGTGTGCACTGAAAATTCAATTCACACAAGAGCTTTCCAGCTGGTGTGAACTGAACAGGGACTGGGAACTGACAGCCAAAAAGCAAAATATAAATAAAGAAAAGAGTGCATGTTTAGGGCCACTGCCTGTTTGTGGTTTGCTGCCTTGTCTGGTGTACAGATATTTCCCACTTCAGTTTGTGTACATGGGAGTGTAATTGGTGGGGTAAAAAAAAAAAAAAAAAAAGGACCTCATTTTCTTGTGCACTCTTTGAAGAAGGTAAGTCAGGTCAAGTCAACCATGAAATGGTCACTTTTACCCTCTGTGTTGTCCTCATTAAGTAAACGCTCAGACTCGGCCCAGTGGATTAAGTAGAGTGGGGTGGGACTGGGAACAAAATCAGCCAGCTGCTCTAATTCTCCTGTGCCTTCCAAGTACAGTTTATATAGGGACAAGGCAAGAGGCAGCTTGGATTTTTATGAATTCCTTTATTAACTCTTTCTTTGAACTGCACTAATTTGCATTGCTAGGCTTTCATTTGTGAGCATGCCTAATAATGTGAAAAATACCGTTCCATTAAAACAATAGGGGTACTGTTCTGTGGTTTAGAAGCACATATTTGCATTAACTCCTTCAATCCAAGAGAGATTTCTCGATGCGTAAAACTTCCAGTAACACTAGGGCACCAAAATGTGCAAATAATACTTTCATTAAACTACACAAAGTGTTTATTCTTAATAATCGCATATTAAACAGACTGTTTCTAAATACACACAGTGCGAGTAAAAGCGGAATTGTACCAGATTGATGGAGAATATTCACTAATCTTTCACAGGGAGGGCAATTTTTAGGGCAATTTTCCCTGCCCCCCAAAAATGGCATAGCGGTGTTCAGCAAAACACTTGCAAGCCTCTTTGTGAAATTAAGGGGCATGCCTCGTTCACAGAACCAGAACAAAAACAATCAGAAAACAGCGCAAATATATCAGCAAACACCGCAAATACTATGAAAACCCCCTAGATATATTAATATGTATGCATAAAAGACCAACCCGTATATATGCCCGATTCACTCAAACACACCAGGAGCATCCAGAATCACTTCCTAATATTCAGAAATACATCTGGGCCCAGCTAATGCAATTGTAAAACAGACCCAGTGATCATTTATATAATACAACTTATTGTGCTTATATAAATGTCATTTTACGATTATTAGGCTGTACTACACATTCATTAAATCCCATTAAAATATTAATAAAAACACATGGATCCGGCAGATCTGACATTTGCCCTCTGCTGAATTTACATATCTGTAACCTTGCCATCACAGTTAATTGGTCATTTATTTGTTTGCTTTAATGTTGTTGTTTTTACGGAGCGATAGGATAGCAATGACTAATCAACAGGAAAAAAGGCACTAACTTTGAAAGCAAAGAAATATTAGTAATGTTAAAAATCACTTTATAATTTCTAACACAGTGATGCAAATATATACTCTATCAATGCAAAAAACAAGCACATATAGGCAATTTTAATAGAAATAGCGGGGACGCGGGAAAATTGCCATTGGAGCCTCAGTACACATTGGCTATGGTGTTGCAGATGAGTTACCACCAAAAATGGCC
Organism: Discoglossus pictus; assembly: GCA_027410445.1. Lineage (NCBI taxonomy): Eukaryota > Metazoa > Chordata > Amphibia > Anura > Alytidae > Discoglossus > Discoglossus pictus. The sequence continues at coordinate 342,098,365 of CM050163.1, read as the reverse complement.
TTTGCAGAAGCAATTATGTAAAAATACAATTCTGTATATGCAGTTTCTAAGTTGATCTAGATATAAAATATTACATTTAAAAAAATCTAATTGGTCTTAAAAAGTTGACTTTTTTCTATTACCCCTCGGTTGCTGTATAGTTAACAAAACTCCCAACTGAGCTCGAGAAAAAAAAAGCAGCTAAGCATTTGGTGACTGAGCTGAAACACACAGCTCTCATATAGTCAGGGGGAGGGGAGAGAGGGAAGTACAGTTCACGTCCAAGAGAAAAACTCTGACTTTGGAGGTAGGACTTGTCTCTCTGCCAAATATAAAAACTGAGAGAAAGAAAGAGATGGAGGTGGGGGAGAACGAGTAGTGCTGTACTAGGATAGCTAGGACTTGCATTTTTTTTTCCAGCTTTTATATTTCAAGCTTTACTTTTTTTTTCATTGGTATAACATTTCATCACATACGTTCATTAACCCTTAGGTGCAATGTTCTACCAGATACATTGATTTTCCTTGCACAGTAAGTCACTACAAGAGTATTTTGGATAGAGGATATAACATATCATATAATAAAAATGTACAGAAAGACTGAGCAAGCTCTGCTATAATGCAGCATTATAAAATCTACATCACTAGCTCAGTACCAGCCACACACTGGTGAGACCCGATAAGATCAAATCAGCACGAGGTAGGTGTCCTAACTGATGCAAATCCATCCTATGCTATGCATGAAAACTGTGTTATAATGGTAGGCCATGCATAAACTAGCATTGGGTCCCTTGGTGGTTTAGTGGTTAGGATTTGGTTCTTTCATCCCTGCGACCTGGGTTCAATTCGAGGGAACCAAGAGGTCCCACCACCCGAAACCAAACAGAGTTGGGCATGGTCAGTATTTGTATAGGAGACCATCTAAGAATACCAGGCGTGTATGCTGTGGACCACAGGAGAACGAACTGGCAACCCATTCCAGTATCTCTGCCATGAATACCAAGTGGGTCAGCATGGGGTGTTACAGTCCATGAGGTCACAGAGAGTCTGACAAACATAAACTGGATTAAAAAAATGCACTGTGGACACGTTTGCATGGTCCCTGCCCAGTTTCCCAGAGTGCAGTACTCTGAAATGTGTTTTAATTGCAGAACAATCCCATTCAACTATACACTAAATATGATGTATTTATAACTAATGTGACTTTGCTCTGCAATATAAAAGATTCACTTCAATGATACTATATACTCTCTTATATACCACTAAAAAAAATATCAGAAAAGAGTACGCATTCCGAAGCATAAACTATTCTTGCTAGATGCACTAATACCTTAACTGAACATGATGCAGACAAAAGTGATAACAGCTACTATATGGAGTGGCAGAAACTTTTTAAAATGAGGCAGCTCAATTTAAAAGGCAGTCCTTGCTTAAAAGTATGGTCTAATAGTGATGTTGCACTGATTGTTACTTTAATACCTTGGGCCAGTTGCTAGGACGGTCCCCAGATTTGTACCTGTGTTTCAGGAAAAGCTGCTAGATTGCCTTTGGTGGGAGCTTTTGAATACATTTTAGTTAATAAAGTCAATAGGATTTAGATAAGTTTGCCAAAGCCTTCTCAAAAACACCTCACCTTAATGAATATAGTACTATGTTTCCCAATGGAGTTCTCTTTAGGTCAAGCATCCGTCTCCTTAGACATAAATATTTTTGAGAGTCCTAGTAGAATTACTTTCGCTATTGGCACACACATACTAGAAGAACTGCAAGAACCAAAACAGTACAACAATACTAGTCCAAGTTATTCAAATCCTAGCTGCAAGATCTTTATGTCTAAAAGTCAACATATGTGCGAGATATGTATAAACTCAATTAAAATCATCACTATGTCCAGATTATTTAAAGGGATCTTCTACTTTGTGATGTGTCTGGAACCTCTACGGCATCCAAATGGTTAAAAACAGTGGTATTGGAAATCTGCATCAACCTATGACAAAATCACAAGCTGGTAACTAAAATGTTTCCAAATCTAACTACAAATGGGCTTAAAATCTGGCTCCTAAATATTTTTTCTATAAAGGACGTACTTCCAGGCTCCTTGAAACAGCCTGTCTGGTTTCTAAGTGAATATATCAGTCAGCTCAGATTACTATCATCAACATTATTTGTCATAATAATAGATATAGTATCTGTCAGCACAATAAAGCCACCATCATCCCACATCTTCCCCCATATACAGTGCCATTTCCTCCATGAAAGAGTTAACCCCAAACACCTATAGAGAAGCCACTAATAAGCAGAAGGGATCTCCTGTTTGCTATTACAGTGGATTAGACGACACCACATAGAAATTACTTGGCAAATATGGTTATTATGAGTTAGGATTTCTCTAAGGGGACGAAGCTTTTGGGAACTGGTAGTCTGTCGAAGAATTATGTTGTTATAGCTCGATGGGTCTTGCTAATTTAACCCTTTGTCGCTTGCCTTTACGACACAGTAATCTATTTGCAGTTAGCAGTTATTAATGAAAAGTTGTTGTCACGCTCTCTTAAAAGTAACTTACATCTCAGCCTTCACCTGCACTATGCTGGAATACTTTCCTTTCCCCTAAAGGGCACAACTAAAGGAAGAAAAACCCGCTGTTAATAATGTTACTGTCATTACCATGCACTCTGCCTGTGTTATAAATGTCCTGCCCATTTAGAAATCCGAAGCTCTATACATTCCCTTAGGCTGAGCCTGCCCCATAGATGAATGGGGTAATTGACTGAACCGGGAATAAGTGGGAGGATTTTCTAAACCACAGGATATTCACAACAAGCACTCTGCGCTGGAATACAAGCCATACTCATTTTTTACCTTGTCTTCAATTCTGATGCCACTAATCTATAAAAAGAGGATTCATTTATCTTGGAATAGAGTCCTAAAATGCCTTTTTGGAAGAACATCTGTTTTAAAATGTTAGTTTTCTCAAGTGAATGTAAGGTTGTCTGTGCATGTATTTATGTAGATCCAGTTTTGGGTCAGGCCAGCACAGTTTATGGTGAGAAAGCATACAAGATTTAAAAAAATATATATATTTGCGGGGAATTTACTTAGCTTTCTCACCTGATTGTTTTACCCTGTAGAAAATAGTACATAGTAAATTAATAAATAACATGAAATTCAATTGAGATGCCTAGTAAATTCTTCCAATTAACAGATATAAGGACATAGGGCCTCATTCAATTGGCCAATTGAATAGGGCTCTATATAAGCACAGAGCATATTTTCTTACAGAAGTTTTTAGTTAGTGATCTTCTATCCAAAAGCAAGGTCTTCACTAACTAAAAACTTCTGTAAAAAAATATGTTCTGTGCTTATATAGAGCCCTATTCAATCGGCAAAATCGCAATTGAATGAGGCTTTCCGTTCCCAAATCAGTAGTAGGCATAATTAACTCTTTCTTATTTCTACACTGTGCAAGAAAGTCTGCATATTACTTTTGAGTCAGTATGAGGTTACACAATTTGGCCCAAGTGTATATTTAGTGATGTATCCTCCCACTCACTCTCAGGTGTTCCTTGATGGTAAGCCACATGCAGTATTTAAAGAGATGGAGAAATTACAGAGAGAAGAAATATGGATGTCAGTACATTAATTTATCGATGAAGGCCCACGATAATGTCAGATTGCTTCATTCTCCTCCACTGCATTCATTAAGACTGCTTTAATTAATAAGGTCAGCAGTAGTCTCACTATTCAGTCTTCTTCCTTCATAACTCATTATGCAATTCATTGCCATATGATTTCTATTATAATAGAAGCCACACTAAAATACTTTTACTTCACATACTATATAAACTGTGTTACCATTAGAGTTTTAAGCACATAGCATTTTTTTTTTTACAGAAGTTTTTAGTTAGTGAAGACCTTGCTTTTGGATAGAAGATCACTAACTAAAAACTTCTGTAAAAAAATATGCTCTGTGCTTATATAGAGCCCTATTCAATTGGCCGAATCGCAATTGAATGAGGCCCTAAGACATCACAGCAGCAATCACTGAGATATACCGATTTTTCTCTACAAGTAAAGTGCCACAGTCTATCTTAATGTTCTTACATCACTTAATAAAGTAAGTTGAGAAAGGCCATAAAAGTTTGCAGCTGACCATGGCACCAGCCTTCACCATATCCACTATAGGATATATATACTGATATCTGCTAAGAACCATAACAAATCTTGATCTATCTCTTCGTATACTTTTCCATTATTCAACTTTCCATTATTCTACAGCAAACAGTGTTGTAATATAACTGCAAACGCTGAGAATGAGACACTGATAACATTATACATGTATATCAGCCTCTTAATTTAATTATATTCGCCATTCACACTGTGATTTCCATTAAATAAAATTAAGGTTAATAATTATATTTTGTTTCTTATATACAAATGGGAAAGATAATTAGGTAATATAAATTTGCCACTGATTTGTATTAAGCCAAATATGCATGTCACTATACAGCAAGTATTTCCTCAGAACTATAAATCACTCAAAACAAGCAGATAATGAATTAGTGTGTGTTTTATAATGACCATTTGGCTGAAGTTGTTACCATTTATATTCAATCATTTATTTTAAATACCTTTTCTTTTTAAGAGCACCCATAAAGTGGATTGTTTTGCCTTTCCAGCTGCGTAAGGGTTAAAGTCAACTAATGTGACTAAATGTGCAAAAACGTACACATTAAAAAAAGCTTTTTTTCCCCTATTATTTAACTTATAAAAGTGCGGTGTCTAGAGTTAACCATATTGTTTTTGCTTTCACTCAGATTTAATCACTCACAACAGGGAAATTAAAAAAAAAACAACAAGATCTAAACTGTACATTCCTCTTCCCTGCTGTTGTCCTCCCAGTCAGTTCCAAGATGTACTTAAAAAGGCCGGACAAGCCGGATCACTTCAAAGAAAGTTAGACTTAATCTTGTGTGTTTTGGCGCCTTTTCCCTGCCAGCTACTGTACTTAAAAAAAAAAAAAAAAATGGAGATCTTGTCTGTCCAGTCTCAAGTTCAATGGCAGCCCCCTCTCACCAGTAGCAGTGGGAGAGGGGGAGGAGAAGACAGGGGCATGTTCAGTGCACTAATAATAATTCAGATCACGCCACCTCAGCTCCTTGTGTCAAAGTAAAGAAGGGACGTTCCACCCCCTCAAACCTGAGATGCCAGCAACTCTGAGACACACAGCAGAGCATGCTACATGTGTGACAGGGACATACACATGGAATCTGTGTCCTAAGCAATGTTACTATAACATAATGCACAGTCTTAAATATCAGTACAACCATAGGTGCATATACATATATATTATTATATAAATGAACTGCTAACCTACTCTCAAAGGTCTTTGACACTTAGAAAGTTATCTAACGTGCACAAACATATATAATACACATTAACTTAAAATAATGCACAGTGTTAAATATCAGTACAATTATATAGGTGCATATACATATATATTATTATATAAATGAGCTGCTAACCTACACTCTCAAAGGTTCTTTGACACTTATATATGTTTGTACACGTTAGATAACTTTTTAATACACATTACCTTAAAATAATGCAGTGTTAAATATCAGAACAATTATATTGGTGCATATACATATATATATATTATATAAATGAGCTGCTAACCTACACTCTCAAAGGTTCTTTGACACTTAGAAAGTTATCTAACGTGCACAAACATATATAATACACATTAACTTAAAATAATGCACAGTGTTAAATATCAGTACAATTATATAGGTGCATATACATATATATTATTATATAAATGAGCTGCTAGCCTACACTCTCAAAGGTCTTTGACACTTAGAAACGTATGTAACATGCATATATATATATATATATATATATATATATATATATATATATATATAATACGTTACTGTAAAATAATGCACAGTTTTAAATATCAGTACAACCATAAAGGTGCATATACATATATATTATTATATAAATGAGCTGCAAACCTACACTGACACTTAGAAAAGTATGTAACATGCACAAATATATATAATACACTATTATGTCTCACAAGAAGCAGGTTTGTTGGCAGATAAACATGACAGTTGTATGTATGCCGAATAACATATAGATATGTGTATATATATATGTAGGAGCACAAAATGCGTATATGAATATGTATAATAATACATTTTACAGCATAAGTGCAGGTGTAAGTATGTGTACAATATGTATATGTTTTTGATGCAGAGAAGGCAGATAATAAGTGTGTACGAATTAAACAGATAAGAAGGATAATTGATAACATCATGCATACCCACCTTTATGTAGCATATCTATAACATCATTAATGGTCAAAAATAACATATATGTAACATAAGACATAGTATATAAATGCCATACTGCAGAGGAGACAAATCCAAGTGCTTCTATAAGGCTTTGCGGGAAAAGCTTTATAAGAATTACTGCATAATATTAATTTGTGGGGCAGCAAGAATACTTTAAAATGGAAAATGCATGCTCTTGGACAGTATGAACAATACCAAACAGGTTTCCAAATAGAAAGATACATGCTGACGGGTATATATGGATAAACTATTAACACATATCGGATATACATTTACAGTAGTTATGGATCAGTATGTGTACTGATTTATTGCCTAACATACAGGGACTGCAATACATGGATATGTAGGACATTCACACACCCAGGGGCATGGGAACAGGAAATAGCAGACTTTAGTCAGTGTATCCAGATGTAACACACAGGGAATTGTTTATAAAATAATTTGTGTTACAAAAATCTGCAGTTGACTCTAAGCCATGTAAAATTATAGTAAAAAAAAAAAAGTATTGAATCATACTGTTTGCATGTAATACTGACAGAAATATACAAATGTAAGCACTTTTAATGTAGAAAATATATTATGAGCATGGACCTATTAAGCACTGATACTAAATGCTAATAAGACATGCATCCAAACTACATATATCAATAATACACAGTAGGCAGGGAAACAAAGCATGCCCAAGAAAATGTATATTAAACAAGAATATACATTCAAGAAAATACTCTACTTATAGAAACAAAATCATTGATAAATACCAGTATAATTATATTATAATAAACTTGCAGATACACAAAGAAAGTATTATTAGCCCCACAAAGTAATATTAATTACAAGAGATGCATATGCTAGATTGCAGGGACAAGTTGCACATTTGTATAGTGTACTAACACATCAGTGCACCCAGTGCATGTTTATACACTGTGCTAAATGACACATGAGTGACACCCAACTACCTGAACCTAAGTGAACTAAACACACCAGAGATGGGAAGCACAACATTCAACTAGAAAAGATGTAGTTTCTATACAGCCAAATAACATCTGCACTTGTGTTCAACTGCTAGGTGTCTGCCAGAAAGAGGGGAAAAAGTTGCAGTAGGAATGGTGCCAAGTTCAGCACTCTTGGAAGCAAGCTCCATCCACTGATTGCTGGCAGAGAAGTGTGACCCAGATCCAAATGCTGCCAAAAAAGCAAAGACAAATAGCCAGCATTCTAGCTCATCCCACAACAAGGAAGAAGGGTTAATACAGGGATTAGGAGACCTTCCCCCCACTGTCCCAACCCAACACCAGCAGCAATATCTCCAAGTCAAGGCTGATGTAGAGAGGACTCATCCAGAGCAGGACTACTCAAGGAGGTGAGCAAGTCCTAAGAAAAAAAGACACCTCACAAAACAACATATGCAATAGCACAAATGCACAAATATATGTATTTATAAAAGCAAATGCCCCAACACATACCATTGCACTGTATTGCATTAAGTTAATGGGATCCTGCAATCTGTACACAGCACAGGTTCGCTCCTTCACATTTCTTAGCTAATTCTCTGGCAGGGGCTTTTGTTTTTGTTTTCTAATTTCCAGTAGTGAGTATCAGTCTTATGGCATTTGATTTGTTTATCTGTTTGTTCATAAAAAAATGATTGTTTTTGTTGTATTTTGTTGTTTTTTTTTGTTATAAATACATGTAATTATTATTTTTTTTTTCTTGTAGTAAAAAATAAAGGAGCAAATGCAGAAGAGAATGTCTTGGCAGGGTGGTAGAGTCAGAGTGCAGGCAGTGTCTTTATTCCCAGTCCTGCTTGCTGTTGGAGGGTGGCTGTGCTGGGCTGACTTGAACTCGGTCCAGGAGAGGCTGATCCTGTTTTTTTGGAGCTGGGCTGGTCTGTGAGTGCTGTTGGCAGGGCTTTTCCTCTCTTTCCCCTGTGTGTCTCCCTGGCCCCCCTGTCAGTCTGGCTCTGCTCATACCAGAGCCGGCTCTGCACTTGGACTAGTTGGAGCTGCTCCTGATTGGACAGGAAAGCGGCGGCTCCCCACTCACCCTTCCCACTCCCCCACTCACCCTGATCCCTCCCCTCCACTCCTCCAGCTGTCACAGCCCTCCATCCCTGTGCAGCCACTCCCCTCCTGCACTGCTGCATTCCTGCTATCCCTGTGCAATCATTTCCTTCATTCCAATCCCTATTACACTCACTTTCCCTCATTTCTTTGTGTGGACATTTGCTTTCCCTTTTTCCACTAATTATTATAAGACATTTTTTTACTGTCACTTTCAAATGTGACCTATTCTTGCATTGCTTTCTTAATTACACATCTGTGTTTATCTGAGAAAAACTTGTCGTTATGCATATAATCATGTTATAGGTGGTATTTAGTGCACTGCAGTTGTTGTTCAGTCATGCCTGACTCTTACTGACCCAATGGACCTCAGAATTCCAGGCACATCTTGTGTTTGGTTCTGCTTATACATAAGGTTATCATGGCAAATACACTGGAGTGGGCTGCCAGGTTCTTCTCCAATCTGATTTCTCTGCTATGACCTGTCCTTCTTGGGTGAACTTACATGGTATAGCTCACAGCTTCACTGAAGTGCACAAGCCCCTTCACCACAAGATAGCGAACCAGAAGGGGGTGCAAAAGTTACCCTATACATATATTAATTTACAACTATATCGTGTTTTTTTGGTCAGTGCAATCCCCTTTTCCAGACCATGAGAATGTGATGTTCTGTGTATGTTGTGGGTCCTGTCCTTTAGTTGTGTCCGACTCTTGCTGACCATGTGGTCGCAGCACACCAGGTACATCTGTGTGTGTTTCTGGTTGGGGTCTTATCCATATGGTTATCATGGCAAAGATACTGTAATGGGTTGCCAGTTCCTTCTCCAGTGGACCGTGATTTGTCTGACCTCTCTGCAATGACCTGCCCATCTTGGGTGACCATAAATAGTATAGCTTACAGCTTCAATGAGGTACACAAGCCCCTTCACCACGACAAGGTAGCGATCCACAAGGGGTTGATGGTTGATGTTCTGTACACTAATTTATATAATATGTATACCTATGAAATCTGTACTTAAATGACCACTGAACCCTGGGCAAAATGATTTTTTAAATGTCATCAAAATGTATCTCTCCTATACTTTTTATACACATTTTAGTGAAATATATGACATATGTTCAGCTTACTTTCGGGCATTGTTGCCTACTCCAGTTCCTAATAATTTCCTCACACAGTTATTTATTATAAGGATCTCTTTTTTGCCTATACCTTCCCTGCCCCTGACTAAACTTTCTCCATTGTACCTCTGTCCCCTCCTCATCCCAACCGTGGGAAGCTTGGCTCTTGGCTTCCTCCTGGTGGCTGTGAGGGGGCTTGGGACATAGTGTGAAGTCACTAGCCTAAAGAATGAAGGGGGAGCTGTTCTCCATATTTATGAGCAGACAGCCAATAAAACCGAGTATTCAGAATAAGTGTACAGCAAGAAGTCTATAGTCTGCTGAGAGACCCAGACAGGTCAAAGGACCCTGAAATCAACACATGATGCCAATTGACTCCATCCCTCTTTCTGCTAGTTGTGTCTCGCACATCCATGTGTGTGTGTGCTGTACATTAATACTGTTACTGAAATGACAGCTACAGAAAAAGACACATGCCTGAGAAATGTTACATAGCAACATGTTCCCTCAGCAATTCATTGTTGGGTAACAGCTAAGAATTACCACTGAGAGGGGCATGTCTGGTCCGCAGTTCTCCAAATTACAGCAATTATTTTAAAACACATTGCATAGGAATTTATTTTTAATGAGAGGTGCATTTGTAGATTAATTCATTTTTGTTAAACTTATTTTTTAAATGCATTTGTTAAATTGTGTAGAATATTATCTGTACATCTGACCACATTAAAATGATCTGGCAATATGCAATAAGGAGTGAAGTTTCTTACTAGGGAGAAAAGCTAACCTCACCTTCTGTTATTCTAGGGATTTTATGTTATTACATGGTATGGGCATTTCCTGTTATCCATCCGCCACATTGTTGTTATGGAGAGGGTTAGGAAGGTATTTGCTATCTAGTGTCATTTTATATACCAATCAGAACCCAGCAAATAAACCAAAATAGTAGTAGGTACATAACAGGAAAGATCCCAAGGGCTGCCATGGTCATGTCCACACAGTGAAAAAGATATCACAGCCTTTAGTGATCTGACTCAAAGCCCCAGACAAACCTAACTAATTTACTGGCTATTTGGAGAGGTCATGTATATATTTATCGTAAGAGCAGAAACTGGTAAACAAGCTGAAAAAGTAGAGGTGAAACTAGTATCCAACTGATAACATTCTTCTCAGTCACTGACAACTACCTAAATGCATACCCTGACATTTTACAGATACACCAGCAGCTATCATGGAGGAATTTATTAGTATCTCAAATGCATCTAATATTAACTCCTGATTTACTATGTACTGTTTCATATGGGGAAAAACAGCCCTTTACATATTTTTTTCAGCTCTTCTTAAATATCCCCCATTGTAAAAGGACCACTGTAGTACATTTATAAGTAAAACTCATATGTCGGTTTGTTGGTAGAGATTATTAAAAACAATATGCAGTTTTAAATAAATAAACATTCATATTTTTTTTGTAGTTTTGTCGTTTTTTGTAGTTGTTAAACTTTTTGTTTTCTCCTCAAACAGAGCTGCTTATATGTACCTCACTGTGCCTTGTCAAAGGGTTGAATATTCACGCAGCCTGGAAGCAGGTAGGGCTATGATGTCACTTGCCATAACCTGTGATATCATTAGCTCTGCCTCATTGACTGCAGCTGAGGTAACAGCTGTATTGTAACCCGCATGCAGCTGCCCCATAGGCGTAGTGAAAGTGCATGAGCTATCATAGTGCCACCACCTTTACAGAGCATGCTCAGTCTGAGTCAGAGCCTGACTGGTCAGCCTTTTAATTTAGTCCAGCCTCTAGTCAAAGCTGGCCACACCTACTGATAGGTCCAGGTAGGTGGAGAAAAGCAGCTCTGCTTGAGGGAAAACTGACACATTCAACATTAACAAAAATGTTTTTTTTTTTTTTTTTTTGGAACTGCACTGTTTCTAATAGTCTATGCACAACAAAGAAACATATGAACTTAACGTAAATGCACTACAGTGGTCCTTACAAAAATAATTAATTAGTTCATGTTAAAGGGAGCTTAGATTTATAATAAAAGATTTATAATACACTTTATATTTTTATTAGCTTTTCTATAAGAATTTAAAACTATACTTAACCACTATTTAAAAGTAGTCGTATTTTAGGAAACTGCTATGCAGTCATAGTAAATTGAATATTTAAACATACTTATTGCTTGTTTTAATGAAGTCCATTTGATGAAACCCAGCTCATAACACATTAATACAATTATTTTTGCTTTTGTTTCTGCAAACCCAGAACCATGCACTCTGGATTTTTGAGAATATGCTATTTCTATTTGAGGAGCTAAAGTCTGCCCTAATATTTCTGTAATAGCATAACTCATAAGAGCTTACTAGGTGAATGCACCCTGACTATGAGCATCACAGATTTATCATTAGGAAATACATCACATATAACTGTGGGCCAATTGAACAGGGCTCTAAATAAGCACATAGCATATTTTTTTTAAAGAAGTTTTTAGTTAGTAAAGATCTTGCTTTTGAATAGAAGTTCACTAACTAAAAATGTATTTAAAAAATATAAGCTATGTTCTTATTTAAAGCCCTATTCAATTGGCCAAATCACAATTGAATGAGGCCCTGAGATACTCTTTCAGGAATAATTGGATATTATAAAATACTTCTTTTTAAAAGGGCCCTGTCACTCCAAAATCAAGTTGTTGAAGTTATTTGTAAAGAACGTGAAAAATTGGCTATTCATTGTAATAGCCATTTTTGTCTCAAGTGAGATATTCCTGAAATATTGCATTTTTTTTTTTTGTAAATCAGCTGCTTCCACGTACTATTTGGTTTGATGTGTTAATTAGCATCACAATTTACTTGTCTGGCAAAGACAATGTCCCACAATATTATAATGTAGTTAGATCCCTACAGCTTATCAAGTACTTTGAGCCACAAGTTAGAAAATTGAGCCTCACATTAGCATTAAGGAGCTGCAAAAACAATGCTAAATATCTTAGGAATGACAAAGTAGACAAGAAAGACAAGTACAATATATAGTCAGTTTTTAATATGAAATACATTTCCTGTTGGGTGACAGTATTGTTTTACCTAAACTTGAGGTTATTTAAAAGAGAAATATAGAAATATATATATTTGATAGCCTATAAAAACCAAGAAGGCTCATCTGGGGCCTCATTCAATTGCAATTTGGCCAATTGAATAGGGCTCTAAATAAGCACTTAGCATATTGTTTTTAAAGAAGTTTTTAGTTAGTGAAAACCTTGCTTTTGGATAGATGTTTACTAACTAAAAACTTCTTTAAAAAATATATGTTAAGTGCTTATTTAGAGCCCTATTCAATTTGCCAAATTGAAATTGAATGAGGCCCTTGGTCTGCACATTTTCTCCACTAAAAGGTTGGCTTAATTAAGCCTTACTATAGCCCTATGCTTATCCCAGGCATGCTTACATTGCTAATATGTGTTTAACTATACACTTGCTCCAGAAGGCTGTTCCACTTATCTACTACTCTTTCTATAAAGTAGTACTTTTTCACATTAACCCTAAATCTTCTAACTTCAAATCATGATCTCCTGCTCTTGCTTTTGTCTTTTTCTAAAATATACTTACCTCTGGGACTTTATTAAATCCTTTGATATACAGTATCTCACAAAAGTGAGTACACCCCTTCACATTGTTGTAAATGTTTTATTATATCGTTTCATGCGATAACACTGAAGAAATGACACTCTGCTACAATGTAAAGTAGTACAGCCTGTATAACAGTGTAAATTTGCTGTCCCAACAAAAGTGAGTACACCCCTAAGTGGAAATGTTCAAATTGGGCCCAATTAGCCATTTACCCTACCCGGTGTCATGTGACTCATTAGTGTTACAAGGTCTCAGGTGTGAATGGGGAGCAGGTGTGTTACATTTGGTGTTATCGCTCTCACACTCTCTCATACTGGTCACTGGAAGTTCAACATGGCACCTCATGGGAAAGAACTCTCTGAGGATCTGAAAAAAAGAATTGATACTCTACATAAAGATGGCCTAGGCTATAAGAAGACTGCCAAGACCCTGAAACTGAGCTGCAGCATGGTGGACAAGACCATACAGCGGTTTCACAGGACAGGTTCCACTCAGAACAGGCCTCACCATGGTCGACCAAAGAAGTTGAGTGCACGTGTCTTTGGGAAATAGACGTATGAGTGCTGCCAGCATTGATGCAGAGATTGAAGGGGTGCGGGGGGGGGGGGGTCAGCCTGTCAGTGCTCAGACCAAACGCCACACTCTGCATCAAATTGGTCTGCATGGCTGTCGCCTCTTCTAAACATGATGCACAAAAGAGCCCGCAAACAGTTTGTTGAAGACAAGTAGACTAAGGACATGGATTACTGGAACCATGTCCTGTGGTCCGATGAGACCAAGATAAATGTATTTGGTTCAGATGGTGTCAAGCGTGTGTGGAGGCAACCAGGTGAGGAGTACAAAGACAAGTGTGTCTTGCCTACAATCAAGCATGGTGGCGGGAGTGTCATGGTCTGGGCCTGCATGAGTGCTGCCGGCACTGGGGAGCTAAGGTTCATTGAGGGAACCATGAACGCCGACATGTACTGTGACATACTGAAGCAGGGCATGATCCCCTCCCTTCAGAGACTGGGCTGCAGGGCAGTATTCCCACAACGACCCCAAACACACCTCCAAGACGACCACTGCCTTGCTAAAGAAGCTGAAGGTAAAGGTGATGGACTGTTCAAGCATGTCTCCAGACCTAAACCCTATTGAGCATCTGTGGGGCAAGCTCAACTGGAAGGTGGGGGAGTGCAAGGTCTCTAACATCCACCGGCTCTGTGATGTCATCATAGAGGAGTGGAAGAGGACTCCAGTGGCAACCTGTGAAGCTCTGGTGATCTCCATGCCATGAGGATTAAGGCAGTGCTGGAAAATAATGGTGGCCACACAAAATATTGACACATTGGGCCCAATTCTGACATTTCCACTTAGGGGTGTACTCACTTTTGTTGCCAACAGTTTAGACATTAATGGTTGTGTGTTGAGTTATTTTGAGGGGACAGCAAATTTACACTGTTATACAGGCTGTACACTTCCTACTTTACATTGTAGCAGAGTGTAATTTCGTCAGTGTTGTCACATGAAAATATATAATAAAATACTTACAAAAATGTGAGGGGTTTACTCACTTTTGTGAGATACTGTATGTCCCTTTCCCTTCTGTTATCTAAGCTATACCTATTCAGGTTATGAAGTCTTTCCGTATAAAATCTGTCTTTTAGACCATTTTAGTTGCACTTCTCTCAATTGTTACTAATTTAATATCCTTTTCAAGATACAAATGACTTGAACTGCAACATTTTACAACTGCTTGTTTGGCTCTTGAACTTTTGACACAAGCAGCTCAACATACTAAGTGTTAGTGACAAAAAATACATTTAAAATGGCAGTTTACTATCTCCATGGAGGAGTAAATGGCAAATGGCATGGCTTTAACAGATATATTTAATCTTCTCTGGGAGTGCTCTTCAGTATAAAATCTACTTAAGTTTAGCAGAAACTTGCTCTTTAAACTTGTAGCAACTTGTTTGTGCAGATGTAAATGGGTCAAAAGGCACATTTCTGTAATATGTTATGTATGAAACCATAATCCAAATGGATGTCCCCCTATCTTTCATACTGCATTTGATTAAAATGTATTTTACTATACCAAATATTAACATGAGGAAAATATACGGTCTGTTAATGCTGTGGCAGAAACTCATGTTAATACAAAATGGAGGTACTGATACAAAATGGAGAATAACAGAACAGTTATGGAACCCAAAATTATATTTGAACTAGCGAATTGCCCATCAAAAAATGACGGCAATGAAATTGTAAGGTAGCTAATGCTGTTTGGTGTATAATAAATATGTAATACATTACTAAATGAATATACTGTACCTATTTTGAAGCATTGTGTTGAAGAGCTGGCAATCTGTGTTGATGTTGCTGCAGCATTAGTGGTGTGGAGCTGCTGTGTAAGCATGCTGAATGTGTGCACTGTGTGGTATGAATATCCGTATGTCGTTTGTGGCGTTTTGCGAGTTTCTTCTGGTGTTTTGCGAGTTTCTTGTGGTGTTTTGCGAGTTTAGAGTGCTGTAGCCTCGTTTTCGTTTTGTTCGGCGGACATTTTTTCTCTCGCTTAGATTTTTTTTAGTCTCTAAACTCTTTTATTTCGAGTAAAATAAAGGTGTAAGTTGCATTTTTGAGGTCCTGGGTGCTCCCTCTTGGTGTAGGTAATGTTTTTATGTATGTGCTGTGTGTATGTATTGTGTTTTACATTTTGTAATGTTCGCGAGTTGCGTCCGAGTGTTGCGAGGCCGTAATGTGTGTGAACGTGTGTCGTATGTTGTTTGCGAGTGTCGTAATGTGTGTGTCGTGTTGTTTGGGTTGCGACGTGAAGTTTGCGAGGGTCGCAGTTGCTGGCATGGAGTGCCGAAACAGCAACTGCGGCCCTCGCTTTGCGAGGTCCTCAGGTGCTGGCATGGAGCGCCTACGGCGCTCCATGCCAGCAACTGAGGCCCTCACTTCGCAAGGGTCCTCAGTTGCTGGCAAGGAGCGCCTTCGGTGCTCCATGCCAGCAACTGAGACCCTCGGGCAGTGCCCTCGCTTTGCGAGGGCCGCGGGCTCGCTACGCGAGCCCGCAGCGTTAGCAACAACTCGTACGCTCACAACTATATATGTGATGGTGATATTCTGATTATTGAAATATAGAATACTTTTATAATATAATGTGACACACAATATAACAATACATGTACTTGTATTATTATGAATGTAACACTGTGTGAGCTCTGTATTTAAATATACAGCAACCTAATCACCACACATAATAAAATAATAAATAATAAGAACAACCTCTGCCGGGGGGGCTTTGGGGAATTTTGCTAAAGGATCAGGGGTGCATACCTGGGTGCAATAGAACACTGCTCATCACAAATTATCATTAGTGGGGTAATTAATGGGCGTGTTAAGGCATGTTACGGGTGCCATACCATGAAAACTCAAGTAATCCGAATTTACTAAAAACAAATCTTGCTTTAAACTACCTGCTGTGTTTCAAATCCATGATATCAGTATCACTAATATAGTTGTCATACTGCAAGTTTGTTTGTAACGCTCGCAAATTGCGAGGCTCGCAATGGGCGCCGAAGGAGGAGAGGGAGGGAGAGAGGAGCGACGGAGAGGGAGGCAGAGAGATGGAGAGTCAGAGAGAGAGGTGGAGAGAGACAGAGAGGGAGAGGGAGGGGGAGAGAGAGAGAAGGAGGGAGAGAGAGGGTGCACAGAGAGAGTGAGAGAGGGTGCACAGAGAGAGAGATGGTACACAGAGAGAGTGTGCACAGAGAGAGGCAGAGGGCACGGAGAGAGAGGGTACACAGAGAGAAAAAGTGCACAAACAGACAGAAGACACAGTTTTTAGGACAATATTATACCTTCATTTTTGATGGGCAAGTGACTAGTATTTAATAGTTAAATAAAATGATGGCGTTTACTCTGTCATGTGTAAAGGAGTGGATACATAATGCTACATCATGTATTACCTCACTGCATCCCACACCTAATTAAAATACCTGAGAATAAGTAAAGTGCATGTAGATGTGGTGCTAATGCACAATGTGCTGCTGTAGTTTGATGAATCCTCTTAGCAAACCTCCCCCCTCTTTGTCTGTTTCTGAAAAAAATGCATTTTAGCAGTTCACATAAAATTGTTAATTCTTGTAAAAATAATGAATTTTTAAGCATGTGCACCAAACTGTGCTTTATGACGACCTATGACCACAGAAACAACCCCCCTCCAGCCCCCTTGATAGAAGCGGCCCAGCCACTTGGATTTATCAGCAGCACTGGCTGTGTGATTTGTGTGTTCTGATCTAAATCTTATAGATTAAGAACTTGTTTGACTCATCAGGAAAAAGGCATTGTTAAAAAGAAGGAATTCATCATTGTGGTTATCTCTGTGGCATATTACATTATCATACACATAAAATACCATACTGTTGTAATTATGGCATACCAAGCATAGAGAGCTCTGTTAACCATTAATTAGTTTAACATTGTAAAAGGAAGCCTTACATGTCTTTATCTGTTTCAAAAGCTGCCTTGGACAGTGAGTAATTCAGTTTTCTAGAGTTCATATGACTTATTTTACATGTAAACATTTTAAGATTTAAATATATATACCAGGTGGACAAAAATGTCTTAAACATATGACATGTTACAGGAGTTAGACGGGCTGTTTTCTAGGAGCTTGCAAACAAGAGCTTCATAGAGAATTAGTATACTCTGGAAAAATATTTAGGAGCCAGCATTTCAGATTTTAGGAGCCTAGTCTACATGGAAATTTCAACACACACTTTTAGTAGTAACTAAATAGTACATTAGTGTTCCTATGTGAATGTCTAAACATATATTAGAAAACCTATTCCAGGGTGCACATCTCATATATATATATATATATATATATATATATATATATATATATATATATATATATATATATATATATATATATATATATATATAAATACAGTATATATCTCTTAAATATGATAGTTTAATTAGACTAAATTTTCTGCTTTGCTTATTTTAATATATTTATTTTCAATCAATATCTTTACCATCTACATCAAAGGTGGGCAACAGACGGTCCAGAAACTACATGTGGCCCTCAGGCACTTCCCATGCAGCACTTAATGCTGTTCTCTGGCGTGCCCACCATTCAACAATACAGAGTCCATTATATCACTCTAAAACTAGCAAATACCCAGCTGTACACCTAAATACTTCTCCTCTCAATCTACACACCCATTACCAATTAATTCCTTTCCTACAGAGATTTTACTTTTGTTAAGGTAAAAAGATGTAAAGCACTGTGTGGTCTTTATATGGACTCAGAGGCCACATATGAGGCCCTTCAAATCAAATATGTTGCTTGACACTAATCTACATATTTAAAACTAAACATACAAAAAAACTAGCAAAATACAGAGGAAAAAATGCACTAAACCGACGCACTTGTTCACTTTTTAAGATGTAATAGCTTCATCTCAAAGCTGCCATTTACTTTGAGTGGAATTTACCAAGCATCACAGATGGCTGAGATGTGCATCCTGGTATTTACTATACACATCATCTCAGCCACTTGAGATGTCTTGAAATTCCCCCATTGTCTTTAGATGATTTTTGCTGATTTCTTGGAGAGTCATTACGGAGCACCTTTAATACAATGTTGCCTTTGTGTGATATTTTGCATATTGAAAGGTGCCCAGTTATGGTCTGTCTTTATTGTTTGAAATTATCTTTTAGAATTTCAGTTAACTCACACAAATGTAGAGTGATATCAAGAACCATCACCTGAACTTCCCTGAATTAAGGAGCTTTCGGAACGTGCCTTTTGAGTTTTAAGATGTATTATTAAAAGTATAAGGACTGACCATTCCATAACTGGAAACTATGGCAATCCTATCTCACAGAAACATGTGTAAATTATATAATATGTATGTGTTACATAAAACAAAAGTAAGATATTCACGTTTTACTTGTTATGAATTGCAATGCACAAATGGTCCTTCCCGCACTATAGTTTAAGGTAAGACAATTAATTTTAACTTAGTTTACTTCTACAAACATGAAAATATTTCACCATTTTAAAATGAGGACCATTCAAAACTACTTTGCATGCTGTATTGTATTTATTCTAATTAAGTGTTAATTGCACAGGTTGCTGGGTCTAGTCGACTCTTGTTTTATGTCTGGCTTGTAATTGTTATGTAAATGAGTGCTTATTATTGCCTTAGTCACCCTTGCCCGTATCTCTAAGCATACAACGAAAGAAAGATTTCTTCCCAGATCATTATTAGAGCCATAAACTCAAGAACCAATATATCATTCATGTGGTGACTGTTTCTATGGGAAAGTTAATAGGAAACAGACATCACAGTCTCAGCGAAACACTTCACAGTCCTTGCAAAGTTTAAAGAATTTTGGTCAGTGCTATAAGAAAATTTGAATATTAAGCTGTCTGTATGGCATATAAAAATAGCTTAGTCCTTATAATAGTTTTATGCTGATTCTCATTCTGTTTCGTAAGACATGTAGATCAATGAGTGTGATCTGTGGTAGCCTTGTTCTTTGTTTTAACCAGACTTGTTAGAAGGGAGGGGTCTTAGAGGAGAAATGAGGTGACGTCAGTATGTTTTAATAGGGGATACTTCATGTGAATTACTGAATTTACATCTAGCGTTGCACTAATTTGAATAGAGTATAGTTTATCTGAAGATAAACTCCTCTTTAATCTATAACTGTAACTGAAGTAATGGTATATAAAGTATTAGGCTCTCATTATCCACGAGGACCAGCAGATAAGGGCTTAGGGACCAGCACCAGTCCATTGCTGTTGAGAACCACTGCTCTAGATCACTTTGTAAAATGGTGGAGGATCTCGGTGAGGGAGATTGTTAGGCTGAATATGAGAGGCAAAATAAAGCAAGTAAGCTGAAAATATGTCATCTATTTCACCAAAATGTTTATAAAAAATATAGAAGAGATTAATTTTGATTAAATATAAAATCATTTTGCCCAGAGTTCAGTGGTCATTTAAGTACAAATTTTATAGGTATACATAATAAATAAATTAGTGTACAGAACATCAAACTCTGAAAAGGGTCTGGGAAAGGGGATTGCACTGATAAAAAAAAAACAGTACGGGTTACACACACTGCCAGTTGTACACTAATACATGTATAGGGTAACTTCTGCACACATGTACATGGGAACACAGACACTGCCATAATTGTACACTAATTCACATAGAAAACACACATTCTCATAGGACACAAACAGGGCCTTGATAAAATCCTCTATGTGGTGTGTCAAACTTTGACTATCTATCTTTTTATCTATCTTTCTTTTTATCTTATGTATCTATCTATCTATCTTTTTATCTATCTATCTATTTTTTATTTATCTATCTATATATCTATATATCTATCTATCTATCTATCTTTTTATCTATCTATCGATCTATCTATCTATCTATCTTTTTATCTTATCTATCTATCTTTTTATCTATCTATCTATTTTTTATTTATCTATCTATCTTTATATCTATCTATCTATCTTTTTATCTATCGATCTATGTATCTATCTATCTTTTTATCTTATCTATCTATCTATCTATCTTTTTATCTATCTATCTATTTTTTATTTATCTATCTATCTATATATCTATCTATCTATCTATCTTTTTATCTATCTATCTGTCTGTCTGTCTATCTATCTATCTTTTTATCTATCTATCTATCTATCTATCTATCTATCTATCTATCTATGTATCTATCTATCTATATATCTATCTTTTTATCTATCTATCTTTCTTTCTATCTATCTATCTATCTATCTATCTATCTATCTATGACTATCTATCTATCTCTATTGTCTCACATGTATTATACCTTTATTCTCCATTGCTATATTAATTCCTTGTACAGATAGACCACATTTTTATTACTTGTTGCTGTAAATTCGTAAATATTAAACAGTTCCATAATAGTCTGTTGCATAAATGGAATTCCACACATTTCTGGCTACAAGCCAGGATGATATTTTAATTTCCTAAGTAATTATTAACCATGGCTGACACTATCGCAGATAAACTTATGAAGTGCCATTCATGGCATTGTATGTAACGGCTTTACTAATCTTGATAACAGTTTCTTGTAAAATTGGTATGTCATTTATTGCTCTGTACAAATGATTATATATGTGTTACAACTACATCTTTGGAATTGCTGCAGTATTCATTCATAATGTGTGTAAAAGTTCCTATCTTCATGTTGTTTGTATTTGTGACATTCTATACTTGAATATATTGTTTAATTTAAACTGTAGGGCTATGTATCCTAATATTGGTTAGTATGTTCTAGTATTTATGTCAAAGTGAGAGGGACTGGAGAGTTTCTGCACTGAGAATTTTTTTTTTTTCCAGTAAGGAAAAACAAGCCATTCTGTGCACAGTGGCACACGGCAAGCATGCTCTATATCCAGCATTTAACACCGGCTTAAATTGCTGCAACTATGGCTAAGGATTCTGGGAATGATATGAAAAAGACGCTAGAAAATATTCCCATGCACTTAACATGGATCACTTAGACACATGAACACTGTTCCCTGACAATTCTTTGTGTATAAGCTACACACAAAAAAGATCTTAACACACATAAACTTTGCCTAAACAGGCGGGGCTTTAGTGCCGAAATTAAATGGCACAACATTTTGGGGAAACACCATTTGCCAGGTGCTTGTTGAGATCTTCTTTCTATACTTTGTAAAATTTGATTGATGTTATAGCCTATGATTAGGGCACAGTGCCAGGGTCTCCATAGGCTCACAGACTTTTATTTTATTCTTAGACAGTGTAATTATGGTCCTTGAAGCTGTGAAATGAGACCTACATACTACTGTATATTCTGCACACTCAGAGAGGTAAACAATGAATATTTTTATTGTATGCAAAAAGATACTTTGGTACCCTTCAAAACATGCTCAGTGAAAATCATGAAAGAAAAATTGTTTTCCAAAACCCAATAATTTATTATTATTTTTATTTTTTTTATAAACTATGATTATTGATAAAAATGGCCTAAATCACCCCTATTGTTCTTTAAGATTCATAGGGACAGATTCAATGTGTTGCGATTTGCTTTGCAGAAGGCTACAATGTCTGTTTCCTAAAGGAAAAAATGTCATTGTACCCCATGCAATGGCTTTGCCAATTTTACCCATTGTATCCTTTAGGATATGTTGGATTTTGTGTAAGGCCTAAACAAAGCTCCGTACAGACCAGATCTGGCTATTATAATGTGTCCATTTCCACTGTTTGAAGTCTGTGGTCTGTGCACTGTACAGCCGTTTAACTACTTGGCACAGGATACAAGCTGTGGTTGGGTAGTTGACTGGGTCATTTAGGTATGGTGGTTTCAGGTGTAATTAGTATTCTGGCGGTCATTTCAAGGTTGTACCGCAAGTATAAAAAGGTTTGAAATGCTAATGCACCATTGTGATATGACATACTGAACAGAAGGAGGAAAGCCTGGGAGGGGGAGACTGTACAATTCAGCCATGTGGCTTAGTTGTGCAATGTCCCCTCCAGCTACGGATTAGTGGAGACATGGTCCACCTGATGCCATGTACATCATACACTTGGGATTCCACATTACTTATTTGCATGCTCCAGTATGTGGGAAGTGGAGAAATGCAATAAACAGGTTAATTAACTGATAACTAGGTGATACTAATCTCTAATGAGCATTGGCATTATGCATTATGCAATAGCAAAACACAGAAGAAGGACTTGATTTTTTTTTATGTTTTTCTGATATAGTCATCAGTTCTACGATAGAGTGTAAGCTCTTTGGAACAACATCCACTTATATTGTGTATTAGAATGATACATTTAATTTTTTCACAAGTTTCATTATATTGTATATAAATAGCAGAGTTAAATCACATTGGCCAAAATTCACCAAGTACACAACCCCTGCTAAGAGTTTCTCTGAGGCTCTAATGGCTTTTTTTCACATAGAAAACATCCATTGGAGCATAAGCAAAATACTTTCCTGCTTAGTGAATTTCCACCATTGTCTTCTTGTTGCACTTGACTTCTTCCAAATAGAAATGTACCACTAGAATCACTAAGCTTTATGGAGGCTATCAAATCCTTGGCTGAAGGCTGCAATAGCTCATTTCTATGAAGAAAACTGCTATCACAATCCGTCACAGCTCTTAACAGCCCATGTATTATTATTGTTTATTTGTAAAGCACCAACATATTCCGTAGTGCTGTACAAGGGTTAATTTCAAGGCAAAAAAAACAATAGTAATATTAACATGTTGCAAAGGATGGAGGGCCCTGTCTCTGACCTTAGATTCCAGTGTCCATAGAGCTTTCCCCAAAGCACCATGCAAGATTGAAAACCCACAAACTTACAGCCTAAACGCATAGCAAATTTACCCCATTTTAGTTTAAATTATTTTTATTGAAAGAAAAGTAGGTTCCACCAAGTCCAAATATACATTGCAAGATTGACACAATATAGAAGCAGTTACCATTATGTAGGTTAATAAATGAATGCCATATGATATACTTATATACACATAATAATATGCAACTAATGGAATTATATTTGTACTAGTTACAATTTGCATGATCTTGGCATGATTCAAACATTTCATATTATTTTATAGTGACAGGCTGCTCCTTTGTGGAATATTATGCCTTATTAAATTATTAGGCAAGTGATTTAAGTAAAAAGCTGGACAATTATGGGATATGAATAGATCATTTATCATGTCTAATTATAGTGCACTCAGTCATTTATCTTCATTCTGTCATTACATTGATTTACTTATTTGTAGGAACTCAACTTTATTTATGTGTCAGTTTATTTGTATGATTTTATTTATTTATTTTTTATAAACTCGGAACTGGATTAAAACAAATTGAAAAAACAGAAAAATTATATTTCCTTAATTTTTTCTTATACTCAAAGTAATTATACTAGTTTTTTTTTTTTACAGAGACAATGATATTTCCTGTTGATGCTATATATTTTTTAAACATTTGCGATTTTATTTTAGCAATGTGTCGGGCAGAATAATGAGTCAAAGAGGCCTCTAATTCAGCTGCAAAGGATATTTACAGTAAGTGAGATTAGAATTCTTTATCGCCATAGAGAGCCGCTAGAAAGGAAATCTCAGACAAGTTCATTTGCATGTGAATGTCCAGGAAAAGTGAAAAAGAAAACAGTTTACAGACTAACAAAACAAAACGTCCTCTGTACTCCGGCCCTGTTACTGTGAACTTTGCTCAGTCTGGCTATTTATGTGTTTGGGAAAATAAGATAGGCTGAGATTCATGGCTTGCTTGTTTTAAAGGAACACCGTGTAAGTGTAATAGTAGTAATAATAATAATAATAATGATGATAATATAACACAGAGCCACAGCAACAGCCAGAAAATAGGCTCTGCCAAGAAAGTATTGGCAAACATTTTTTAAGTCTGCTGCCTGCTTCTTTTAATAGAACATAGTGTTGATCTGAGCCGTGCAAACTGCAATGTTTCCAAGCTGCTGTACTTTTTGGATGACCCTGTCAAGCTGTGTATAAGAGACAGATCAACAACTGGACCTCAACTCTTCATGTATATCCCATCTGTCCATGCACAGCTCACAGACACGGTACTAACATGACATCTTCATAGCCAGCCTGTGCAGCATTGCCAGCAATGCATTCAGTGCTGGAATCACAAGGAATACTAGTGAGAGGCACACTGTATATGTGTACAGTAATGGTTAACAGGAAATGGAAACCGCAATTTTCATACCATGCATTTAACGTTATATGATAGATTTTGTTAAAAGGTATGAAAAACAATGTCAATATTTCCAATTTAGGAACGCCCTCTCTGATGTCACATAGAATATTTACGCAAGGGAGGGTTTACCTTTCTATTATTCTAGCCAATCATTTTATTACAAATAGTCCTATAGTTTGTCCTATTGATATTTGTCTTCATGCACAATAGTAGAGATTTGCTAAGCTATATCAGGGACTTCAAGAAGGGATAGAATGGTCTCCAATGGCAGTTTTATACATAGGAAATAGAGTACATAGCAGCACATCGGTGCCCCTATTTTCCTTGGTGAATCTCTCCCACTGTTTGTTACTCGTCTATTCCACTTGCCACAAAATGCTAGGTACACTAAGGTTTAATGGGGCTGAGAAGGGGGCTGTGATGCCTGTTTTACAGCACTTCTTATTATTCACTAAACACTGTTCCCTATACTTTGCAAGCCACCCCATGTATTTGCCATGGGAGGGTATTGCATGTAAAGCACTAGCCAATATCTAGTTCTTTATATTCATTCATTATAGGGACGTTGAAAGCATTTTTCTTTTTTTTTATTTAATAGAAGGTATTTGATAATGTAAAACTGTGTGCTTTTTTCAGTGGATGCTCTCAAAAATCGGATCCAAATGTTTAATTGATCTGCGGGCTTGCCATCATCAGACAATGAGCAGTAGAGTAAATGTATGAGTCATATTTTGTCAATGAAAATTACAAATGTATGTTTGCTCTGTGCACTTCCTGTTAGTTTCAATAAAGTTTAAACAGATTTTACGTTATCTTTTCAAGCAAAACACAACTTTGGTAATATTTAAAGCATGTTCTTTTAAATGCATGAAAAAAAAGAATTGTGCTCCATGTTCCTTTAAGCCACTCTCAGTCTTAGAATTGACAAATTTATTGTAAAACATAACCATGAAAATCATTGAGAAATGTCTATTCCCATAAAATTAACCAACAGTAAATGTTGTATCATAATTACAGAAAATGGATGTATACTTAATATATTTCTTATCATTCACCCTGTTTTTGTTATAAAAACAGCTGAAAATTAAAAGTAATTTAAAACTCATATTTTATTGTAATATAAGTCACAAAGAAAACGTGGAATATAATTAGGAGATCTAAACAAAAAAAGTACAGGTGCTCATCTGGGAATCAAAAATATCTCAGTGGGTTTTTACTATAGATCTGGTTACCTACTTAGGGCCTCATTCAATTGTGATTTGGCCAATTGAATAGGGCTCTTAATAAGCACATAGCATATGTTTTTAAAGAAGTTTTTAGTTAGTGAAAACCTTGCTTTTGGATAGATGTTTACTAACTAAAAACTTCTTTAAAAAAATGTGTTATGTGCTTATTTAGAGCCCTATTCATTTGGCCAAATTGCAATTGAATGAGTGTCTTAGAGAGCAGCCTCTTTTAGCTCACTTGTGCCCTTCACAGGAAGACATATCCTGTAGTTTATCAGTCTGGTCTCACTCAGAAGAGTGATCCAGCCCCAAAATACCAGGCAGTTCTACCCTGAACAGGAGAAACAGCAAACCCCAGACGCGTTTCAGCCTCTGTGGGCCTCATCAGTGAGGTGTAGCTGATGACTCACTAAGGCACAGTGAGCACGGAGGCCACGCCTGGTTCCCCCTATCACCCATAAGGTGAGGAAAATGTATGCAAATAGAGTAGAGGTGCTCATCTGAGAATGAGAAATACTTCAGTGTTTTTTTTTCTAAAGGTCTGGTTACCTACTCAGAGAGCAGCCTCTTTTAGCTCACTTGTTTTTATCATTAGGAGATATGTATTTGCAAATCATTTTAATTATAAAACAAGTAGAATACAAAAATATACTGTTATCAATGAAAAATATTGCACCCGGCACTTGCTATTATCTTCATTGGTCATGCCCATTTGCAAACAGCATGCACTATACACAGAGAATAACTAAGAAACTAGATGGTGAGTTAAAGAAAACGTTGCGGCTCTCCATTGATGGTCACTGTCATTCTTTACTGTGAAGCTTAGTGAATGTAGTCCCTAATCAAAGTGTTTAGAAGGAGAGAAGCAAACTGCCCTCTCTGTAGTCCTTAGTCTACAGTTTGTAAATGTATTATTCCAATGCAAAGGTTTTATTTTATTTAAATAGCCTGTTTTCATATTTTTAAAATATACACTTTTGAATAAGTATACTCCTTTCAGAAAGTAAGAATGTATAATATAGCTTTTAGTTTATTACCTTTGTGCTGTAATGGTATTTACCATTTTGTTTTCTGCTGTTCTACTTCCATAGATGGGAGTACACACAAAAGGCAAAGGATGCTTTTTATCTACAATCAAAAATTTGAGAAGTGGCAGCTAAAGGGCAGTTATGTTTAGCAGGACTAATTGAAAGCTCAGTAATATACAAGGACACACCCTATTGAAAGAGCATCTGAGAGAAGCAGTTTAATGGAAATGGAAAGGCACATTAAATAATTATTTTATGTAAAAATGTTATATTTCAAAACATATGTATTAAGCTATCAAGGGGCTGAGATGACAATTTTTCCCCATAGGAAATAGTGCATAATAAATACAGTGGGCCTCATTCAATTGCGATTTGGCCAATTGAATAGAGCTCTATATAAGCATATAGCATATTATTTTTACAGAAGTTTTCAGTTAGTGAACTTCTATCCAAAAGCAAAGTCTTCACTAACTAAAAACTTCTGTAAAAAACATGCTCTGTGCTTATATAGAGCCCTATTCCACTGGCCAAATTGCAATTGAATGAGGCCCTCTGTTTTTATTGTTTTTGCTTTCTAAAACATTTTGCCCATGATCAGATTTGGTTATTTAAAAAAAAAAAAATATATATAGAGAAGAAATGGACCACATTGGTCCTTTACTTCCCCTCACCTTGTGAAGTTATTAAACACAGCCCCTTATTCTCTAAGATTTGATGTGCTTCTTTTAGCACTCAGCAAGATATAAATCCAACATTTAACTATAATCTATACAGGAATCCCACTCTGTAAATATATGCATTGAATACATTATTACAGTGAAAATAATCCTTCAATTCTACTCTAGCGTTATATAGTAAAGTGAGTAACATGAACATATCCTGCTGCTATTTTCCTTTTATAAACCCCAGTGATTAAAATAATGAAAAATAACTGCAAATAAGTTTATAACTTGGTATGTCCTTAAAGCGGCTGTCTTTGTCTTGGGGCACTTCTTACAGAGCCCTGCAGTATATTAGAGCGCTGCTAGTGAAACTAATAATGGAGATTTTATTACTGTAACCTGAGTCTTCCTAAAAAAGGAAATCATACTTTCCCATTGAATACAATGGCTCATTGTGTTCACTGGAACGGATTGTACTGTACATAGCAGGCCTGCCCGGGCTTTATTGGGCAGAGAAATGAGCTGGATGCAGGAGCAGGGCACTAAAGGTTTAAGAGTACATCACAATGACGATATAAATACTTTCATAATGTTGTATTACAGCAACAGGAGGGAAACTAAGGGAATTTTACTTTAAGTGGTGTATACAGTGGAAGCACAAATAATTATTGCTTATAGAGATAGATACATAAAGTAACCATAGGGCTTTCCTCTCTGCCAGTGAAAGGGTTAACAGTAACCTGTGAGTGAGCTTATCCGCACAACAAAAATATATGAAGATATCAAACAGGGATAATACGTTTCCTTCAAGTGTAATCTAATAATTACATATTTTGTACTTGTACATCTATTATTTCTACATATTTGACTGTGCATGGCATGACTTTAAATAAAGCATTCAGTGCCATGTAACACACAGTCATGCTTTGTGTATGTAACTTTGCCTCATCATACATAGATAGATAGATAGATAGATAGACACATAGAGAGATAGATAGAAAGATAGACACATAGAGAGATAGATAGACACATAGAGATAAATAGATAGATAGATAGATAGATAGATAGATAGATAGACACATAGATAGATAGATAGATAGATAGATAGATAGATAGATAGATAGACACCTAGATAGATAGATAGATAGATAGATAGATAGATAGATAGATAGATAGATAGACACATAGAGAGATAGATAGAAAGATAGACACATAGAGAGATAGATAGACACATAGAGATAAATAGATAAATAGATAGATAGATAGATAGATAGATAGATAGATAGACACATAGATAGATAGATAGATAGATAGATAGATAGATAGATAGATAGATAGATAGATAGATAGGTACATAGCTAGATAGATACATAGATAGATAGATAGATAGATAGATAGATAGATAGATAGATAGACACATAGATAGATAGATAGATACATAGATAGATAGATAGATAGACACATAGAGAGATAGATAGATAGATAGAGAGATAGATAGACACATAGAGAGATAAATAGATAGATAGATAGATAGATAGATAGATAGATGAATGGATAGATAGATAGATACATAGAGAGATAGATAGATAGACACATAGATACATAAATAGATAGATAGATAGATACAGATTGATACAGATAGATAGATAGATAGATACAGATAGATAGATAGATAGACATATAGATAGACACAAAGATATAAATAGACACATAGATAGATAGATAGATAGATAGATTGATAGAGAGACAGATAGACACATAGATAAATAGATAAATAGATAGATAGATAGATAGATAGATAGATAGATAGTGAATTTGGTCGGTTCTAACATGCCTATTATCTGCTATATGTACATACTTGGATAGGCACTGACATTATCATGTTAGTGGCACAATGACAAACAAGCATGGAAACGGTTCCTTTTCACAATGCCCTAATGAAGCAATACATCAGTGTCACAGCATCACTTAACCCTTGGACTGCCAGAGGCCACACACAATGTCACCTGTCTGTAGAGATGGCCCACCAGCGCTGTGATTTATTGTTCTGTAGAGGAGTTAGCAATGAATAGAAAGGACATTAATAGCTTGTGACTCTTTTGTATAGGTGATGTAAAATATTTGGATCACACATTATCATTTCTGATGTATATAAATATACCAGATCAGCAGAGTGATAGATAGATAGATAGATAGATAGATAGATAGATAGATAGATAGATCGATTTCTTAGATTATATAAATGTGGGTGAGCTAATCTATCTATGTATATCTGTCTATTTACCGTATCTATCTAACGGCGTTCATAATAAAATTTATATTTATAGATATATTTTTATAAGAGCATAAATAAAATGTTTAGGGATAGAGTTAAGAAAAGAAAATTGTTAGGAAAACTACAAAGCAGGATCCCAGACAGCACGTTGAGCTCTTTTCAGAGGGTGAAAGCTGTGGGGGAAAGTTCTCCTCCCGCTGCCCACCCTTTGCTGCCAGCCAGGGAAGGGGAGGCAGAGCCTGAGTCCTTGGCCAGCAGCTCTTGGCACTGGGGACATAGCTGCAGGGTTGGGGGGGGGGGGGGGGTGAAGTTTCAGTGCACAAGAAGAGATGTTGGGGGAGGGAAACCCACTTGTTCGTCTCCCCGACTCTGAACGGGAACTTCTGGGGAGCAGAGGCTGGTAATGTAACTTGTTTCTAATATCCACTTCCCAAGACCTCACTGAAAGTTTCAGATTTATTCTATGTTCTGTGGAAATACCAAACAGCCTATTGTGTTGTATGAGACAGAGAGAGGGGCAGGAGTGAGAAGGAAGGGGTGATATTGGGAGAATGGGAGAGCCTTAGAAATATCTGTGTGTAACCTTAACTCAAACAAACTTTTTTCCTTAACTCATATAAACTGAGAAATCTTAATTAATACATTAATAATGTTTGATTTGGGAAATAATCAAATAAGAAGCTTATCACTTGGATTGTTATATTGAGTTCTTGTTCCTATGGCTCCTGGCATTCTAATATTATATCACACAATATGGCACTTTAATAGACCTGGGATTATTATATTCTGGGAATGATTTCATGCCAAGCAGCAGATACCTCTTATTCAGGCCAGGATGATTCATTCTACCTGCAGGTAGTTCTACCACAACAGGTGAGTCCTTAGCTAGACAAAGATAAACTTTTTTGGGGGGACATAAAATAAGACCCTATTAGCAAAATAATACATTTTAAATAAAGTAATCCTAAGAACTCTAAAATCAATAATAGTGTTTTTATTCAATATATTGGCACGTGGTGAATATACTTTGCACACTGTGTGCACTAGGATTACAGGTGGGTGACCTCTGTGTCCTGTTAGGGACCTCCCACCTCTCTCACTTTCTGTGGGTTTGCTCGTTAACATAAACAGAATGAATTGCTCTGCATAAGTAATTAACCCTAATACTTTCAAACGCACAAAACTACAAACCAGTCACAAAAAGTAATTTGAAGAAATATTGCTTGCACTTATAAGAATAATTCACCCACTCATTAAAGCACATAAGGATAGAGTGAGGATGAGAAGTGCGGCATTTAAATAATGGAATTCACTTATTTTCTGGTGCTAGATATAGCACAGGGGTTGTGCATCAAAGAAGATAAATAAAAAGGCAAACTGTGTGACTTTAGAAATCAGATATAAGCCCATCTGTGCATTAGCTTCCTATGTACCAGACTTGATAAACAAGTGGCTATATTCCTATGAATCTTAAAAATGATTACTACAGTTTGCAGTTCTTTTAGCATCACCAAATAAGATAGTGAGCTGAATAAATGTATATTAATTTTACAACAATACTGATAAAGTGATTGTTAGAGTCCAGTTATTATTATTATGTTTTATTTGTAACGCGCCAACATATTCTGTAGCGCTGTACAGGGGATAGAAAGAGGAAATGTACAATATTAGAAACTGCAGCAAAAGGAGGGCCCTGTTTTGAGCTTCAAGTCTTGTGAAAAGTGCTTTTTTCCAAAGCACCCTACAAGTATGGAAACTTGCTGCTTACAATCTAAATGACTCCCAGAAATCCTGCAAGCAGCAGACGCTGGATGTAGATCTATGGTGTAGTAAAGTCACACACTGACAGTCAATATCATGAGTACAAGTCCGAGCATTGTGACACATATTAATTACTGGTATATAGTGAGACTGCAAATGCCCTTTATATGACGAGTACTCAAAATATATTGTACATATTATAAGCACTATATACAGAGAGATCTGAAAAATCATCAGTTTTCACTTGTTTTTACATTCATCAAATACAAAATATATTTTCAAATTGTATTGTGACAATAGTTCAATGCAGTCATCAGTATCAGTATTAATAAAACAGAAAGCTTAAATTAGTTTTTATGAATTTCTTAAAGTATGTTTTTATTACACATTTGTTCAGATGACGTACTAAATTTATCATGCTCTAACAACACTGTTGTCAGAAATGTTATACAATAATATTAATAAAGTCAAAATCACATAAGAGTATATGTAATTGTCAATTAAAAAACATTAACTGATAACATTTGGGAAAAGCATATATATATATTAGTGTGTTTTTATATCATTTTTAAAAAAGCACATTAGTGTAGATATAATAGGTTATTTATGACATTTAGTTTTCTTCTGATCTGTTACTTTTTTGTGTTTCAAATTACAAGTGAAATAAAGGAATTCAAGGATTGTTGTTTTAAATAAATAAAAATAAAAAAAAGATTTGTCTTTAAAATCTGACTAAATAAGATATTGCATACAGTGCATTTTTCCTTTCCTATGTTATATAATTTAAATTTAAAAGCAAACATTTTAAAAGTGTTGTGATTATACAATTATACAATTCCATTTTAAATGTTATTTTAAAGCAGTCTATCTTGACACATGTCCACCTTTTGTAGAAAATGTTAATTTTTCCCAAAATCAAATGAGGAGAGAGGATCAAAGTAGTCTGATATCTGCACATTTGACTTTGTTTTTTTGTTTATAGTTGAAAAATTAATTTTATAGAAATATCATTATTCTTTTCTGACTCTTAATGAATAACAATTCTCTCTAGAGGAACAACAGTATGTGTTTATACATTTGCTATCTATCTATCTATCTATCTATCTATCTATCTATCTATCTATCTATCTAGCTGTCTGTCTGTATGTCTGTCTATATCTCTGTCTCTCTCTCTCTCTCTATCTATCTGTCCATCTGTCTATCTCTCTCTCTGCCTATATCTCTATCTGTTTATCTATCTATCTCTCTATGTGTCTATCTTTCTATCTATCTCTCTATGTGTCTATCTATCTATCTATCTATCTATCTATCTATCTATCTATCTATCTATGATGAGGCAAAGCTACATACACAAAGCATGACTGTGTGTTACATGGCACTGAATGCTTTATTTAAAGTCATGCCATGCACAGTCAAATATGTAGAAATAATAGATGTACAAGTACAAAATATGTAATTATTAAATTACACTTGAAAGAAAAGTATTATCCCTGTTTATATCTTCATATATATCTAAGCTCAAACAGTATATTTACTGCTATATCCACCATCCTCTCCTGAATAAAGGAAATATGTTATATAATTAAACAATATAATAATACAAAGGAGAAAATTATAAAGAGTGACAAACAGCTATTTTTTTCTCTATGATGTAGAGAAAAATGTGCATCAGGATACTTGTATATGTTATTTTTTCTTTATAGTCATCTGGTGCAAAAGAATAGTAAGAAATACAAAACGTGTCACTTTTTTGATGATGTTCTTCATATTGCATATATGTACTTTAGAGATTTATGTATAATTGAGAATGATTTTTATAAGAAGATCTCCTTGTGTGGTCAAACAGTTATACCCTCTTCTTTTACTCTCTTGTGACAATTTAATAATATGCCAGTTTAATATAACATTGTTGTAAATAATGGAACGGAAAATAAAGAGAATACATATAAATAAATTAACTGCTAGTTCACAAAAATATATATATTACAATGCTCAATTGTTTCATCTATCTATCTATCTATCTATCTATCTATCTATCTATCTATCTATCTATCTATCTATCTATCTATCTTTGTGTCCTCTTTCTGTCTATCTGCTCTTATATGGATCATTATGTTAACATACTCTGCAACATGTTGTTTATTTAAGTAAAAACTTATCAATTAAATGTGTGTTAAGAATGCATTTATTTGCTAATAGATTTGTTTTCCATGAAATGTAGATTTTTTTTTCTTTTAAACATTATAGGCCCAAATAAAAAAATATATAATATAATGTTATATATTAGGTAAATAGCATATAATTGACTGTAGTTATTTCCCGATATCTATATTGCTATTCATTTTATGAACCAGAAGTTCTGTTTTTCTGGATTTTCTTTTATTTGTATAATTGTGTTTTTTTAAATCCTGCAAGAAAACAGCAATATCATCAATAAACAGAGCAGTTCCATTGTATTTCCAGAATCTAAATATGTAAGCCATTCAGATAATTTACTGGAGATAATTTCATTATTTTTTTTTAATGTTAAACTGGGAGACCTTAATTTAGCGCAATCATGGGAAATCTGTAAATGTAAAATGGTGCAGGTGAAGTGATTACAGTCATTTGATCAGTACATATGGAACTTTGGTGTTTTGTTGTATCAAATACAAATGTAACATATATGCTGACAAACACAAAATTGTAATTGCTGTGTAACTGGTTTTACCATTTTCGCAATCTGCCATCACCTGCTAATAACATAGCAATTGCTTAATTAATAATACAGATCAATCTGTATCATGAATTATTCATTCATATGAGCCTTATATTGGTCATAATATATTATATGTATTATTTAAATTAATAAGTACTAGCAGGGGATTATCTAAGTATTTCCTATAATCTCTTGATTTGCTATGCATTATTTTCTATGGGGAAAAACAGCCCATTTAACGTCATCTAAAGTGAAAAAAACGTAGTAAATTCCCCCTAATATATTTTTTATTATTGTCATAAAATGTCAGTAAAGGTCTATGATATCGCTTGTCATTAGGGATGGCTTATCCCTATAGTAGCTCACAGAGGAGTGAAGGTTACAGGCCAACACTGCACCCCCATGACACTGGTGTAGGCTGCCCGGCACTTTCAGTATTGTTGCTTTTCATGTCATTTAGGTTTAGGCAAGAAATATGACTTTTCATATATATTAAAAGTCCTGAAAAAGCCTGCAACTCTAAATATAACTAGATGTGGGTCTTAAAAGAATTATCTATCTATCTATCTATCTATCTATCTATCTATCTATCTGTCTATCTATGTCTATCTAGCTCTCTCTGTCTATTTTTCTATCATCTATCTATCTATCTATCTATCTATCTATCTATCTATCTATCTATCTATCTGTCTGTCTATCTATCTATCTATCTATCTATCTATCTATCTATCTATCTATCTATCTATCTATCTGTCTGTCTGTCTGTCTGTCTGTCTATCTATCTATCTATCTATCTATCTATCTATCTATCTATCTATCTGTCTATCTATCTATCTATCTATCTATCTGTCTGTCTGTCTGTCTGTCTATCTATCTATCTATCTATCTATCTGTCTATCTATCTATCTATCTGTCTGTCTATCTATCTATCTGTCTGTCTGTCTGTCTGTCTATCTATCTATCATCTATCTATCGATCTATCGATCTATCTCTCCATCTATCTATCTATCTGTCTATCTATCTATCTATCTATCTATCTATATATATATATATATCTATCTATCTATCTATGTCTATCTATCTATCTATCCATGTCTATCTAGCTCTCTCTGTATATCTATCTATCTATCTATCTATCTATCTATCTATCTATCTATCTATCTATTTATCTATCTATCTATCTCTCCATCTATCTATCTATCTATCTATCTATCTATCTATCTATCTATCTATTTATCTATCTATCTGTCTATGTCTATCTAGCTCTCTGTCTATCTATCTATCTATCTATCTATCTATCTATCTATCTATCTATCTATCTATCTATCCATCTATCAATCTATCTATCTATCTATCTATCTATCATCTATCCCCACAAAAGAACAAAATTTTAACTACCGTAATATAAATGTGTACAAATATACACAGTGTATAGATGTGCATAGACACAAAAATATGTACCCCCATTAATATTCATATGACCGATTAGATTACTGTGTATGTCCATTTATGTGTGCATATATGTGTATGTGTGTCTATGTATATATATATATATATATATATATATATATATATAAAGATTAATAGTGAGTATTTGCGAATT
Organism: Discoglossus pictus; assembly: GCA_027410445.1. Classification (NCBI taxonomy): domain Eukaryota; kingdom Metazoa; phylum Chordata; class Amphibia; order Anura; family Alytidae; genus Discoglossus; species Discoglossus pictus. The sequence goes on along the minus strand of CM050163.1, from coordinate 342,062,193 downwards.
TTCGATCTTGTGCCAGTGCCTTGGAAACAAGCTCTATGTACATTTGATTTTATGTTTAAAAACAGGGCCCTCCATTCTTTATAAGGTGTTAAGTTTGTTTTTTGCCATGTACTGAACCCCTGTACAGTGCTATGGAATATGTTGGTGCGATATCAATAAAGATAATAATAATTATAATACTTGGATACCTTTTGTGTTGCACAAGCACCTTATTTATATTGACAAGCTTTTGAGAGGTTTGCCCTCTCTTTATCAAGTCTGAAGCAATACTCATATATCTTGCTATTGTCATGCAATTGCTACTACTATTAACTATTTATGTTGTATTTCACCTGAATTTCTTCTTCGTGTAAGTGAGTAGATACACACCACACTAGTTTATAGATCTATATGCCCATGCACCGAGTGGTGCAGCCTCAGGAGCGTTGAGTGGCTCCTATCACAGCCCTGGGTACCTTAGTATCTCTCTGCATCTCACTCTGCACTGACGCGTTATCTGACCTGCTGATATATTTGCTTACCGTTTTACTACAATCACTGCCTAGAGGAAATATCATCGGAAAACATGTGCACTCAAATCAGTTTAGATGGAAAGACATAACCCCATGCTGTTATACCAGGATATCTAGGAAAGTGTCCCTTCCACTGGAATAAACCTCAATCATAACAGGAAATATAATTGTTTTCAGATAATGTTTTCCGATGCCATATTTTTCCTTACCAGATATGATAAAATTATTAAACAATATCCTTTAATTGTCTTATGTCTCTGCTTGCACATAAGTAACCTACATTTAGTATTATATATATATATATATATATATATATATATATAAAAACAAATCCTAATTCAATATAATTAACATTACTTTAAAAAATATAGTATATATTTATATATATATATATATATATATATAAAAATAAATATATATATATATAAATAAATAAATAAATATATATATATAAATTTGTGTGTGGATGTATATTTACTTCTCTGTCTATGTAGCATACACCAAAGTTACAGTTATTTTAACCTATAATCTCTTCCTTTTCATATATAGACGTCTATACATTTACACATTTCCTGAAAATTAGGAAACTAGTATCCATAGGAAAAAAAAGATGTAATGAAATATTTATGTGTCTGTGTCTCAGTTTCTCTGCCCTGTCCTGCCATGGACTGACCTGCTGTGTCCAGCACTTACTGGAGGTTCTGCAGCTCTTACACACGTCATATACCTTTATTAATTTCAGTTAATAACAAAACATGGGGAAATGGGTGCTTCTGAGACATTCATATATTTTGCTAATAATATATTTCTATATATACCAAAGCATATTATAATTACGGGTTGTTTAATCCAAATTATTCCCCATCCAAAATAGTATAATTCATGTAATACTAGAACATAGCAGCCCACAATGCTATTGGATACATTTGGTTCTGGTATCTCATTTAAAAATACAATATTCCTCAAACATACATGGATATAAATATTGTCAAATTTCCATTTTGGCTTTTGATCAATACAATCATTCGCTGCAATCATTCTAGAAATAGGCATTATATTTTATATTTTTATATTCTGTTTTAAATACTAACCGAAGGGACTTGGATGAATAACTGAATCTAATTTCCTTATGATAAATGGTTAAAGGTGCTATTAAACTAGTTATGGTTTACAGAATTAAATGACTTATCAGGAAAATGTGTTAGAAAGATGAATGTATGTATAAAAATGTATTTTTTTAATATAAATAACTGTAATTGGGTGTTGGTTCAAAAAATTGTAATATAAACTGTATTGTAGTATTTTTATTCAAATAAATGATATTGCAATGCATGGTACTGCATAGTGATATCATGTACTGAATCTGAGCTCATCTCTTGAAAAAAATGTGTAATTTACAATTATAACTTGATGTTAATTGTAAATAGTGATAGTAAAAGTAATTCCAAATATTAAGCTAATTGTCTTTTGATGAGAATCCCAAATTAAATGCAGAAGAGCCCATGCCTCAAGCCCCCTCCCTGATTCCCATCCCTGACTATTCCCTAAGCAGGGAGGGGGTCAGGCTGTGATCAGGAAGGATGCTCCTGGGAAGGGGCACAAGCAGAGGCACCCACATTGTGTCCTTGGGAGACAGTTCACCACACTGATGGCAGCAGAAAGGGTTTAGGAGCAGAGCCAGATATGGGACAGCTGCATCCCAAGTCTTTAATTCCTTTCTCAGGACAAAAAAAGCCATGCCACCTGCTGTTAGATACTGAGAGTTGCCAGTGCATGCATTGCCTCTTTCAAAGCACCCAGCAGAAGCGAAATATTGAGCTGGTTAAAACAGGACAAACAATAGAAAACCATCAGGATGTTGTGCAGAATAGTCATACACAATCTTCAAACACCCATGAATGTATGTTGGTAATTTGGTGCCAGGCGACACACATTATTAATGGCACTTATTAATCTCTGTCTAACAGATCTGCAATGGCAAACAAGTACAGTGAATGTGTGATATCTTTCAGTGTATAATCTGCAGGTCCTTGCTACAAGCTGGGGATCTCAATGATAATGGCATGTACAGATTTCTATAGATGACTGGGTGGTGGGAAATGTAGCCTGATCAAAGCTCAGCATGGCACATACAGATGCCACTGGCTTATCTAATAAAAAATATTACATTAGATACATTTAAAAATATTTTTTTTCCAATCCTAATGTTTACAGTTTTTGATTACATTATAATTAAAATATTCTTGAAAAAAAAAAATGAAATCATCGACAATATAGTACAAGCATTTTCTCTCAGTGAGTACCCAGCACCTGGTTTTGATGATGGTAGACTTCTAATTTTGCTCAAAAATCACCAGTCATAAAGTAAGTCAATACAAAATACAAACTATTGCATAGTCCAGATTTCAAAACAAGAGCACTGCACTGTATTATTTTATTTTATTATATTGAGCTCCACGTTAGGTCCAGGAGGCTTCAGTGATCTGCTTTACAAGCTCTGCAAAGCTTAGTGAATCTGGGAGAATGAACCTCACAAGAACTCTGCTATCTGATTGATAAGAACATGCCCATTTCTCTAATAATAATTACATCTTAAGCTAAGTTGTTTCTCTAGCCCATCACTACCTGTTCACATTTTTGTGTGATATAGATTTATTTGTATAGAATAAGTCTAGACCAGCAATCGCCTGTGTACCTCAAGACAACTACAATTACAGCGAGCCATGCTAGGCAATCAAAAGTTACTATTCAGCTAGTAATAACTTGCTATCATGGGTAAATTATTCATTTGCTGGGTTAATTCACTATAAACTCTACTATTTCTATTATAGTAGAAGTTAAACAGTATCTTGTTACCTTATCTATGATTTATATATATATATATATATATATATATATATATATATATATAAATGTCATGCTTCTATTATAATAGAAATAACAGTATATAAGCCTAGGGAAAAAAGGTCCCCCAGGATTTCTATTTTAATTAATTGTGAAAAAAAACATTACAAAAAGAACAGACATTTCTCAGTCAATAATATAGCAAACCTGCCAGGCTTTACTCTCTAGCGCTTAATTCTATAGTGAATACTGGTTTGCATATAAACTTTCCAGCGAATACTGATATACATACTAACACGCCTACAGCACTGTTGTGTGACCGGGGTGGAGTGGAGAAGTAGTGGAGAGTATAGTTACATGAACACAGAAGCACTCACTTCTCCATACAAACAGACTTTGCTACACTGCCTCTTCATCATCACACTATAGTAAACCAAGCCCACTCATACAATTTGTTAAAATGGCTTAAAAAAGTATCGGTGACATTAAACATTGAACAAAAGCTATTTACTGCGTCAGGGGAATTTATACTGCATCAGTGCTTAGAGAGCAAAAAGGGAGAGTGGCTTACTGCAGCAAGTCCATTTTTAGTCCAATACAAAACAATTGAGTCTGTCATATAAAGAGTATCAATACTGTGAGTCTGGAAATATAAAAGTACTGTTCTCTGAGCCTGGCACTAAAAACATATTGACCCACCCCGTACCTAGGCCCTCATTCAATTGCAATTTGGCCAATTGAATAGGGCTCTAAATAAGCACATAACATATTTTCTTTAAAGAAGTTTTTAGTTAGTAAACATATATCCAAAAGCAAGGTCTTCAATAACTAAAAACTTCTTTAAAAAAATATGCTATGTGCTTATTTAGAGCCCTATTCAATTGGTCAAATCATAATTGAATGAGGGCCCTAGTGTTTGACTGTGAATGTAATAAAATAATTCACTTTAGCTATGATTGTAGGGGGGGTTTACTAAGCACTTTCTTACCCAAGATGAGGTCTGAAGGGCTGAGATAAAGGGGAAAATGTACTAAGCATCTTAAGTTTATCTCACGTTATCACCTGTTTTACTATGTATTATTTCCTATGCGAAAAAGAACAGCCCTTCTCATGTTAAATCAGCTCTTCTCACTGCTTCTTAGGTGAGAGAGTGCTTAGTACCCCCCCCCCCCCCCCCCCCACCCCAATATGAGAAGGGTTGTTTGTCCCAATTGGAATTATTATTATTGTTTATTTGTAACGCACCATTTTCCCTAGCGCTATACATGGGTAAGTTCAAGGCAAAAAATAGCAATATTAACACGTTGCAAAGGATGGAGGGCCCTGTCTTTGAGCTTAGAATCCAGTGTCCATAGTGCTTTCCACAAAGCACCATGCAAGATTAAAAACTCACAAATGTATAATCTAAATGAATTAGTGCAATTTAGATCAAGAGAAGACTTGAGATGCACTTGGGATGCTTAGGAAATTCCCACCAGTATCTTTTTGGTAGGGGATATAGTGTTAAAGGTACATACTGTACAACACAATGAATGTAATTGTCTCACACCACACCAATTCTTCAATTCAACTGACCTTTATTTTAAACTTGTGATACAGTTTGGCTAAATACAAGTACCTACTTTGTGTATTTATATATATATATATATATATATATATATATTTATATATATATATTTATATATATATATATATTTATATATATATACATATATATATATATATATATATATATATATATATATATATATACTATATATGTGTGAGTGGACAAAAATATCTAAAGCAGGAAGACGGCTCCAGGCTCCCAGGAAGTTTCCAATGCACATGTACATTATATAAATCTAACCATAAACAAACGCACATTAATGGAACAAAATAAAACAACAAAAAGGAAAAAAACAATGAAAGAATCACATGAAATTTTATTTAAGTGCTATAAAATCAAAATCAATATTAAGTCCTGTATCTTGGTATTGAAGAGTATGATCAAATATTTCAAATTTTTTGTTAATCTTCATTTCAAATAATAGTTGCATATATCAGTACATATGTGAGTGTATGTAAATTGACCTAGATAGCATATTACTAGCTCATTTATGTGTATTACTGCAGAATGTGTATGAGCAGTGAAGCTCTATGACCATGGTGCTGCCCGGAGCTCATGGCACCTTTTCCTTCTTTCCTTATAATATATGAGGTGGCACCATCAGGGCTCCTTTATACTGTATAAACTCTTGTTTTCTTAGTCCTTTTCTGTCACATTGCAGAATGTAAGTAATATAGCTGTTAGGAGATTAAATATGTGCAAACTTAAAAAGAACATGCAGCAGCTACAAGATCAGATGCCTCTCCTCAGCGCACACCTTCTAAGAAGTCATTCAGTGCTCTGCCACAGGATTAGTATCTGTGTCTGGATGTCTATCAGTAGACATATAGAATGCAATGTATGTACTGCATCTCATGGAGACGTCTCAATCACTTTGACCAACAGCAAAGAGAAAGTATAAGTGAAGAACAGTCTATAGAAAAGGGTGCATGATTCACACAGCTAAGAGATCCACTAGGTTTGACTCTATGGGTTGAATTAAAAATAATGGTGGCATAGTGCTGACAGATCATCATTATCACAGTGCCATACTATAATAAACATATTCATAAGATTTTGTTTGATATTAGTTATAATTGTGGAAAAAAGGAATCTCACAGCTTCTTTTGAAAATTGCTTAGTGAATACTATGACGGCGATCATGTCTTGAGGGTTACCTATGCAATTAGGCTCCAAGTTGGGACTTTCTATGACTCGCATAAATGAATCAAAAACTGCTTGTCACATCACAGCACATCTGTTGAGTCTCCTGCAATAGCTTAATCAATTTCCCTCATTTCTTTCTGTATTTGTTGTATTTTGCAAAAAGCAAAATGAAGTTGTCTGAAGACCATCCAATAGTCCATCTTTATGTTTATATCATTGTGCAACTGGAATTCTTACATTTAATCCCTGAGAAAAATACGTTTTTGAAAATCCTTATGGCATTCCTCTCTAAAGAATAAGCACTTTTCTTATTTATCATGCTTTATATTACATTTAGAGTTTATTTAAGACTTGTTATTCATGTAATACAATTGTTTTCAAGTCAATGACAGTGCCTACAATTAGATAATAATAAAAAATGAATACATTCAGGCTTACATTAAAGAACCCTAAAAACTATTTTTAAAAGGAAATGTTAACATGCAATTTCTTCATTTAGAATTGTGTTGAAAAAATGCATGAACCATCTAGTAAAATCATTCCTACCGTATGCTTGGCCTGCATCCATTTTTATATGTAGGAGGGTGCATAGTAATCTGTGAATGCTTGGTATGTGCGTAAGGCTTTTTCTATATATATTTTCAGATAATTCATGGTGCTACAAAGCAGTTAATTGAAGGATGCAATGTCTTGCAGAGTAAATTTCCACCACAGCTTTACCAAAGCATTTCACAGTTCAGGGATGCTTAGTGAATATGCCCCAGATGTCGCTGAGAAAGTACCAATTTTTTTATAAAAATATATCTCTGTGTTACTTTATGCAAGACATAGCATAAAACATGAAAAGTAATTCTGCATCTAATAATATACACGATTCATGTGAATACTGTAGCGCTATGGTAGTCAATCGGCTTGACCCCTTGCCCCTTTCTCAAGATCTCCACTGCTAGTTTACCCTTAGAGTTTTCAATTCCTTAATAAACTATCAGTTAAACATGGTTCTTTCTTTTGGTCAAAATTATGTTACATTTTTGTTTGTGTATTCTTTTAAAAATACATTGATTCAAAAATGTTGGGCGCCTTGGTTGGAGTTGCCTCTTAGTGCCCCACTAACTCGACTTTAGAATTTCAGTACAACCCAACGAGGTGAGGACTCGAGGCGGAGGAGGCTTGATTTTTCTTACAAAAAGAGTGGTTGGAAAGGAGGTAACTATTTTGATACTTTGATAGATGAAACCAAAACTACCCCACTAAAAATCATACTCAGGGCTTAATAAATGAGCTAGAGATCTCATTTAGAAAATGTCGACGGGAGCTATACTTGAAGTTTCTAGACTTAGACTATTTTTTCTCTTCGCTATGTTTTTTTGTTGAGTTTATCTGATTGTTTATTTTATACTTTCTCATAAATAGATTGTTATTGTTTATAAATAATCAAAAACATAAAAGGAAAAGGCTTGGTCAGCTCAGACAGTGAAATATTTTATTGTGAAAAATTAAGCATGTCTGATGTAAAAATTGTTCAATACGATGTCATTTTGTATTTGCCTTTCAATAAAACTATAATTAAAAAAATAATAATAATAAAAAAAAATATATATATATATATAGATTCCAAACCTTGACTGATGATTGCTAGTTTTATTTAAAAAAAAAATGATTATTGCTGCTCTAGAGTAACTTATCATTTTATAATCTTTTTTTTTTATCCTAAACAGTTTGGATCGAGAGTTCTGAAATAAAAAGGTATTAGATCACTATATCATTCAGTTGCACATGTTTTTCTGATGGATTTTGTAACCCCAAATGTATCTCACTTCTGATATTTATATCTATCCAATAGCACAAACAACCCCAAGCTTATTTAGGGTTTAGTAAATAATTTGCCATAGTGTCTACCAGTTGAAGTTCCCTTATAATTAAACCTCATAATTCCATCACAGTTCAAAAAATACATTTCTGTGACCACTACTACTTTTTGAATCAGTACAATGATGTAACTGCTTTTTTTAATGATTTATATTATAGATAATAAAGGTTTATCCTAGGTCTAATTTTTTTTTAAATAATAAATACTTTTATAGAAAAAAATCAAACGTCTTTTTTTTCTCTAAACCTAAAACAGTAATGAACATATAAGAAAAAGGTTTCTAAAACTCCTGTATTCTTTATTTTCTACGTTTATTGCAAAATAGAACTTATTGAAAAATTATTAAATAAAAATTGACCATACATATAAAACTGTTCTAAAATAATGGAACACGTTCTGATTAATCCTTGGCTAGAATGCTCTTTTTTATATTATTGGAAGTAAACATGTTTCTTAGGCCTAAACATTAGATTTTTTTTTTCAAAACGAAAGAGATTTTTTTAATTTGATTATTTTTTTGGGATATCTGTAGTAGTAATTGATATTATTATCTTTTGTTTCTAACGCACTAACAGATGCCAACAGTGTAAGGAAATGTTTCAAAACTAGCAGTAATCTTTATTTTTTACATTTGTTGCTAGATAGATTTTGACTTAACAAAAAATGGTAAAATCCAAATTGACCATATATATAAAAACTATTCTAAAAGAATGGAATAGTTTCCAATGAATTCTTGGCTTGTAGATTCTTGTGTGGGAGCTTGCGCATGCAAATCTATGTTACTCACCAGCAGACAGTCAGTGCACGCACTCTAATGCGCACATCAGCATGCAAGAGATACTGCATAAATAATAAGGTGGCACGATGCCTCTAATTTCCCAAATGTTCATTAAAATGACAATTTTTTTCCAGTGGCCTAGAAACAATTGTTACTTTCCTAGCAAATGATGCAAAACTAATTCTTGGACAATGGCTACACTTCTGCCCAAATATCCCTTCTCTACTATTTCACTCCTGTTTTATCAACCAGTTCTGAGTTATAGTTGCTTGTGAACTGGCCTTCTGCACAGGAAAAGAGCAGAGTGGTCATCAAATGCTGTTTATTCGATTTGAAAACAGAATTTGAGATGGCCCAATGGATTAACTTGTATTAATCTGCACCACTTTCCCCAGTATGTTCATGTACATAAAGCCAATCTTATCGGACGCACTACCATGTTACTAGACAGCAGAAACACACAGGGCCTCATTCTATTATCGGCCGTAAATCGGCCGTAAGGCTGCGATTCCTTGCGAGGGTTCAGTTAACTCGCGATTCTATTATACGGCCCCGCAAGGATCTCCTTTTACGGCCGGCCGCATATCTTGGAACCGGCCGTAATCTGTGAAATATAAAAACTGAAAAATAAATTCAAGCCTGCACTGTACAGCTCTGTAAATGCTAGGGATCATATTGGGGGACATGAGGATTAAAAGGAACCCACTCTCAAGCTTGCACATCTGCCCAAACCCGAGTTCAAATTAACTGTTTATTTGCCGGCTGCGGCGGGGGGGTGTCTGAGGTGCTCCAAGCACTCTGGACTTTTTACATGGATATTTTACGGATATTAAAAATGAAATATTTTACGGATTTGAGTACAGGATAATTATGTGCTATTTTTTCTAACACCTAAAATCCCTTTATAGTCTTCTCAAAGTGCAGGATGGCTTTATTTGAGCTATTTTATGTGCTTAATTGGTGCTAGCGAGACCTTTTTCCTGCAAGTAACTGCGGCTCGTTTTTAGCCTTGCAGAGAGGTTTCCCGGAGCAATTGAATTGCAAATCTCTTGCGGCCGTTTTAGATCAAAGGCTTTCCTCCGGCGCGATCGGCCGCAAGAGATAGCAAGGCACCGGCCGCAAGCCTGACGGAATCCCCGGCCGTAAGGGAATAGAATAGCCGAATAGCTTGCGGCCGGTCCTTGCGGCCCCGCAACGGCTGCGGCCGATAATAGAATGAGGCCCACATTGCGGTGCTAATATCTACATTATTTTGCTAGAAAACAACACTTGACATATAGTGGAATTTAGTAAGCATCTCAAGTGGCTGTGATCTCCCTTATAGTAATCCAGCCATAAAGTGGCAAAATACAAGTTTGAAAAACAATTCTCAATGCTTGATAAATATCATAGATTTATTCTGGACATATCATTTGTATCTATCTATATTTATTTCCTCTAGATTCACTAAGCTGCTCATGGACTGTGATGTGCTTCACTGAATATTACAATATTTATTTTATATGAGGAAAATCGCTACTGCAGCCTTAAAGTATTTTGCAGTCCCCTGAGAAGCGTATCTCATATAGTCACTTATTTTTACAGGAATAGTAAATCAGGATGGTGGTGGCCAAGATGGCTATTTCTTATGGGAAAATAGCTATAGAAGCTGCCCCTTAAAGCTCTTTGCTCCCCTGAGAAGGTTTAATGTATCCACCTTTATATGTCTGTGTATTAGCACCAAAAGGAATGTGTAAGATAGATAATTCTACTCAGACCAAAAACAAAATACTATCCATACACATGCATATGTTTGTGTCTAAATGAGTTCGTGCAAAGCTATATATAAGAATATTGTTTTAATTACCCTTAATGCATGGATGCTCCATTCATGTAGATAAGATAAGGCTAAGGAAAGCTTCATTAAATTAGAGTAATTTTCTATAAATTTAATTTGATAAATATTAAATGTGCCTTCTTTAAATGATAAAATAGCGATATCACATTTATTAATGCTTATTTCCCATTTTGATACATATACCATTATTTAGAAAATTATCATTATGGACAATATACAGACACAGCTTGGAAATATCTTTATTTTTACATTATTGATTTTGATTGTCCATTAAACAAAATTAAAAGAGAATTCTAGACTACATTGAGTGTACATTGATTAAACAAAATTAAAAGAGAATTCTAGACTACATTGGTAGAGAGACCAATTTTATTTCCCCCAAGATGTCATTCATCTTTGGACCAATCTTCAAAACATCTAGAGTTGCATCACAGACCAAAATAATGTAACATTTATGGAAAGGTAATTTTATATATAAAGTTTTGACCGGGGCATGGAGTAGCAAATTAGCACTGATTAATGGTATTGTTTCAAACAAACTCCATGTTCTGTTTAGCATTTTTGTTACTGAATTGACAATAAAAATATATATTTTTGTGTGTTTTCGTTTCATTGAAATTCAAAGCATAAACTTACAATATCTTGTAAAATACAAGTATGTTATAAATACACATTTCTAAGAGTAGGTTAGTACTACTACTAGGTATTTTGTGTGAAAGTGGTAGAAACAGATTAATACTTTTTTAGCAGAGCCGGGGTTGATGCACCTTCGCTTTTATGATCAGATGTTTATTTAGAGATGATTAATTGTGGTAGTTTCACAAACAATCAGAAGTGCTCTACGAAGGCTCTGGTGGCAATTTTCCCGATAGGAAATAAAACAACAAAGCATTTAGTGATCTGCTTTGCAGCCCTTACACAATTTAGAGAATCTGAGGGATTGTCACTTAAAACAACAGCTTTAAATATTGCATTTTCATGCACCAAGATTCAGTAAATGTTGCATGTCCACAAAGGAGGGAATTTATTAAACATCACAAGTGGATGAGATGTGCATCCGTGTATTTGTTTTGTCCTATTTCCTATGGGATCACAGCTCTTCATAACTCAAGATGCCTCATAAATACTCTCCAGAGTTTCTTAGTAGAAAACATATAGGGGGAACAAATCCCTAAGCATCTCAAGGATATCTCACAAAATCTCCTGATTTACTATTCCCCTTCTCAAGTTATCTCAGCTCTTCTTACTTCATCTCAGATGAGAAAGTGCTTAGTAAATCCCCCCATAGTAAATAATATATATTATATATATATATAAAAACAACAACATATTTTATCATAGTAAAAATATATTTTGACAAAACTCATCTAATTATTTATCACAGATTTCAGGCTGCAAAACTAGGGTAAAAAGCAATCACATTTATAAAACAGAAATATGATCTGTGATCCAAGGGCCATTTTATTTTGATACATCCCTTTAGATCATAAGTTTGTGAGTTTTCAGTCTGGTGTCAGTACTTATACATTAGATTCTACGCTCAAAGACAGGACCCTCCATTATTTTCAATGTCTCAAAATAGTTTTTGCTTTGTACTTAACCCTTGTATAGCGCTACTGAATATTTTGATGTGTTACAGATGAAGAATGATAATAATAATAATATACATTTATCAGATTCTGTAATGTAATCTCATGTGAAAATATCACACAATTATGTATTCTATATATATATATATATATATATATGTATATATATATAAGATTTAGATCATTTTTAACCTTTGATAAATAAATCATAAGAAGATACATTTGTGTGTAATAAATAGGACATCCCTTTATGGGGGGGATTTACGAATGATCTCATGTGAGAAGGACTGTGATCTGATTTTCCCCATAGGAAATATTATATTTTTAAATACTGTGATGCACATCTCAAGACACCTGCAATGCATAATAACCCCCCCCCCCCCCCATGTTATCTGAGGAATACTGGCAAATGTAATTGAGCAACATTTTTAGAATTTATTTTTAAATTTAGATCATCTATCAAACTCAGTAATTTGCCCTGTATTTTGGACATCAAAATATGTTTTTTTTTGCTGCATCAGAAAGGTATTTGATAATATATCACAGTATGTTTTCATTTTTCAAATAAAGGTGTCAGAGTCCAAAAACATATTAATATTTTTTACTTCTCTTGGGGGCTTGACTTGCCCTCTGCGAGCCAATGAGATCTACAGACTTTTTGTCAATTTATCATACTTGTTTTATAAATAGATGCCACAAAGAATATAGGAAGTGGGGATATACACTCCATTTTTGTATCCTTATTAGGTTCCCTTTTTGTTCTATTTAATAAATGCACCCATTGGGAAAGATTCACTAAGCTTCCGGGATTTCCTATAAGGGAGTGCGATACACACGTCAATACATTTGCAAGATTTCTCATTGAGGGGTTTTGCAGGTAAAACACTAACCAGGATCCCATTCACAGTATTCATTGAGCCATTTTCTCTAAACTCATCTTGAACTTGTTGTCTATAATACCTAGCTTAATTTGGTCAAGAGGCAATTGTTTTAACCTTGATATTTATTTAAAATACAAAATTATGTAGTGTGTGGCAAACTTACTGCTATATCGTCTAAGCTTTGCAAACACAGTGATGAAGTTTGCTGAAGGCTGCAACATATATTTTATCCGTGCAAAATTGTCATTGCAGCTCTTCAAGAGCCCCGTGAATACTAATAATAAAGGGGACAATCAGGAAGTATGAATTTGTGGATGATGCATATTATAATATATTATAATGCTTATACTATAATCAATGACAAATGCAGGTCACAGTGCATTCACATTTGCAATTACACACTGTTTCCTACTCTTGCTCATTTTTAAATACCAATTGCTGCCATGGAGAAACTAAGAAAGGTGGAGAGTTAGACAAATATATATGTCTCTCTACTTGTTATACAGCTTGATATATATGCTGCTATAAGATATATTATGTATTTATAATATCTGAAAATGAAATTTAAATTAAATTTGTTATCAAATTAAAAAAAATAAACATTTTCTGCTTCAAGTATAATTTTCAAATGAATTAAAACTTGTGATGAATTCTTCTGAGAACCTATGTTAAAACACTGATCTATGCACTAAAGAGCATTCATAATAGAATATCATAAATTCACTAATGTTTACAGTGAAAAAATCTCTAGGCTATCCAGTATAAATATCAAAATATTCTGGATTTTTTACTCGAGCTAAACTAAAAGGATGAGCAGCACTAAATAATCTGCCTAAAAAATCACACATAAAGAATTAGCTTCTTTTTCTTAAATGCTAGCTCATTTCATCTCAGGTTTGCAGTCAAGAAAATGTAGAAAATATATAGACACCTGTTTCCAGCTTGCTTCAGTTATGCTATATACACAGCTCCTAATATGCTTGACAAAATAATGATAGTTGTATCAGGGTGAATAAAACATACATGTAAAAGGAAAACGTAGTGGAATATGGTTTAAAGGCCCAACAAATTCACTATACAAGCTTCGTAACCTTGCCTCACAATAATTAATAGGTTGTACACTGTAAATTGTAGGTTAGCCTAATAAAACACAGCCTACTGCATGTGTTTTTACTTTATATTTTCCTGTATTTTTTACCACAACATTCTAATAATTGTATTTACATGTGAAAGATGTTGCATCATTTTGTTTGGCGTAGTTAGAAGAATATATTTCTTAAAAATATATAAAAAAGTGAAATTTAAAACATATGTACATAGCTGTTTTTTTTATCACGTATGTAATGTCCAACATTAGCAAAAAATGGTGGAGAGATAATATGAAGCAAGTGGAGAAATTATAGGTGGCTTTGTGAGGAACACATTTAATACAGATATAGATTAATCTCTGTATTTCCCCCCATTATTTTTCTTTCCGCTTTAGTTGTGCTTGTGCTGGGTTAAATTGACCGGCCAACTAAACTGAGCCAATAATGCGACAAAGAAGTTAGAGAGGGTAGTGATAATTGTTAGCCTTTTCAGTGCTGCTACAATTTGCCTTTATTTCTTCTGTAACAAAAGATGTACTGGCTGGAAGGTTGCTTAAAATTACCCATGTAAATGGTAGGCCGGCAAATGAATTAAATTCACTGACTACCCTCTAAAATTAAGTTAATTGCGTATTATTCTGTAATGTAGGTACAATACTTATGTGCCATTGTATTCTCATTTTGTACTCGTTTCCAGCCTTTTTATAATGTCCTGCACTTGAATGAGTGAAGAGTTTCAATCATATGAAAGAGGCAGCCTGGCGTTTGACATTATCGCTTTTTTGATAATACAAATTTGTCAGATCTGAACAACACTCTTATTAAAAATGAACAACATCATCAGAAAAAAGGGATGCTGAAATTCCTACTTATGACAGATTTATATAAAAAATATTGCTCCTTCTTATAGAGAGAATAATATAGATTATAGATATGTATAGATTAGTAATATATAGATTAGTACTGTGTAAGTCATGGAAAAATAAACAAAACCAGGTTAAGTAGATATGTTACCATTTAATGGCTAACGATATATGTTTTTGTAGTAAGCTTTCTGATGAAAGCAACCCTTCCTCAGACGAAAGTTACGTTAAAAAAATACGAATAAAAACGAAATCCATTATTCTATAGATAAAAATTTGAAAAATCTAAAACAACAATTAATGAAAGCATATATTTAAATTCCACTTATTCATGGTTATAATATCACCACGATTATAAGATGAAAGACCTACAATTTGAGCTAAAGAAAAAAAGACGTTATCAAAAATAGGACAGTATTGTATGGAGAATTACATTTTATGGACTTTAATATTTGGGAAAACTAGTGTTATAATCACACAAAAGGTATTTTAAATATTCTTGAAGTTCACATCTTGTTTATTATGTTCAGATTTCTTAACATTTAAGATAACAATGATGATAACACTCTTGGTATTCTGAAAATTCATAAATTTCTTTATTTTTCCTTGGAATTTTTGACTTTTTCCTAATGCAAAATTATAACATTTGATATAATTATCCCTGTTTGCTAGTACTAATATTATTATAATATAACTATATTTTGAAATAAAAAAAATATTTTATTTAATTTGTCTTACGTTTCCACTTTTAAT
Source organism: Discoglossus pictus (assembly GCA_027410445.1). Lineage (NCBI taxonomy): Eukaryota > Metazoa > Chordata > Amphibia > Anura > Alytidae > Discoglossus > Discoglossus pictus. The sequence goes on along the minus strand of CM050163.1, from coordinate 342,046,423 downwards.
GGTGCAGTATAATTGTTAATACTTTGACAATCCGTATTATGATATCATTTTCCTCTATTTCTAATAACTGATGCGTGATAATTGTTGGGCAGTATAACATTTTCAATCATGATTTATAAAGATTTTAATAATAGGCTGTCCTTACTTTATATTGGTCAGAGCACAATATTGTCATTTTAGTGTTATGATGACATACATGTTTTGGCCAAGCAAATTTAAGAATATGTTTAAGAATTGTATATCCGTTCATTGCTTGCAGACAAATTTTAATGATATACTTTTCTTAAATTGTAATCATATGGTATATTAAACTGCAATACTTTCCCAAATGCCTATATTCATTTTTATTTACCTTGTTCTAACATACATTTTTAGTTGTTGTTCTGTACTAAAATGTCCTTGCATTGTAATTGTGAAAGTTTATTAATCAAATAATTAAAAAAAAATGATGTATAATTTCCCTGGCATAAAATAACATTTATGATTATGCCTGTATTTGTATATTTTTTTTCCAGAGTTAAAAGTAGTACTATTTATTGGAATTATGTAAATAATTACTTAAATATATATCCAAAATACCTTGCCTAAAAAATGTCCATTTAGCACACACAATGCAATATGTCCAATGTTGATTGCCTCTTATTGTATCCTAATAAAAATATAGAAATGTCATTTTTTTGCTGAATATTTTATAATACCGGTATGTAAAATTTCCTGTTTCTGCATACTGATGATCTTTTGGTAAAACCGTAAATTTAATCTGTGTGAGTTTTTGAATTAAAGCCAGGAAAATACACTTATGTTATAAATAACACATAAAATATTTTTCAGTGGAAAGAAACACTTTTCTGTCATAATCAGTAAGAGAACAGTGAGGATTTTACAACAGATGAGAAAAAGGGAAGCACTCGTTAGCATGTGTGTCTGCTCTCCGGGACAGCTAAGGTCACTTACTTCCCATGTTATAGTGAACTAAGTGCCTTTCATCCTATAGTATAATGTACAGTTCTATATTATGGTATAACATTCCCAGTTTTGCTGTTCCCAGACAGATGCATTTTATTTCACCCAAAAAAGTCAGTTTCTGGCAAGTAATATAATTAACATCAGTTTTGCTGATACTAGATAAAAAGTGTTGGTTGATATTTTTTAACATAATGCAATAATGGTTGTAATCAACACTGTTTGGTTAGATTATATATTTTTATACTAAAAAAACATGTTTTCCTAATCTTATGTGTATGTAGTTTTCCACTTGATTGCAGTTAATTATTTCTGAAATGACATTTCGTGTTAGTTCTTGTAAAAATGAAAAAGTATTTATGGTAAAATAATAAAGGATGAGAAAGAAACTATATGGGCAGAGTTGATGTGGCTATTAGTTTGTATCTGTTTTCAAACTCTATGGCCAAAATTGACTATGTTGCGAAGTGGTTCACCGAGCTGAAGTTCAGATTTTATGGCAAAATTTCCATTGCTGCCTCACGGAATCGCTTTGAAACAGAGAGAATTTTGGCCTAAATTTCTTTTATCAATTAAAGAAATCACATTACAAGAAAGCAGTGTTTTCATGCACTATATTTTATCCTATATGACACATTTTTCACGACAGAGAAGGAATCACATCACATAGTTTCAAGCATTTTATTATTATTACATATATATTTCTCAATTACAATTACATTGAATTATGTTAGTAAAATGAAAAGCTGGTGTACCCAAGACCTAATTTGTAAACAAAAATGCATTAATACTTATTATCAGAGATTTAAGATGGAAATATCAGTTTCATTGATTATTTTATTATTATTTTTAAGTTTTTTAAATATAAAATATTAGTATTATTTTTTAAATTGCCAAGATATTTTACAGAGATATACAGCAGTGTTACAAAATTGCAAGAGATGAATGTGGATTGAAAGAACAAGGGCTGAGAGCCCTGCTTTCAAGAGCATACAAAAGCGGGTTTAATATCCATTTAACTCCTAACACAAAGGAGTCTATGTATTATAGTCTGCTGATTGCAAAATGAGGGCAAAAAACCCTTTCTGGATTTGTTTAAGCTAAAAATGTCATTGCATTCTAATGTGTGTTTTTTGTGTTCCAGGATGCCCTATATTTGCAGTTGTGAGACTGATACATAACTCACAAACACTTGGTACAATGGTCCTATTCATTGAGCGCCGAACTCCGAGCTACCCACTCTTTGGGTTAAAATTGGCGATTTTGCAAAGTTTGTATGTAAACGTGAACTGTTGTTAGTGATAACTGTTTTGATTCCACATATGTAAATGTATGTTCTTTTTATTAAGTGTGTGTATAACTATTATATATATATATATATATATATATATATTTATATATATATATATATATATATATATATATATATATATATTTATATGTACCTACATATTTTTGCCATTATCTATTTATTATTATTTGATGTTTATTTTTAGCTTTTACAGTTTGAAGCCCTTTTCTTGGAATTTATATAAACCAAACCAATATTGCTTTAGTCTTAATAATGGGATCACAGTTTATTGTTCAAAAATGAATGTATATCCAATAAAAATATATCAAAATAATTATGTCTAAGTACTCTTAGTTTGTCAGCTCTCACAAGACCATGGCCATCAACACCTTCTGTACCAGCATATATACTTCTTGTCTTATGTATTTACTTTATCTTCTGACCTTAGCACAAATAAAATATATTTGGCTTTACAAATTGATGATTGTATTAGTAACACTCAGTTAATTTTCATATGTGTCTTTGGACTAATATTGTTATTCCAAATTACATAAGATCAAAAAGCAACACAACATGGTAAAACTAATTTCAGGCAAAAAGGAAAGTCTTCCATTAACTTCATGCAAGCTACACCTGATTCTGTTCCTTAAGGGGCATATCACCAGGGTACGGGCCAAACTAGCTTTGGACATTTTATATTTTCTGTTACACATCTTCTTTCAATGATTTGGAAAAATAATTGTATGGGATCATTTCTAGTGGAACGGCTGAATACAGAACCAAACTAGACACATTTGTTCATGACCTATCTTAAACTGAGCTGAAAACTTTTCTCTTGGTTTAACATTTCAGAGGCTGCCAAGTAGTTTGCAAAAAGCTATCATGTCTATTTTCTATGAGGGTATTGCCTTCTCATGCTTCCGCTGATCTGTGAAGGTTTAATGAATATTTGGATGATTGCTGTACACATTTAGATGGGAAAAATAATGCAACTATTTGTAGCAAAACAGACACTACATGAAGTCTCACTGACAATAATGTTGTTGGCCTAATCTTCTTTCTATGGTTCCTCTTCTTCGATACGCAGTAGAGTATCCTTATTAATATTGTTTAAAAATATTTTACTGTTCAGTTAATAAAAATGCAATAGATGGAAAGTGTAGCATGCCCTATATTCACTATGCATCGCTGGTGGGGCAACACAGATTACTGAAGAACGTGGAAATCAATTAGTGAAACTACCACATGATCTAGCACAGCAAGTAATCTGATCAGTCTTGGGGTGAAAAGATAACTTACACATATTGTGTGGCCTTTAAAAAAAAAAAAAATATATATATATATATAAAAGAATATAAAAGAATAAAGTAAGCAACACTCTAGACAATAAAAGGAAACTGGTACACAAAGGCTGATTGTCCCCCGGGCAGAAGACAAAATAATAAACAGACTGCAGCATTTCAGACATGTGAAAATGAGTGGATCTTTATTGTGAACACACAGGGGTGCACTGGAGCGATGCTTCTGGGGAAAAACTCTTTGCCAAGACAGGTGCCCATGGTAATGCTTTCCTATTTGCGCACAATAAGAAACCACTAATTTCCACCAGTCTGAGGTGCAATCTGTTTATTATCCTTATTTATATATATATATATATATATATATATATATATATATATATATATATAAGGATTATATATATATATATAGGGCCCTAAAATTATTTTGTGCTGGGACCAGGGCCCTCCTTTCACTAGCACAGCTTAGAAAACGTAGATGAAACGAGGACTTCAAATTCAGAAGTTTTGATGAAAGTTGATCAGAGTCATAGCAACTGTAAAGAAAAAATGTGGAAAATAAGAGAAACAAAATACCAGATAATTTGATAGTTTAGCCCAGAACATTAATTTTTCACTATTTTTAGTTCAACTCAATTCAACCTGCAACTTATGACACAATGCTATGAGAAAAACAGAGAAGGGAAGAACTTGTAGAAAAATAAAAATTCTTCACTAGATGTTCTTTCTCTTACTTTATTCTCTTATCTTACTATAAGTTATTTTTATTTCTTTCCTTTTCTGTTTTTTTTTTTCTTTTTTACCACCCTCTCTTATATGCACTTTTTGTTACTTTATTATTTACCTTGGTTGAAGTTAGTTCAAACACTATCACTAATAACACTTTGAGAGAACTAACAAAATAGCTAAATAATACTATAAATGTTTAAATTGGATTGGATTGACTTAGAAAAACATTTACAGCCTTATTAAATTGTGATTCGGCCAATTGAATAGGGCTCTATATAAGCACACAGCATATTTTTTACAGAAGTTTTTAGTTAGTGAAGACCTTGCTTTTGGATAGAAGGTCACTAACTAAAAACTTCTGAAAAAAATATGCTCTGTGCTTATATAGAGCCCTATTCAATTGGCCGAATCGCAATTTAATAAGGCTGTAACTAGTAGTTGCAAAAACTCTACCATTATTGCACAATGGTATAGTCACACTTCTTGAGACCACCCAAAGTCTTTATCACTTACAAAAACGTGGATATCCTGCTATGTGTTAAGTTGCACCTGAGATATCTTTGTTCAACTTTATGGCGTGTTGTTATATGCACAAAAATTACTTTAATAGACAACGCATATTTTCTTCTAATAAACTTAAAAGTGAACCCCCCCCCCCCTAAGGTCAGGTATTTTGCAACCAGTTTTTGGTGGGATTTCTAGTATGTAAATTAGATAAAAGTCCCTTTGAGGACATTAGCACTTTAACTTAAGAAAGATGGTATATTGCCTAAAACATTAAGAAAACGCTCACATACCCTGCCCATTTTTTCTACCTAAAAGCTTGGCTTGATAAATATATATCTCTTTTATTACGAAAGTCAGCGAATTGATGACAATAATTGCTGATCATGTTGCTGCGACTTTCTTTCGTGCCATTGACCAACTTTTTATAGAGAAGTAACAGTATAATAAATCTTCTCTGCTGATCCCAGTGTGCGTTTCCTGCCCCTGAATATTGCTGTCCAAACACTTCTGAACTGAACAGTTACATACAGTGTACACCATGGAGCCTTGCTAAATGTGTGATAGGTGATTAATGTGATTATACTGTCATGAGTCATTACAAAGTGACTGCACACCTATTAATAATGGAAAATAAAACCTATACCTATATCTTGCGGAGTCTCCTGCTGTACACATGTAGTCCTCCGGGAAGAACAAAGTCATTTTGCTTTATATTTGACAGTCGGTGTGATGTCTTTGACCTGACAGGATAACATCTGCTCAAACTGCATGAATAATTTGAGTATGTGCAAACATGATTCAACAGCGACATCTGATGGTCACATTGAGATTTCTTTTTAATAACTAAAATCTGATATAAAATATTTTTTTTCTAGCAATTTTTTCTTATTTTACTATCGTACCGTATTTTAGTTGTGTACAGAAGATTTCTAGACATGCTTGCTAATACTTAGCTAACTTATTATGTGGCCAAGAATCTCAGATATGTATATAAATACAGAATGCTAACAAATATATATATATATATATATATATATATATATATATATACTGTGACTTTTATATGTATTTATACTTTTATCATATTGTATAGTATAGATACCTAAAATGGTATGTGACATAACTCAGGTGGGTCGCACTCTCTTTCTTACTCTTCAGTGTCTTTGGTTACATTTCACAATACTGGACTCTCACCATCCAGTTGCAGTTGTGATACAAATTTCTTAAAAACAATATACAAACAGTCCCATGTAAGTAGACATAGCAGGATATCCACGTTTTTGTAAGTAATAAAGAATTGAGGGGTCTCAAGAAGTGTGACTATACCATCGTGCAATAATGGTAGAGTTTTTGAAACTACTAGTTACAGCCTTATTAAATTGTGATTCTGCCAATTGAATAGGGCTCTATATAAGCACATAGCATATTTTGTTTACAGAAGTTTTTAGTTAGTGAAGACCTTGCTTTTGGATAGAAGATCACTAACTAAAAACTTCTGTAAAAGAAAAATGCTCTGTGCTTATATAGAGCCCTATTCAATTGGCCAAATCACAATTTAATAAGGCTATAAATGTTTTACTTGTCATATGATGAGCCCTCAATACCAGGGGTGTCCAAACTCGGTCCTGGTGGGCCGCACACAGGTCTGGATTTGAGGATTTCCTTTTTGTGCACAGGTGAGTCATTCGGAATGACTGAAGAAGCAATAGTCTCACCAGCTTGCAGCAAGGATATCTACAAATCCAGGCCTGTGTGCGGCCCAGCAGGACCGAGTTTGGACACCCCTGCTCTATACCCTTAAGGTAAACTGTACAACTACTACTTCTAGATTGGCAAACCTCCAGATGATTTGCAAACCCCCTCCATAGTACCACATTGCCAATACTCTGGTTGTGTGTAGCGGGACAATTTGATTCTGCTTTAAAAAATCTGAAACCAGTCTGAACCTAATACTCAGACTAATTATGTGTTCATTCTCTACTCTGAAAGCATATCGGCAATTGGCTATGCTTTATGTGTCTTTTAAATGCCAATTATTAGAATTTACCAAAACAAATTAGATTACACTTCTCAAATATAGGGCCGGGCTTTACACAACCAGTGTCTTTAAGGGCCATTCTAAAATAGTATGTGAAGTATGCAACAAACTAACAACATACAGTCTCATTAAATTGCTACGTTTTTGAAAATCGTAGCTCGTAGCGTAGCTCGCATGACTTTGGACTATTAAATTGTCCTCTTAAACTTCCCCGCAGATGACTTGCGGGGTAAGCTGCAGGACGGACAAAAAATGTCTACGGGATGTGAACTTCACAGCCCGCAAATGCTTTGAACTGTCAAGCCTGTAACAGCTTCTTGTTTAATTCGGCTATTAAATTGCGACAAAGTCACCCGCGAGCTATCCCGTAACACGCAAATGAAGCCCAAAGCCCAACGTGTGCTCGAGAGGACCCACAAGGGGGGTAAAGTCCAATAAGTAGCACTTGTAATGCAAATAATAACACACTACTGTACATTTATTAAAAGGGGAAGTGATGTTAGGTCTTAGAATTCATAACACAACATTCTCAAGCCCGCAAATTGGCCAACAAAAATACTTTATTTCATGTTTATATTTCGTGTTATATCGATCCCGGCAATCAATGTGTTAATACATATACTGTAACTTGCATGTAAAAGAATATCATATTGACAGCTTTATCAATATTGCATTACATCGTGAATGTGGGTCTGATCGCAAACTGTAATTTTAGCCCGTAGTACTTTGAAAAATAACCTCCCCCTTTTCAGTGACGTAACGCTGACGATCTCTGCTTCCATTGGCTCCGTCTAAACCAACTACGGTCTACACTAATTGATCGTCCTCACGGCCGAAAATCCAAAGTTTTACGAATGAGCTTTGATTTGCGTCTCAAACCCGCAGCTTGCAGCACCATTTTAATTTAATAGCAACGTAACTCAGCCAAATTGCAAGCCCGCAGCCGTTACGGGCTTCACGTTGGACTTTGGTCCCCAAATTTAATGAGGCTGATAGGCAGCTATGTAAGCCATGGGCATAAAAGCATTTTTAGAGACAATATTAATTTTAGCAGACTCTGCTAGTGCATGGAAGATGCCATGATAGTCGTACTTCCTTTTCATGGCATACGTTTGCTGGCAAGCTGCCTCAAATGAGCCTGTGAAAGGGAGGGGAAAGGCGTCCTATGCTGTAGTCTAAATCTAAATTAAATCTACAATAAATCAACAAAACCCCTTCACTCCTCTTTCCACTCTTGAATAAACAACTACAATTAGGAGAACACGTCACTCAAATCTCAAAACAGCAAGAAGCAAGGAAGAAAAATAAATATGGCATCTTTTAGACACAAGCAGTGTCTACTAAAATAAAGATTTTGATTAAAAAATGATTTTATGGCCACGGATTACAGCTGCTAATGCTGGTAATTTGTTACAAACTTCACAAACATCTGAGTTTTTCCCAAACTACAGTAGTAGTGGTAAGCTGCAAAACCATTTATACTGTTTTTTTTTTTAAACTGACAAAAATACAATGTAAGAAGAAAATGTGTAAATATGTAATTGTTCCTGTTTTATATATTATACCTGCAATGTTTTATAATTATAAATAATTAAAGGATTATGATCCAGAAAGAACAATTATAGTAACGGGTAATTGCTATTATTTTCATAATACTTTTATGAAATACATCTTTCTATACTTCCTCTTTTTTAATAATTTAAATATTTTATTTATTAATTTATCAAAATAATATATTGAATGCGCAAAATAATTTCACATTTTCTCCTTACAGTTCAAATTATCTTTGCAGCTTGAGATACATTTTCACGTTTTAACTTCATAGAATAGATTTTCTCTCTCCCTGTCCTTTTCTCCCTCCCTCTCCCTTCACCGCGCAATGCAAGCCTCGCCATGCATGCGGCGCATAGGCAACTCGCAATTTTGCGAGCGTTACACACAAACTTGGCTGACGACAACTACAGTGCATTGCAAAAGTATTCACCCCCCTTGGCATTTTTCGTGTTTTGTTACCTCACAACCTGGAATTAACATGGATTCTTTGAGGATTTGCATCATTTAATTTACAGAACATTCCCACAACTTTGAAGATGTTTTTTTTTTTTTTTTTTATTGGTAAGCAAACCACAAATAGGACAAAATAACAGAAAAAAGTCAATGTGCATAACTATTCACCGCCCTAAAGTTAATACTTTGTAGAGCCACCTTTGAGGCAATCACAGCTCCAAGTCGCTTTGGATAAGTCTCTATGAGCTTGCCACATCTTACCACTGGGATTTTTGCATATTCCTCCTTGCAAAACTGCGCCAGCTCTTTCAAGTTGGATGGCTTGTGCTTGTGAACAGCAATCTTTAAGTGTGACCACAGATTTTCTATTGGATTGAGGTCTGGGCTTTGGCTAGGCCATTCCAACACATTTACATGTTTCCCCTTAAATCACTCAAGTGTTGCTTTAGCAGTGTGTTTGGGCTCATTGTCCTGCTGGAAGGTGAACCTCCATCCTAGCCTCAAATCGCACACAGAGTGGTACAGGTTTTGCTCAAGAATATCCCTGTATTTAGCACCATCCATCTTTCCCTCAACTCTGACCAGTTTCCCAGTCCCTTCTGCTGAAAAACATCCCCACAGCATGATGCTGCCACCACCATGCTTCACTGTGGATGGTGTTCTTTGGGTGATGTGCTGGGTTTGGGCCGGACATAGAGTTTTCTTTGATGGATGAAAAGTTCAATTTTAGTTTCATCAGACCAGAGCACCTTCCCCCATACATTTTGGAGAGTCTCCCACATACATGCCTTTTCACAAACTCAAAACGTGCCATTTTTTTTTTTGCTGAAAGTAATGGCTTTCTTCTGGCCACTCTGCCATAAAGCCCAACTCTATGGAGCATACGGCTTATTGTCGTCCTATGTACAGATACCCCAGGCTCCTCCAGGGTTACCTTAGGTGTCTGTGCTGCCTCCTTGCCCGGCCCGTGAGTTTTGGTGGGCGGCCGTCTCTTGGCAGGTTTGCTGTTGTGCCATGTTCTTTCTATTTGGTTATGATAGATTTGATGGTGCTCCTGGGGATCATCAAAGATTTGGATATTTTTGTATAACCTAACCCTAACTTCTCAACAACATTGTCCATTACTTGTTTGGAGAGTTCCTTTGTCTTCATGGCAGTGTTTGATTAGTGGTGCCTCTTGCTTAGGTGTTGCAGCCTCTGGGGCCTTTCAAAAAAGGTGTGTATATGTAATGACAAATCATATGACACTTAGATTGCACACAGGTGGACATCATTTCACTAATTATGTGACCTCTGAAGGTAATTGGTTGCACCAGAGCTTTTTATGGGCTTCAAAACAAAGGGGGTGAATACATACGCACATGCCAATTTTCTGTTTTTAATTTCTAAAAACTAGTTTTATGTATATATTGTTCTCATTTCACTTCACCAACTTAGACTATTGTGTTCTGATCCATCACATACAATTCAGATTAACAAAATATTGAACTTTAGGCTGTAATGTAACAAAATAGGTAAAAAGCCAAGGGAGGTGAATACTTTTGCAAGGCACTGTATATTAGTGATTATATTTCATGTATATTCTGTTTCATTAGTTCTTGGCAATTTACAAATAGTGAGAGTCATACAGCACAGTCAGATATAATGAACTACTAATAGACTTTGAGAGATGGAAAAAAGGTGGTAACAAGGCAACTAGGATATAAAAAAATCTTTTGCATGCAGGTAGGCCCTCATCTCTAAAATGTTCAGGCTTCTCTGTCAGTACCCCTCCATCTTGTACAATTAAGAATCTTGCCCATGTATTTGCCCCATCTGTTAGTGTTGACCACTGATAAATGCCTCCCTAGGCTATCAGGACATATGGATAGGGCAGCACATTTGTAGGGGCAGCATGCTGCCTCAACTTGCCAATGCAGTGCCACATTGTAGTATGTCTGTGTGCATAGAAATGTCTAAATGCAGTGATATTCCTGTTTTTTGTATTATTATTTCTCTATGTCTGTATTAAATGTGATTAGATTGTCTTTACACATTTCTCCTATGCCTCTAATGTGGCAACCTTCTGGTTACCCTCTTTTCATTGCCCTTCCAGCAGCTCCTATTTCTCTCAAACATCTAATCTTTCCTTTCTCTATGTCTCTTCTCTATTATACTAATGCCCATTTTCAGTGTTTATCATGACTGACTTCACTCCCTGATTAGTTTGTCTACATAGGCACACTAACCACTGGCACCTGACCGGTCAGCAATACCTTAATGGTTACATAGTAACTGAGGTTGAAAAAATAATTTGAGTTCATCCGGATTCCTCCCTGGATCAGTACTATCTCGCTAATTATCCAGGATAACCCGAAATGCCTTTTTTTATTTAAAAATGTATCCCATCCCTTTTTAAAGTTATCTATAAAATCCGGTGGCCATATGCTAATCTTAGATGGCCACCAACTCCCACCATGTAAATTCTGATTAACCTTTCACTTTTAACTCACCATATATCTCCCCTGCTATAACATGGCACAATGACCAGACACACCTAGGATAAAAGCACCATATACTGTACCATGTTTGCTCATTGGCAGGGCCCTCAACTCCTTTTGTACATTAGATGACCACCAACTCCCACCACGTCCATCCTCATTAGCCTTCCACTTTTTATTAGTGGTGGTGGTGGGGCACATAATCCTGAATGGGACTAGGGTGGCACAGGAGTTAAAAACATCTCTGGGTATTCCATTAATAGGTGCCTTTTCCTTGTATGCTGCTTCCTGTTGTATTAATATGTTGTATGACCCTTAGACTGTAAGTTTGCGAGTTTTCAATCTTGTGTCAGTGCCTTGGAAACAAGCTCTATGTACATTTGATTTTATGCTCAAAAACAGGGCCCTCAATTCTTTACAAGGTGTTTAATTTGTTTTCTGCTATGTACTCAACCCCTGTACAGCGCTACGGAATATGTTGGCGCGATATAAATAAAGATAATAATAATAATATTAAAATGTATTAAATATTCAAAAGAATAATTATTAGCAAAATTGGTAGTAGTAATACTACTACTAATGATTTATTATTATTATTATTATTATTATTATTAGTAATAAAAATAATAATAATAATATATTTCGTTTTAATCTTACACATCATTCTTACTGAAAAATGCCAAGTAACATTATATTGTTTTCGTTTAGTGTGTGTGTGTGGAGTGCAATACTGCTCTTTACCATTAGGTGGCACTGCGCACACAACAAAGCACTACAGTGGGAAGCCTCAGCTGATTGATGGCGATATTAGATAGCTTCACGTGTTATTAATATTGATGTCAGAATGATGTCATGCATAAATGCTGTACTAATATTATTTTATGTATGAGCAGGTATGGATCTGGTGACATTTTATTATAAATGCATGCATTACCTAAATATGCTACTGGAAGCGTTAGATTTCTTCTATGTCTTATAAATATATAGTAAATCCATAGAAGCCATACATGTTTTGCATTTACTGTATTTTTACTACTGGAATGCTCGGAGAGAAGCTTCCGATCACTACTTACAGGTCTATTCAATATGCAGAATGCATGTGTAAATGATACCGCAAGCAACCACTAGATGGCGTTCATGATGATTTGAGTAATAGCTTTTCTGTTCTGCTTTCATACCAGCTCCCTGGTGGCTCGCCGTGATCGTATAGTGGTTAGTACTCTGCGTTGTGGCCGCAGCAACCTCGGTTCGAATCCGAGTCACGGCAGGAGTGAAGTCTCCTATCACGGCGGAAGGGACCAAGTTTTTTTTCCATTTATTCTATTCCTTTAAATTGTATAATACTACCAATAACGTTTATAGAATATAGAATTATTTATTTATTATGTTTATAGAATGTTATAGAGTGTGTAGGAAGCACCTGTAAGTTTCTGTCACTTTAACCCAAGTGGTAAACACAAGCACTGCTGCTTTTACTGACTTGTAAGGGTATATTTATATGTAAAATAATGAATAATTTTAAATAATGTCCTAACAATACCTTGTATCATATATGACGCTGTATTTTAAGGTCTACCTTATCTATTGCATATTGCTTATTATTAAAATATAATATTATGAGTTAACTACTTACAAATTTCTATGTGGACTAGCATAAGAGATCTGACTCTTAGCTAGAGGGAAGATTGGAGTACAATAAAGTAATTAATTCATTCCCATATTAATACAAATATGTGATATTGATAATATAAGTACCATGAGTAATAGTATAGCAGAAAATGTGATAGTGAAATATTTTATTGCAATTTTGAAAGATGCAGAAATGGTGATGACTATTTACTTGGCAGTGTATGACTCCCTGGTGGCTCGCCGTGATCGTATAGTGGTTAGTACTCTGCGTTGTGGCCGCAGCAACCTCGGTTCGAATCCGAGTCACGGCAGGAGTGAAAGTCTCCTATCACGGCAGGCGGGAGATTTTTTGTGCATCATATATTTTTTGTTTTTTATATGTGTGTATACAATATATAATAAATATCTATATATAATAGTTATATATAGATATACATTTAAAATGTGACCAAATTAGTTGTATATAACCCCATTATTATTTTAGTTTTTATCTTCCTCATTCATTCATATATCTGAAATACTGGGCATGAAATTTATAATCAGGGAATATATTACATTGTTATAATACTGATCTATATATAATCCTGAGGAGTTATGGAAATAAATGTAACAACAAATCTCTGTCATGACAGAAATAGGTAATGCATACTACTATAATAATAAAAATGAAAGGAGTTTTTATAAAAAAAATACACACTCCGTACCGCCGTGATAGGAGACTTCACTCCTGCCGTGACTCGGATTCGAACCGAGGTTGCTGCGGCCACAACGCAGAGTACTAACCACTATACGATCACGGCGAGCCACCAGGGAGGTGCATGTCCTCTTTATGTGTGCTGCTCTACCATGGATAATCCTGCATGACAAAACAATTACTACATAGAGAGACTTCCTATCACCAACCACAGAGCAGCAGCCTATGAGCTCCTGTGTGACATCAATCATCCTTACAGGTTCAGCTCCTTATAATAGATCTGAATGTAGCACCATTGTATGACACTCATACCACAATACACACAAGTCTAGAGACATTTTTTTGCTAAATAATATGCATTATGTTCTCCTGCCTGCAAAATATTGTTACTGTATTATGAATACTAGCTTCAGTTGTTTCCTTAAGTGTTTATATTTAATGTATATAATCTAATATATAGAATATATATCTAGAAACATTCTGAGCAATATATTTTAATACCAAACACTTGTTGCTGCAGCTTATTACAGTGGTAAAGTGGTATAGACAAAAAAAGTCAATGCTGAGGTAGGTTTTCTGGTAGGTGAAATAAGTGCATATTAAACATGTATAATATGTTTTTTCATATAATTTAGGCAAATTGAAATAAGCAATATGTTATTTGCACATATTGGTTCCAGGTTGCTGGATTGGTATATTGTAGTACAAGATATATTATTATTGTAATAACAGTAATAATATTATAATATATTAATATATTATTTTTATTTTTAATAATTATAATATATTATAAATAAATTATAATAATAATAAAATTGTTGACAGTTATAGTTCTTTCATTATGATAGATTCACCAGAGTACTTCAGCATGTTTTTTAATGTTATATATTAAGATATAGAAATATGTTCATTAAATGTAATATGTTGTCATTGTTAAAATAGACATGCACTGGTTTTGTGATAATGTCCAATATATTTTTTCTCCTGTTGGAATATAATACTATGATATATTGTATTTAGTAAATGGCCTATAATGAAAAGAGAATCACATAACAATAAGACTTTGCACAAAAGTGGAAACATTTAACTTATTATATATAATTATTTATTACATATAATTTCCAAATTAAAAATTGAAAAAGACTTGTCTGAAGAAACACACTTTATAACAGACAAAATGTTTTTAGGGTGTTTGTGTGTGGATGGACAAGAGATATAAGAGAATTGTAGATAGTAAATGATCAAGGTCAATGTTTGGATCTTTCCTGTTTTGTTCCTGCCTGCAGTGTTGGCCTCTAGGTGGCTCAGCTGAGCTTTTCGTCAATTACCTAGGGTTAGGATTAGGGGTTAGTGTTAGATTTATGGTTTAGGGTTCGGGTTAGATTTAGGGTTAAGGGTTAGGGTTAGATTTAGGGGTTAGGGTCAGGGTAGTGGCAGATGTTAAGCTGTTCACTAACAAGAAATTGACGAAAATCCCAGCCAATTCACCTGGTGGCCACTGCCCACTACTGCAGGCAGGCAGAAAACAAGAAAGACCCTACATTTTTGCCTATGAGTTAGTTACAATATAGTTTTAATAGTCATTTTTTTCTTTTAGCTTGTTTCTTGTGATAAGAATACAGAGATTAATTAGCAACTAATATGTGGCACTAACGGAATCACATGATCAGAATGGATTATTGCTATTGCTTTAAACCAGATCTGCTTTAAGGATTGATACCTAACATTTCCTGCAAATGGGACATCTATTGCAATGAATGGTAACTGATTATATCCCCCCCTTCAGCAGATGTGGTAAATATACAGCCTAGATGTGATTTATAATCTATGTATATATCAGCAGTAATATACCGGATCTATTAGAGAATTCCCTATTCTTGTTATAATGTATAAGTAATGCATGTTAATGGAAGTCATGAGGTGATTGCTTATTTCCTTAGTTTAAACTGAATTCACCCCACAATGTATATTATAATAGAGGCCTAGCATTGACTTAATTTAGAATATGTATTCCCAAGTCTCACCTTCTATGGTAGTATAAATCGCGAGGTGATAGCATATGAACTAAGGATATAAACAGTTGCCTGTGTAATGGGTCCCTTATACAGGTGCTAACATTAGGGGAATGAGCAATGTACTGTCAAAAAGATAAAGTAGTAAAGAGCTGGCAACACTTCCTGCCTTTTGAGAACCTTTATTATATTAAGATATTTTATTAAATACAGTGAAGCTCCCTTCAGTTAGTCTTACAACTCCCAGACTTCCCCCATCTGACCACAACACTTTCACTCAGTTCTCCTCTGAATCATTCAGATGTTCTTTGGCAAACTTCAGACGGACCTGTACATGTGCTATCTTGAGCAGGGGGACCTTGCCGGAGATGCAGGATTTCAGTCCGTCACGGCGTGGTGTGTTGCCAATTGTTTTCTTGGAGACTATGGTCCCAGCTGCCTTGAGATTGTTAACAAGATGCTCCCGATGATTTCTCACCATTCTCATGATCATTGAAACTCCACGAGGTGAGATCTTGCATGGATCACCAGATAGAGGGACACTGGAAGTTATTTTGTGTTTCTTCCATTTGCGAATAATCGCACCAACTGTGGTCACCTTCTCACCAAGCTGCTTGGCGATGGTCTTGTAGCCCATTCTAGCCTTGTGAAGGCCTACAATCATGGCCATGGTGGAGAGTTTGGAATCTAATGGATTGCTTTGGTGGACAGGTGTCTTTTATACAGGTAACGAGCTGTGATTAGGAGCACTCCCTTTAAGAGAGTGCTCCTAATCTCAGCTCGTTACCTGTACAAGGCACCTGGGAGCCAGAAATCTTGCTGAATGATAGGGGGTCAAATACTTTTTTCCCTCACTGACGTGCAAATCAATTTATAACTCTTTTGACGTGCGTTTTACTTTTTTATTTTTTGTTATTCTGTCTTTCACTGTTAAAATACACCTACCATTAAAATTATAGAGACTGATCATTTCTTTGTCAGTGGACAAACGTTCAAAATCAGCAGGGGATCAAATACTTTTTCTCCCCACTGTATTTACTTTTATGGACTTTATTTTATTAAGAAGTGCTTATAAAAAAACTCTGTTTTTGCTGCCTAAAATCAAACAAATATTACCTGCTTGGGTCTGCCCTCTGCAGCTAATACTAACAAATCAGTGACCATCTCTCCACAGTACTCTGCAACATACAGCTTAGATGTGGTCCCTGATAGGCTAGGACACTATACTGCTATCCAGCCCTATAGATTCTGTATCTGCATATGCTGCTGAGGACAGACCCATACAGGGACTATTTGTTTTATTTTATGCAGTAAAACAGATTTATAATCCCTTCTTAATAAAATAAAAGGACATAAAAGTACATTTTAGCTGCAGAAAAGATTATCAATAACCTATCTATAACTGTTAATATTGGGTATGTAAATGGTATGTTTTAAGTGTTAGTTTCTTGTCACCACTCTTCTTTCCCAAGGACCTGTAAATGAGGGCTCTAGAACCAGTACAAGTCCTATGCTCTTGAGAACCACTGGACTTGACAATAGTCTTAACATTTGCTATCCAAATAAAATACAAGAAACTATTATTTGCGAGAATGGTAGCTTGGTTCTATATGTATTTTATTGAGAAAGAGTCCTGTCATTGCTAGTTCTGTGCTGTGTATATATATATATATATATATATATATATATATATATATATATATACAGTGGTACCTTGGTTCAAGAGCTCAATCTGTTCTGGACGGTAGGATGCAAACCAAACAGGATGCGGACCAAACAAGCTTTTCCCATAAGAATCAAGGTAAATTGAAATAATAGTCTTGTTTTTGGATACAAAACCTTAAAACTGAACAGGCATCAATAAAAAAACAATAATTACATAAAAATACAGATAATGTACCTTCAAATTAATTGTAAAGAGATCAAATAACAGATCATTTAACTTCTCTTTAACTTTAGAGGAGTTAACTGAGAGAACACTTTAACTGAGAGGACTTGAGGGACCAATGGGATGGTGGCAACGTAGAGGAGGAGAAGGAGGAGACAGCTTATTGCTTGGAAGTCCTCTTCCATTATACCATCAGGCACTTGCACATGGGATGTTTGTCCTTTATGTCTTTTAACACCACTGCACTCTGCTGAAGACTGTGATGTAGGCAGCTTCACTTGAAATCTATCAATGGAAACTTGCTTCTGCCTTTGTTTCAAAAGGTTTCTGAAGTGAGACATTGTTTGGTCATTAAACAAGTCCACAACCACACAGCTTTGTCAGGGTGATAGTGTTCAACCAAACTTTGTAATTCAGCCCATGTAGCACACATTTTTTTGATGAGTGCCGTAGGTGCTTCCTCTCCTCCTTCCCCTTCACCTAAAGAAGAAACTTCATCAGTCACTATCTGTTGCTGGTTCCTCTGAAGTTCCTGCACAGGCTCAATTTGGGCTCTTACAGGCACAGGCTTGATGTAGGCTCTTACAGGCACAGCAACTTGCGCACTTCCTGCACTGCTGCAACATTATTGTATTTCCTCTTTGCGGACAGGTCTCAATCCAAGCAAGCAACTTGTTCCAAACAAATGTTTTTCCTATGTGACAAGACTTAAACCAAATTGGACTTTAACCGAAGTGGACTCAAACCAATGTACCACTATATATATTAATATCAAGCCAGAGCACAATTTCAGAATTAACTGTAGATTTTTTTTTGTGTGTCAATTTAAACTATATATATATATATATATATATATATATACATATATATATATATATATATATATATATATATATATTTATTTATTTAGAGAGAGAAATCTACTCAGGGAATAATTGTTTTAGTTACAATATATGAATGTATTTTCAAAATGTGTTTGCTTTTTGTATTGAGAACAGAGCAGCAGAACACATACACTTACTTGCATTGCGTTTCAGTTCTAAATTATAAGCTTGCTCTTAATGATATCTGCAGATCACAGAAGCTTTAGCCAACCAGTAGTAGATACAGGGGATTTATTTGCATCACACTATGATGTTCCTTTAATACCTCCCAGAAACATAAGTGCTTACTCCTTAATAGCTTTTTAGCTTAAGATCCAATCATCCACTCTTGAATTAAGTTGCTTGAATGAAGCCAACTCATTTGGAACTAAGCACTTTAATGTCAACAGAGACATATGGTATTGCAACCGAGTTACAAAGAATCTCTTCCCAGCCATCTACAGCCCCAGTCACATTAAGTCACTTGAGTTATTACTGTGTTGTGTTGTACTGTTCCTAATTGAAAACAAGATCCCCTTAAGAAGCCATAGGGCCTCATTCAAATGTGATTTGGCCAATTGAATAGGGCTCTATATATGCACATAGCATATTTTGGCCCTCATTCTATTGCGATTTGGCCAATTTAATAGGGGTCTAAATAAGCACATAGCATCTTTTTTTTAAAATACGTTTTTTGTTAGTAAACATCTATCCAAAGCAAGGTTTTCACTAACTAAAAACTTATTTAAAAAAATGATGCTATGTGCTTATTTAGAGCACTATTCAATTGGCCAAATTGCAATTGAATGAGGCCCTAAGACATTAAATGTGAATCACAATTAGAATGAGCCATCGATTCACTAAGCTTTTAAGGGGTTGCAAAAAAACTTTTCTAAAGGATGCAATGATGATGTTTTATGGCAAAATTGCTATTGTAGCCTCAGCAAACTATTTTGCAGCCACTGTGAATCTAGGCATAGTGTTATTACACATTCTTATTCCTGGCTTCAGTTTTAGACAATACATACAAAGGAGTAACCATGTTTACAGATATTTATTAATGTTCAATATGACGTCCCAGTTTTTATAGAGCGTTTTTTATAGGAGGGACCAAAACATGTAGAAAGTGGCATCTTTTATCTATTCCTTCTTTTTTATTTTTCAGTATCCAGTTTTACCAACTGAATAAATGGCACACTTTACAATTTTGATAAATAAAGCACACTCTTCATTTTTTTCAATACAATTCTAGTACTATTGAGAGATAAAAGGTAAAACATATTAATCACATATTCAGTATTATGTAATATATCACATCATTTATTTTAGTTATTTTACTATTAAATTAATAAAAATGTTGCAAGGTGGTGTGCACTTGTTGGCTTGTACGGTATTTGATAGTTTTTGTATGTAAATATAATGTAGATACAACCATCTAAAATAATATGGAGACATAAAAATGTGAATATAAATTATATCCACTTTAAAATTGTTCAAAGCGTAACGTTTCATGTACCAACAATGATATTGAGAACACTAAATAGTGAACTGATTTAGAACATTCATAATGGTATCAAAATGTGTTGTGTTGATACTGATAACATTATAAAGAAGGGATGATTTATACATTAGATTAGGCTTTAATGAAGAACATAAACTAGACAATAATTTATTAACGACCAATAGTTACATTAATTACCTTATTATCATGGTACAAGCATACTTTGAACTACATTATATTCATTTCTTTTTAAGAGGGCTTTTCAGTTGCATAATTATTATTATTTTTTTCTTCAACATATTTTTTTATTTTTGTTTAAGGGAAGTAGTTTAATACATTTTAGTACACACAATAATGTTTTGAACACACAATGTAAAGTATAGTTTCTCTTAAAGGTAAGGGCAAGATTCAATTGTTTTTACTAACCAATTAGATATGATGTAGTGGGATCCTAGTTGGTCATTCTGAGGATCTGGCTAGTGAGAAATACAGCAATAGTTCTAGGCATATATCTCAATAACAACTTTAATTTCCCTGTTTAACGTATTTGCGGATACTTTAACTAAAATTCTATTAATTGTATAAATTGTGGTATAGGATTGGTGTACCTTAGAACATTGTGTCTCAACGCCAATGCTCAGGGGCCACTAAGAGGTGAGAGTTTAGGTATATCACTGGCTGGACACAGGTGACCTAAACAGTGGTTTGCTTATCCTGATTAACAACCTGGGCTTATTCAGAGCAATCCTTCAAATATGGCCTGTTAGTGGTCCATAAGGACTAGAGTTGAGAAATACTGCCCTAAAAATCATGCAACGTTGCCAGTAAGAGATGTGAAAAATATGTCAAAAATCATATAGGGATATTAATATTGTATAAAACATTACATGGACATTTTGATAAATGTACAATTGTATGATTCACCATGAAGCCAGTCTAAATAAGTGGATTGTTGAGTAGTAGTTAATAATTATGCCCATTAACTTTCTTTTTCTTTGTTAATGTGTACTATATATATTCTTTTCTTTTTGGCCATATTTGCTGTATCCCATCCCACCTCACACTGTCCTGAGCAGAGCTGAAAGGAAATAAAATATTTCAACTGAGATAACATTGAATAGGCTGACTTAGTAAGGCTTGAAAAATGGTATCTTTGTTGAAATCTTTAATTTCCTTTCAGTAGTACTCTTCTCACCAGGGGCCTCATTCAAATGCGATTTGGCCAGTTGAATAGGGCTCTATATAAGCACAGAGCACATTTTTTTACATACGTTTTTAGTTAGTGAAGACCTTGCTTTTGGATAGAAGTTCACTAACTAGAAACATCTGTAAAAAAATGCTATGTGCTTATATAGAGCCCCATTCAATTGGCCAAATCGCATTTTAATGAGGCCCCTAGAGAGGTGACGAGGTGTACAGCAGTGGCCATCAATATGTTAAACGGTATGTCTTCATTATATTTTCTAGTTAAAGGTTTGCTTTGCTTCTGTTTGAACATGTGTTTTTCATGTTAATTGATAGTGAACTAAAAACAGGTTCAAGCAGAAAAGTGTCCCTTTAATTCCAAATAAATAAGTTAAAATATCTACTAATGCTCACAACGGTTTCCATATTAACAGCAAATGTGACTTATTAATTTGTTTTAACACAAAACTCATAATATGTCTGTCAAGCAATAATACATAGATTTAAACAAATGTGCAAATCACTAGTGTGACCTGCTAAAGCAGGGGTCTCCAAACTCGGTCCTGGAGGGCCGCACTCAGGCCTGGATTTGAGGATTTCCTTTCTGTGCACAGGTGAGTCAATCAGGATGACTGAAAAAGCAATAGTCTCACCTGCTTGCAGCAAGGATATCCACAAATGGGTGCGTCCCTCCAGGACCGACTTTGGAGACCCCTGTGCTAAAGGATTGTGATCTTTCAGTGCATGATGCCTTTCCCAAGACTCCCACTGCAGGGCAAGTCATTCTCATGAGTGATCTGTAGTTTAAAAACTAACATTAATGTCACTTTAATGTTATACAATTCCCTATAGAAACTTTGAGACCACATTGCGCCTGTGTGCATCGGATCCTCATGTGAAGCGTATTACTATATAATTTATTTTAGGTCACCCCAAAACAGAAACATTAATATGAAGGATTACAGAGTAGGGACTTTAACAAGATGAAAGCAAGTCATATACTGTGATTGTATTTTCCTCAGTCATGGCATTGAATAATGCCGAAGGTTGCGGTTAACTGTAACTAGGCCTGAACCTTTGGTTAAAGCACTTTTGTAGTAATTGAGTTTAAATTATACACTATAATCTAGCTGGTTTACTGACTGACCTTCTGTGCAAGGATATTGCTGGAAATTGCAGTTCTCTTATCCTCCCTTGATAACCTCATCCTGTCACAATCCTCAATTTCCTTCACTACTATAGCCCAGCTACTGTTAACTCCTCATCACTCACAGGCAACGTATGTCTCCAGGGATCTTACTATAATGCTTCGCGCCTGAGGCACTGGAGATAGGGTGACTGATTTAATGTCATGTTGAGCTGTTTCTCTTATTTCGATTACTAAAAGATTAGTTTGTCTTATTAATATGCCTTGACTACAGAAAGAACCTGAGGCATCCTAATATGGCATCTTAAACAAGACCAGTATGTCAAAAATGTATTCCCTCTTTTTACCTGATCATTTCTCTGAAACACTACACTAGTTTATAAGTAAAGTTCTATAAAATGTATTGGAACATATAATGTAACATACAGATGAATGTACAGTGTTCCCCGATCACTGTGCTACCATATTTGCAACTTTTTTATTTTGTAAAATGCAGACATTTATTTATTAACCGTGTTACTTTAATTATTTTTGTATTGTATGCCTGCTAGCACTTGACCCCGCTCAGCTTTCCAGTATAATCCAACCCCTTCTCAGCTCTATCACCAACCTCAACTGCACTGACACTGCCACCTCACTCTACAACTCTACTCTCTCTTCCACCCTTGATACTCTGGCCCCATATCCACACGCAGATGCCCTCGCTCTCATCCACAACCATGGCACACTACACAAACACGATACATCCAGAGGTGCTTCTGCACTGCTGAACGACTATGGAGAAAATCACGCACTTCAGCAGATTTCCTCCACTACAAAATTATGTCATGCTCCTATTCCTCTGCCCTCAACCTTGCCAAACAACACTACTTCACATCACTAATATCAACTCTGTCCTCTAACCCCAAGTGTCTGTTCACCACTTTTAATACTCTCCTCCACCCACCACCTCCTCCCATCCCTTCCTCTCTCATAGCTGAAGACTTTGCCAACCATTTTATGCATAAAATTCAAAACATTCGCAATTAACTCTCCTCTCATACTGGTTCATACACTCCACCCTCTCAACTAACCAACAACACCCAGTCTTCTCCCTTCCCCAATCCCACAACCACCATGAATTGCTTTTACCCGACTACAGAGGACGAAGTCTCCAGACTGCTATTATTCACTCGCCTCACAACCTGTCCTCAGGATCCTTTTCCATCTTAGCTTATCCCTCCCCTCTCAACCACACTAATCCCAGCTCTCACACACCCCTTCAACCTTTCCCTAAATACTGGCAGGTTTCCATCTTGTCTAAAACACGCCATAATTACACCCATCCTCAAAAAAAACTCTTTTGACTCTGACGTCCCATCTAACTACCGCCCTATCTCTCTACTTCCCCTGGCTTCCAAACTGCTGGAGCGGCTGGTCTATAACCGCCTTACCTTCTTTATTTCCTCTAACTCCCTTCTTGACACCTTCCAATCCGGCTTCCGGCCCCAACACTCCACTGAGACAGCTCTCACTAAAGTTACCAATGACCTGCTCACTGCCAAGTCAGATCTCTCTGCTGCCTTTGACACAGTCAACCATCCACTTCTACTCCATATCCTCTCCTTCCTCAATATTCAAGACACTGCTCTCTCGTGGGTCTCATCATATCTACAAAATTGATCATTCAGTGTCTCCTTCTCTGACATCTCTTCTTCCACCTACCTTCTGTCTGTTGGTGTACCCCAAGGATCAGTCCTAGGCCCCCTCCTCTTTTCCATCTACACATCCTCACTTGGTACCCTAATAAACTCTTTTGGGCTTCATCATCATCTCTAATCAGATGACATCCAAATCTACCTCTCCGCACCAGAACTATCCCCCTCTCTTCTAACACACATCACCAACTGCCTTTCTAGTATATCCTCTTGGATGTCTACCCACCATCTCAAACTCAACATGTCTAAGACTGAACTCCTAATCTACCCTCCCTCTCCCACAGCATTAATTCCTCACATCTCTTTCACTGTCAACAACGACATTATCACTCCCACCTCCCAAACCCGTTGCCTTGGGGTTCTACTGGACCCCGCTCTTTCTTTCACCCCTCACATACAGTCCCTATTCTCTGGAACTCCTTGCCTCGCTCCACCATCCACCCTAACACGTTCATCACCACTCTCTCCCTCCTTTATCACACACAATACCTTTAGGTTGTAAGTCTGCAAATTTCAATCCTGCAGGGTGCTTTGGGGAAAGCATTGTGGTCACTGGATCCGAGGCTCAAAGACAGGGCCCTCCTTGCTTTGTTATGTTTTGATTTGTATTTACCTTTGCCTGGAACTTATCTTATGTACAGCGCTACGGAATATGTCGGCACGTTATAAATAAACGATAATAATAATAATAATTAGCTGTCATATATTATTATTATTTGCTGAGGTAGCCATTTCATTGTCTGAGCTGCATTTTCAAGAAGGGGAGGCTTTAAATTACTAATTTACTGATAATATACTAGTGATTATCACATTTAAGAAACAGGTTCTCTGCATTCAAGGTCCGGGATCTATCCAGTTGTGTAAGCGCAAATAAATAACCAGCACTGACAGCTGCAGTGCCAGCAAGTAGCCGCTAGATGGTGCTGTCAGGTTGCAGGGAAGGCCCTAATTATTCCCTCCCCCTGATGTGGCGCAACTCGACGGCGCTGAATTGACAGCGAGGCCATTGAGGGCCTTGGGCGCGCCTCTCATAGCTCAAGGCCTCTTCTGGTGGCGTGCCTTATATGCAATGTGCAGCACCACTCAGAAAATCGGCTGCTTCCAATCTTTTGCGTAGGTGAAGAGGGAAAGGATCAAGGTCCCTTCTTACATGTACATTTAGAGAAATTTTAGAGAAATAAAATATTGACTTTCACTAAAACAGCATTGCATAAATTCATATATTACATTAAAAAAAAATTGGGCCATTTTTAAAGTGGGTAAATATGTGGCTACAGTCATCCTTTATCATGCCTTTAGAAGTGTCATTGTGACCTTTTTTGTTTAATATTATTATTTCCTACATTTGTAACGCACCAACATATTCTATAGAGCTATACAGGGGTAAGTTCAAGTAATATGAATAGAAAATATTTTCAAAAAGCACATATAACAATCTTAAAGAGCCAGTGTAAGCACATTTTAAGTTAAATCTATCTTTTAGATCACCTTTAATTAACATGAAAGATATGTGTATGCAAAAAACAGCATAGAACGGCTTTTGCCAGAAAAAAATAATTTAAAAACACAGTTCCCATCAAAAATAGCTGCTGCCAAATTAACTGGAGCATACATTGTAGGATAAGGGGTAATGGCTGCAATCACATAAGTGGGTATGCTCCATGTAATGTGGTCTGCATAATTAATGCATTTTTGCTTTAAACGTATAAAGTATTCAACCTTACTTTAGTTTGCTTTAACAGTGGTCTGGAAACACAGATACCGAATGTTGCCTTTTTCTGGGGTCCCTGAAAGTGCAAGCCCTAAAAACCTGCAAATACAGCTCATTACAAGTTATTGCGAATAGGTTGTTTAATGGGTCTGTTAAGGAATGTTATGGGAGTGTAACGGGCACCATACTGTGAAAACACAATTTTTTCAAACTTTCTTCCAAGAATGCTGACATTGAACCCCACAAAAGTTGTATATTTTATAGTTAACTAAAATTATATTACCAATATTCAGCCATAGATCCAAATGCGTGCGACTGAGTTGCGTGCTCCTGTTGCTCTACTTTTGCGATGCTATTCAGTTGGCTGTGCCTGCAAGTTAGGGGCCGATAGTGAAAATCGGAAACCATTGCCGTCGGAAGCAGCACTTGGGAGCAAGCCCATAACTCCCCATGCAGAAACAGACAATGAAAACAGAGATTGACATCAGGATCAACCTCCAAGTCCGTAACTCGTAAGTGAAGGCCGTAGGACTTTGAAATCCAACCTCC
Organism: Discoglossus pictus; assembly: GCA_027410445.1. Taxonomy (NCBI): domain Eukaryota; kingdom Metazoa; phylum Chordata; class Amphibia; order Anura; family Alytidae; genus Discoglossus; species Discoglossus pictus. Next base: position 342,020,234 of record CM050163.1, on the reverse strand, counting down.
ATTTTTGAAGTCCTACGGGCTTCAACCTCCAAGCCCCGGATGTAGGATTTCAAAGTCCTATGGGCTTGGAGGGTGAAGCCCGTAGGACTTCCCATTAATTGCTGTGATCGATATAACACGGACATTGAACATGGAATAATGTATTGGAGAATGTTGTGCTATTAATTCTAAGTCCTAACATCACTTTCACTCTTAATAAAAGTACATTATTGCTTTTTTATTTGCTTTTAAAATGCTCCAATTTGTCATTAAGCACTTTGCGAGACCTCCTTAGTAGCAGTAACTTTTGGTTAGATATTCGCCATTTGCGGGCTTGATGGAGTGGTTACAATTGAACAGCGATTTCCAATGTTAGAGTTCGGGACTCTTGCGGCCGTGAAAGATCAAAGGCTTGGAGGGCATTAACTTGCGATTTGACAAATCGCAATGGATCGCAGCTCAGACCCCATAACTCGATAGGAGCCCGCAAATGGAATTCAATTGAATAGCAAAATAATTTGCGACCTCCACTTTTGAGCCTGGATCTCCAAAATGGAGCAATTGAATGAGGGTCATAGTATGTTATACACAGCTAATTATAATTCTGCAAGCACAAATCACACAAAGAAGCATAAATTAATAATTATCAATGTCTAATCAGCGGCATCACAGGACTCACTGGGCGTGGGTTATGTAGAAACAATTTTCTTTGTCCAAAATCAAACACCAACTTTTTAATGTGAAGATGCCATTTTCCTTGTTAACAGACTGAGAATAGATAGAGAAGTAGTAATGCCTGCTCAAACCCTGCAGAATAACATATAGGTGTGTACACTTCACATTACTTGTACAAACTTTTGCAATGATTAAATAATGCAATGTTTTTAAAAAACAAATATGAGCATTTAGAGGGAGCTTGTAATGTATGGTTCATTCTGGATCTGATGCAAAGTGCCTTCAAGCTCAGTGTATCTTGCAGTGCAGAGACTCTTGTTGAGGGCCAGGTTATGAGTGCCATAAAAACTATCACAGCAGCATTCTTTTAAACATCTATAAAACTGCAAAATGAAAAGGTTTTGGTTTTAACTGCTTTACATGATAGTTCAGATCATTTTTATTGACTTTCTTGTCCCTTAAATCACGTAGAACAAGTGTAGAATAAGTTGTCCAAGCCATGCTTATGTTTCCTTTTCATGCCCGTGGGTGAAGCATTTATTTGTGGGCCGTGAAGCTTTCCTTGCATTCTGTCCTGTTGGAGGTACATTACTCGAGCAAGGTTGTCCTGAAGTTCACTTAAGCAAATACCAGTTTGTGTCCAAGCTGCTTGCACACATTTAATGGGATTAGGCTATTATAAAACCTCCGCAGATCCATTCCTGCACGGGGCATGCACTTGTCCAAGTAAACCCTGTCTCTCGGTGCCAAAAGCCTTCCAAGCTGGCTGAGGATACTCAAAATAAGTTGCTTACAATTTGCTTAATAATCAGCTTCTCTAAATAAATACATTAATGCTTTGGATGAAAGCGTTTCAAAACAGGGATTACTTTGCCACACATCTACTACACATATGTGACATTGTTGTACTCAAAAATATGAAGATGAAAAAAACAGAATAGTAAATCTTTAATTATATTTATCAAATAGCCACACATAGGCAGATATTTCACCTACCTATAAAATCATCTGAGGGCCATAAAAAATTATCAACTTAGAAATTTGACTGCTATATTTGGTCAAACATTGAATTAACTCACCCCTATTGGGATGTCTAGAAATGCTATCATCTGTCTCTTTCTCATCAGCTCTTCCTATCTCATTATTTGTGTCATTAGCACTTTCTCATTATCTTTCTCATTGGCTATGGAATAAGGAGAAGGGCCACATCAAACAACTCCAGGGGCCTTATATTGCCCTCGGGCTGATGTTCCCCATCCCTGCACTAAAGGTTAAGTGATCCTTCAATCTTGAAACATAGGCTTCATCAGACAGAAGATTGGATAACTCTCTTAAGAAAGTTCTCATCTTAATTAATATAGCCCTATATGAAACACAGTTCAAAATGAGAGATGAACACTGGGTGATAAATTATATACCTTATTTATCGTCGTATAACATGCACTTTTTCTCCCTGAAAATAGGGAGCAAATGATGTGTGCGTGTTATACGCCGATGTGCGTGTTATACGCCGTGTCTCTTTCCCTCCCCCCTTCTCATCCTCAACCCCCTCCTCAACCTCCCTCCTCAACCCCCCTCCTCAACCTAAACCCCCTCCTCAACCTAAACCCCCCTCCTCATTCTAAACCCCCCTCCTCATTCTAAACACCCCTAAATACCTCCCACTCTCCCCTTCCCCCACTTACTTGCTTCAGCTCCGGCCTCCGCTCCTTCTTGACCCGGCGCGCATGTGACGTCACATGCGCGCCACGCCATTAGCCTATACCGGGTGCCGGCACCTGGTATATGCTAATGACGTGGCGCGCATGTGACTTCACGCCATTAGTATATACCGGGTGCCGGCACCCGGTATATGCTAATGGCGTGGCGAGCATGTGACGTCACATGCGCGCCGGGTCAAGAAGGAGAGCAGGCCGGAGCACAAGCAGGTAAGTGTGGGAAAAGGAAGAGGGGGAGGTATTTAGGGGGGTTTAGGTTGAGGAGGGGGGTTTAGGTTGAGTAGGGGGGGTGAGGAGGGGGGTTGAGGAGGGAGGTTGAGGAGGGGGAGGGGGGTTGAGGAGGGGGGTTGAGGAGGGGGTTGAGGATGAGGAGGGAGGTTGAGGATGAGGAGGGAGGTTGAGGAGGGTGGTTGAGGTGCGTGTTATACGCCGGTGCTTGTTATACGCCGATAAATACGTTAATTCGACCGCTTCTATGTAAATCCTTTTTTTACATTTTAAAAATACCTAATTTATGTTTATTTATTATTGTTAACAAATGCACTCTTCAATAATGAATTGGTATAACACGGTATTAAAACTGTCTAAAGCATAGGGATGTAAAAAAATAATGGATCTTAATCAAAATACTGTAATATATTCCTTTTTATGTATATGTTATACATTTATTATGAAATTGGAATAAATGGGAACAGTATAAATCACAGTCATTATTGATAGGAGTTTGAAGTTATGCTGAATGTCCAACAGATGTATCATAAGTCATTAATGGATTGCACATAATGTAAAGAGCCATAATTTGGAGAAACAATGGGAAGTATAGCTTGTAGTGAAGCATGAGACATTAACCAAAGTCCAACTATGAGTAATTA
>CM050163.1:341264490-341411990 GCA_027410445.1 Discoglossus pictus | reverse complement strand
CACAAAAACCTAACCAGTCATTTTAGAAATGCACATTTTGCACATTAATAAGAATTACACTATTGTAGCAAATATTACTGCAGGTTAATTTTATATATGCAAACAAACGTGTTAGAGTGGTACATATATTAGAGTGGTACTGTATATTAGAAGCTCATAAATACATGGAGAGAGTAAACAAAAAATCATATTTCCCACGATGGACCAGGTGCAGAACCTTAATGAGTAACCACACACTATCATTCAGATGAATATCTGGGAAATGCAGAGATAGAGGTCAGCATTGAAGGTTTAGTTGTTCAGCCATGTCCAACACTCTGTGACCCTATGGACTGCAGCACACCAGGAACATCTGACAGTCACTGTACCTAGGAGCTCCCTCAAGCTCATATTCATTGCTTCAATTATGTCATCTATTCATCTCCCAGCATCAGAGTCTTCTCTAGGTAATCCTGTCGTCTCACGATATGGCCAAAATATTTTAGCTTCTGCCTCATGATCAAATCTTCCAGTGAACAGTTTGTCTTGATTTCCAGTAGTACTGATTTATTGGATCTTCTTGCGGTCCAACCAGCTCTAAATCATTTTTCACGAACACCACAATTCAAAAGGAATCAATTCTATGACTCTCAGATTACCTTATTGTCCAGCTCTCACATCTGTATATGCAGACCTTGGTTGGTAATGTGATTTTTTTTTACTAACTTGTCCAAGCTTGCCATAGGTTTGCTTCTGGGGAGGAAAGCTATTTTAATTTCATGGCTGCAGTCACCATCTGAAGAAATATTGGATCCTAGGAAAACAAAAATAGGTCACTGCCTCCACTTCTTCTCCATCTATTTGCCAGGAACTTAGATTGCGGTTTGCCATGATCTTAGTCTTTAGCTTTGAGCAGCAGGCCACTCTCTTATTTTGCCCTCATCAATAAGTCCTTTAGTTCCTTCTCTCGTTCATCTGCATATATCAGAAGTTGCTGATATGTTTTCCAGCAAATCAGATTCCGGTTTTGGATTCGTCCAACCCGGCCTTACACATGATGTATTCGGAGTATACATTGAATAAATAAGGTGACCATACAAATGGTAAATCGAAAAAAAAAAAAAAAGTAAAAAATACTAAGGGTATAGGTTTCCTTCAAATGTATCAGGACTGGCAACTCTTAATTATTGCAGATTTTTGCTCATGCACAGTATCTTCTCACAAGTGACCAATACCTTTATGACCTGAAAAGCATGTGGAATAGTCCTAGAAAAGCCTGCCTAGTGGGCTTTTATATGGTGAATTTGGTATTTAAAAACACATATACATATATCTTCTGCAATAGGTGATTTTCGCACATGTTCCATATACTCACTTGGTCCAGACAAATGTAGAACAGTGCCCGTGATACGGAGCGTGAACAGGACATAGAAAAATAACCCTGCTTGTATCTTTTACACCACTTTGTGATCCATGCTGTAATTTGTCTTGAGGCAGGAAGAACTTTCCTGTTAGCTAACAACCCCAGCACCACGGTGAAGTGACTATATACTGGGAGTAGCATGTAACCCTATGGGGAGCTCCCAAATACCCTGAGGAAAAATTGGACAGGTTTATAAAAAAACAGCCCTACTGACCTCCCGGGATCACAGATATGAACCACTATGCAATCACATACAAGCCATGGTTTTTGTAAAATTCCCTATAAAAAGGGAGATGCTTTCTGTTCAAGAAAATAGAGCTGTTTTTTTATGGAAGTAGAGGTCTAAATAATTGATCTACCTATGTATTTATTAGAGTGTATTCTTAGCATTCACAAATATCATTTCCAGCTTTACAAACTTATGGAGGTTTTCATGAAATATATCTTCTCACAAATGTTAAGTCAGATTACAGGGAATAGGTTTCATGTATATCTATAACTTCTCAGGCATAAAATATAGCAAAAAACTGATTATCAATATTTGCAGACATCTCTAACCCATGTTTGTTATTGAGGTACCAGAACATCACCTATAATAGTTGTCGAAGCGTGTAACGCTCCCGCCGTGCATTGGCGGCAAGAGGTTACACACTATGACAACGGCGCATGCGCAATGTGCGGCACAAGCCGTGCATGCCGGGAGGGGGGGGGGGGGGCATAGACCCAGGAGAGGGAAGAAAACTTCAAACATTATCCCGTCAAGTTACTATTTTGATATAAAAACAGTGGTAGCAGCAAATAATTTATGCAAATCCATTCTCAATACATGACTAAAGTTGCTTAAAGGACTTCTGTAATAGTTCAACCTTTAATTTTTTAAATAAAAACTAATATGTTAAAGTGGAATCACTCTGATTTTTGTTTATCAACTTCTAAAAAAGGTAGGAGATTTTAAATGTAGACACTTCTATCTGTACAATGGAAAATTGGCATCTAAAACTTCCAGTAGTTTCAACTGGAATAATGGACAACTATTACGCTTCTAAAAAACATTTTTTGCCTTTTATCAAGTTTACGTAATCAAAAAACAAAAATACAAAATGACAAGTGATCTTTTATAAAAAGGAGGAGCTTTCCAGGAGGAGGGAGATGTAGCTTAAATAATAATTATTATCTTTTATTTGTATTGCGCCAACATGTTCAGTAGCGCTGTACAGGGGATAAGAACAGGGGAAACACAAGTTTAATAAATTCAAAAGTTGAAGGGCCCCCCTGTTTTGAGCGGATTTAGATATGCCAGCTTCAAAATAAAATTTCTTCCTAATCAATACAGCAGTCAGTAATATAAAAGTAAGGTAGGAATTCATTTTTACTTACACAGGAATATTTTCAAATGCATCTTCAAACTGTTCCTGTAAAAAATGTAAAAAAAAAAAAAGTTATTTTTCGTTACAATTATTTGCAATTTCCAAGTATTAGAGCAACTGCAATTTTTTTTTTTTAAATCTCATTTCGTTAGAGATTAACAGCCTTATCAAATTGATATTCGGCCAATTGAATAGGTCTCTATATAAGCACATAGCAAATATTTTTTGCAGAAGTTTTTAGTTAGTGAACTTTTATCCAAAAGCAAGGTCTTTACTAGCTAAAAACTTCTGTAAAAAAAATATGCTATGTGCTTATATAGAGGCCTATTCAATTGGCCGATTCGCAATTTAATAAGGCTGTATACTTTTACTTTAGGAAACTGTTAATATATTATTTTTAACAAGAACAACAAAGATAAACCATTTAAAGCACCCATCTAGTTAAAAAAAATAGGGCACTTGTTTGCAAAGTATGTAATAAACTAAAGGGACACAGAAGGTTCCCTGGTTTTAATAATTATTTATTTGCATATTTAAACATAATTTTATTAAGTATTTGAAAGCTCTGTTTTTACTCACTGAAACATTCCAAAGAGTCCCTGTAGCTCATGGTTACAATGTGTCTATAGTACTGATGTACTAGTCAATCACAGACTCTCAGCAACCTTTCAGTAGTAGCTGCTGAGATGCAGTCTGTGATTGGCCAATACATCTAGTATGCCAGATCGACCTTTTTGGAGCCCCTAGGCAGTGAAGTGGAGGAGCCCCTGCGAGGGAGTGCACAATGTATGCACGGACCCATTTTTACATTTTCTGTGCATGTAATTTCCTTTTCGTGTAAGTTCCTTCTTGTTCTAGGTTGTTATCCCTAGTAGTATATAGGGTATCGATGAACTGCAGCATTTTATTTTTTTAATCCAGGAACCAAGTTTTTTTTTTTTTTAAGTGGCGCCCCTCACACGGACGTGTCCTTTGGTGACTGCCTTCTTGGCCTAATGGGTAATCCGGCCATGAGTACTACTGAAACATATATATTTGTTATAGTGCAGCTTCCTTTTAAAGGGTTATGAAATATCAAAATCGCATTTCAAGCATTTAAAAAAAAGGTCTGCGGCACAAAAAGTAGAGTGATCTGAAGTTTTAACGAACAGAAATACATTTACATGAAGCTCAGGTAATCCACAACCCTGCCTGACAAAATAGTTGTAACCAATTACATTTTATACAGTAGATCATCACTGAAAATGGCTTTAAGAAATAAACATGGGCAGTTTTTCTTTTCAAAAACAAAATCAAAGCCTTGCTTCCTGGGAGAGTAATGTAATTAAAGGATAAGAGTCCAACTGGTGGCCTTCAGGTTGGACGTGGCCTTCTTATTTCTGTGACCCAATGACTGCCGGGAAGAATCTAATCATAAACCTAATATTACTAAAATAAACTAATTGGGAAAAGGAGCACTTTGTATATCATATGGAAATTCTCAAGTGTGTAGTTATTTCAGGCAAAATATATGAATACATTGTGGGCCATATTTAAAATAAATCGTATTATAAAATTAAATCTATAAAATTAATACGAAAACTAGCCCTACCCTAAAGTTGGACAGCACTAGATTATACCTTCATCAAGAACAGTGCAATCTAAGTCTCATTGATTTAAACAGGTTTATCTAAAAGGAATCTCCATAGACTTCATTTTTTTAGAGCCATCTATTGTAGATGTACGTGTCATACAGACCTCTGCACCCAGTGGTACAGACCTCAGGGGGACACTTTCCTTTTTGGTTTCACTATTGATAATTTGCATCCAGCATAATGCTATAATAGGGTTCTCTGGTGGTCCAGTGGTTAGGATGCTGTGCTTTCACTGCTGCAACCTGGGTTCGATTCCAATCAAGGAACTAAGAGGTCACACCATCTTGACGACATGCAGGGTTGGGCCTGGTCAGTACTTGGATAGGAGACCACATAGGAATACCAGGAGCTGTATGCAGTGGTGCACTGGAGTAGGAGCTGGCAACCCACTCCAGTATATCTGCCATGAATACCAAGTGGATCAGCATGTGATTACGGTGCAGGAGATCACAGAAAGTTGGACACGACTGCACAATGCAAACACACACGCTATAATACCGCTCATGCATTATAATTAGGTTAACAACTGGTCTCCAGTTCACATTTAAATATTCAGATAAGTGGTGGCAACATCATAACCACTTCTAACTATTATGCATATACCTACATGGGGGGGGGGGGGTTCTCTCTACCATCAGGGATTACATTTTTGGTGTGCGCCTCTTGCTCTGCTAGTTGTAAGGATGTGCAATTGTTGTATTATATCACCGTTTGGATCTACTTGTATTAGGACTGGCTGTTAACAATACAGCACAAATGACAGGGACAGAGCAGGCTTTGTGGAGGATAGCATTATTTGTCCACTAGAGGGCGCATTTACACAGTACAATGGATCAGCCAACATTACAGTAATACAAACATATCATTAATTCCCCTGCAGCAGCAATGATAGTTTTGAACCAAATGTTAATTTTAAAAAAACTGCCAGTCTGGTACAGAGACCAAAAATATTATGTAAGCCTCAATTCAGCAGGCAAATGGGAAACGTTACAAATGTAGGAGTTTTTGAATTCCTATAAAAACTTGTGATAAATATGTCAGATGTTACATGAAAAAAGTTGCATTATATCCATCCTGAAGTTGGTGACCTAGACCAGGTGCACTTTCTCTTTATTACCCTTTTTATTGTTACATCTATTGTTATGTCTCTGGACATGCTTAGCCATAAGGTTATTTTGGTAGAGATACTGGAGTGGGTTGCCAGTTCCTCCTCCAGTCCACCTTGACTAGTCTGATCTCTCTGCCATAACCTGACCCATCTTGGGTGACCGTACATGGTATAGCTCACAGCTTCATTGAGGTAAACAAGCCCCTTCACCTAGTTATTTACTCCCATTATTTGAGATTGAATTGGCGTATGTAAGCAGACTCCCCAAGAAGAAATACTTTCCTCCCCCACACCCACGCTCTTCCTCTAACAATTTCTCTCTCTCCCCATTTTAAAATACCCAGAGCTGAGCCCTCCGGGAGTAATATATAGACCCTCATGCAGTGCAGATTGACCATTGAGCTCAATACAACCACTTCCAGGCCATTTGCACTGGTATGACCACTTCTAAAGAGATTGCACATGTGCATAGGCATGACTAGTCTACATGAATAAGTCCAAGACTACAGGAGAGGTTGCATGCATCAAAATTATACATAAAAGCCAACCTGCAATAACCTCAAGCTATTTACAAAAGGGTGTGACGGGGTCAGAAATCACAGTGAAATAATCTCCAAGCACATTACAGTCAATGACGGACTGTCCCACTTATAAACAGGGATGTGTGTGCTTGCGTTGCTCAGTCGTGTCCGACACTACATGAACCACAACATACCATGCTGATCCAGTAGATATTCATAGCAGAGATACTTAAGTGGGTTGCCAGTTCCTTCTCCAGTGGGCCACAATATACAGCTCCTGGTATTGTCAAGTGCTCCCCCAACCAAGTACTGGAATCAAACTCCGGTTGCAGCAGTGAAAGCACCAAAACCTAACCACTGGACTGCCAGGGAAGCCACCCACTTTGACAGAGTGGCACAGCCAGGGATGGTCTATTGCAGTAATAGGTGAGGCCACAAGCCTCAAATAAGCCACAGTAAACAATAAACCCTTTTATTTGATAGATAGATAGATAGATAGATAGATAGAGGAGAGCAGGGGAGAGTATAGATCAGGAATTAAAGGTGAATAAAAGCACCACGTAAAATATGGGAACAATATTATAGGACAGGAGGGAATTACATCACTATGTATTTGCACTTTACAACCTCAGAACACAGAATGGAGCCACATGGGAGAATCTGGTTTCCCTCCAATGAGCAGACAAAGAAATGATCAGTCTATAATTTTAATGGTAGGTGTATTTTAAAAGTGAGAGACAGAATAACAAAACCCCCCAAGAAAAACGCATGTCAAAAAAGTTCTAAATTGATTTGCAGGTCAGTGAGGTAAATTAGTATTTTATTCCCTAACAATCAGCAAGATTTCTGGCTCCCAGATGTCTTTTATACAGGTAACGAGCGGAGATTAGGAGCACTCTCTTAAAGGGAGTGCTCCTAATCTCAGCTTGTTATCTGTATAAAAGACACCTGTCCACAGAAACAATCAATCAGATTCCCAACTCTCCACCATGGCCAAGACCAAAGAGCTGTCCAAGGATGTCAGGGACAAGATTGTAGACCTACACAGGGCTGCAATGGACTAAAAAGACAATTGCCAAGCAGCTTTGTGAGAAGGTGACAACATTTGGTGCGATTATTCGCAAATGGAAGAAACACAAAACAACTGCTAGTCTCCCTCGGTCTGATGGTCTATGCAAGATCTCACCTCATGGAGCTTTAATGATCATGAGAACGGTGAAGAATCAGCCCAGAATTACACGGGAGGATCTTGTTAATGATCTCAAGGCAGCTGGAACCATAGAAAAACCAAACAAATTGGTAACACACTACGCCTTGAAAGACTAAAATCCTGCAGTGCCCGCAATGTCCCCCTGCTCAAGAAAGTACATGTACAGGCCTGTCTGAATCATTCAGATGTTCATTGGCAAACTTCAGAGGAGAACTGGGTGAAAGTGTTGTGGTCAGATGAGACCAAAAAAAAAATAAAAAAAATCGAGCTCTTTGGCATCAACGCAACTCGCCGTGTTTGGAGGAGGAGGAATGCTGCCTATAACCTCAAGAACACCATCCCCACCGTCAGAGGTGGAAACATTATGCTTTGGGGGTGTTTTTCTGCTAAGGGGACAGGACAACTGTACCTCATGAAAGGGACGATGGACGGGGCCATGTACCATCAAATGAGAACCTCTGTCCCTCAGCCAGGGCATTGAAAATGGGTCGTGGATGTGTATTCCAGCATGGCAATGACCCAAAACACACAGCCAAGGCAACAAAGGAGTGGCTCAAGAAGAAGCACATTAAGGTCCAGGAGTGGCCTAGCGAGTCTCCAGCCCTTAATCCCATAGAAAATCTGTGGAGGGACCTGAATGTTCGAGTTATCAAACATCAGCCTCTAAACCTTAATGACTTGGAGAGGATCTGCAAAGAGGAGTGAGACAAAATCCCTCCTGAGATGTGTGCAAACCTGGTGGCAAACTTCAAGAAACCTCTCACCTCTGTGATTGACCCCTTCGACTTAGTACTTGGTGGAAAACCCTTATTTCCCTTATTGACCTGCAAATCAATTTATAACTTTGACATGCATTTTTCTTGTTTTTTTGTTTTGTTATTCTGTCTCACTGTGAAAATACACCTACCATTAAAATTATAGACTGATCATTTCTTTGTCCGTGCACAAACGTTCACAATCAGCAGGGGATCAAATACTTTTTCCTCCCACTGTATAGACTGCTTTTTATATAGCAGTTTAAGAGAAAAATCTTAAAAACACAGTGGTTACATTTAAAAAAAAAATACAGTTTTTTTAAATATATATATATATATATATATATATATATATATATATATATATAAATAAAAACACAGCCTCTAAATCATTTTTTTTATGTGTAATTATGATACTGTGGAATCTACTATTTTGGCTCCAGCAAATCAACATTCTGAGGTGGGAAGAGACTTTTAAATTGTGCATTTGGAGACTTCTTATGTATTCAAAGTGGCAGGATTTAAGGAAATGTATTAAGCTACCAGGAGATACCCTCCTAAGAAAGTAACAGGCAAAAACATGGAAGAAAATACAATTGAAAAACATAGTTAAGAATACCGTAATTGCATTGAAAAAGCTGCAAAAGATAAAAAGCTTGTTTTTATTTCTAAAATAACTTTGGCCAATATCCTGTTTAGTTATTAAAAAGAAACACAGAAAGAAATTGACCACTGTAGTCCTCTAAATTTAGTACACTCTGCCTGTGTGAGTACTCCCATACTGATCCTCTAGAGTTCTAATTTCTGTCTGGAACTTGAGAGTGATACTATTCTAAGGTGCACAATAATGTGTCAGCTCTAAAGTAGAACTAAACAAATCTTACCTGCATCCTTTTTGTACTGAAATGTTTTTGCCCAATATGAAGTACAGTTCTTTACAAGTCCAATTTCAATTAAGGTCTTTAGCAACTTGGCTAAAGAGCTGTGCCCCAATAATATATACACACACCCACATAATTCAACAACCCTGCACCTCACTCATCAGCGGAAGTAAGATTAGTGCTGAGGATATGTTTTTCTATTCTTGGCCTGTATGTAATGTAGTAAAACTTGTATGTGTACTTGCACAGGTTCATGTTGATTCACCTTGGAGATTACCTTTGTGCACACAGAATGGACATGCTTATTAGTACAATGGCTGCTAACAGGAAAGACAATTCAAAAGAGGGGCTTAGGAAAAGATCTTTAATTAATAACATGATTTAATATATATATATATATATATATATATATATATATATATATATATATATATATATATTCAGCCAATTTAGCATATAGTCCATATTATAAGATCACCAACAATACATCATTCAAGATGCTTCCATTATATTTGTATATATTCATAAAGTCTAAAATAGAAAAGGATTTTTTTTTTGTGTTCAGTCGTTTCAGACTCAGTGACCTCAGACTGCAACACACCAGGGCCCTCATTCAATTGCAATTCGGCCAATTGAATAGGGCTCTAAATAAGCACATAGCATATTTTTTTTAAAGCGGTTTTTAGTTAGTAAACATCTATCCGAAAGCAAGGATTTTACGAACTAAAAACTTCTTTAAAAAAAAAAATGCTCTGTGCTTATTTAGAGCCCTATTCAATTGGTCGAATTGCAATTGAATGAGGGCCCAGGACATCTTTATGTCCGTGGTCATGCCGATCCTCTTTGTATTCATAGCAGAGATACTGGAGTGGGTTGCCAGTTCCTTCTGCATTGGGCCATAGCACACATCTCCTGGAATTCCTAGGTGGTTTCTCATCCAAGTACTGACCAGGCCAAAGGCTGCTTGGCTTCAGGGTGGTGTGACCTCTTGTTTCCCTGACTGCAGCAAACCCAGACTACAGTGGAAAGCACTGAATCCTAACCACTGGACAACCAGGGAACCCCTCAGAGGAAAGGAGCACTGGCTGCCATATCCCCATTGTACAGTTGATCAGCAGAAACCAACATGGTAGATTCCACGGTTTCACAATTAATGTTTTTTGTTTTTTTCATATTCATTTGAGGCGGTATTTTATTTTTTTGGAATACTTAGAAGCTGACCAGGCTGTGAACCACCTGAACTGTGCTGGGGGTCTTTGAAGACCACCTAAAGTTTCTTCCAGTTTAACAATTATGCTGCGTTTCATTGGGCTATAGATATGAAACCAAATATAACACCCTGCTTAAAACTTTAAAATAAATAAATCTTCTATTCTCTATCCTCCTTTTGCTAAATGTTAATCTGTATTTATCATGGTCTGAACCTAATTTATGTACAGCGCTACGGAATAGGATGTGATGTGTTGAGTTTGCGCCAGACATAACGTTTTCTTTGACGGCAGAAAAGTTCAATTTTAGTCTCATCAGACCAGATCATCTTCCTCCATACATTTTGGGAGTCACTCACATGTCTTTCAGCAAAAAACAAAATAGCACGTTTTGAGTTTGCGAAAAGTAATAGCTTTCTTCTGGCCACTCTGCCATAAAGCCCAACTCTATGGAGCGTACGGCTTATTGTCTTCCTATGTACCGATACTCCAGTCTCTGCTGTGGAACTCTGCAGCTCCTCCAGGGTTACCTTAGGTCTCTGTGCTGCCTCTCTGATTAATGCCCTCCTTGCCCGGTCCCTGAGTTTTGGTGGGCGGCCGTCTCTTGGCAGGTTTGCTGTTGTGCCATGTTCTTTCCATTTGGTTATGATAGATTTGAGGGTGCTCCTGGGGATCATCAAAGATTTGGATATTTTTTTATAACCTAACCCTGGCTTGTACTTCTCAACAACATTGTCCCTTACTTGCTTGGAGGGTTCCTTGGTCTTCATGGCAGTGTTTGGTTAGTGGTGCCTCTTGCTTAGGTGTTGCAGCCTCTGGGGCCTTTCAAAAAAAGGTGTGTATATATAATGACAGATCATGTGACACCTAGATTGCACACAGGTGGACATCATTTCACTAATGATGTGACTTCTGAAGGTAATTTGTTGCACCAGAGCTTTTTATGGCCTTCATAACAAAAGGGGTGCATACGCACATGACAATTTTCTGTTTTCTATTTCAAAAAAATAGTTTTATGTATATATTTTTCTCATTTCACTTCACCAACTTAGACTATTGTGTTCTGATCCATCACAGAAAATTCAGATTAACAAAACATTGAACTTTAGGCTGTAATGTAACAAAATAGGTAAAAAGTCAAGGGGGGTGAATACTTTTGCAAGGCACTAATTTATATATACATACACATTATATAATATATATATATATATATATATATATATATATATATATATATATATATATATATATATATATACATATATACACACACACACACACACACACACAATCAGTTCACCATATATGGCAACAGTGATTTCAATGGACATGTAAATAGAACCATGGACCATAGTTTCAGAACCTCTATTATACTCACACTAAAAAATTTAATATAAGCAAAATGTTTTATATTTTTAACCTATGAATTAATTACTAATGATATCAGCAAGCGACAGATTCTAGATATTTTTACCTCAAGACATCTAAAGATGATTTTAGTAAAAAAAAAAATAAAAAAAAAAAAGTTTAGAAATCTTTATGAATTATAGTGTATAATAAGAATAGTAATATTAATGATAAAAACACATGCTGGATTTGTATTGAGGATAAGCTGGTTCCTATTCAGCTCAAGTCTAATTTCTCAGCCTAGTTTCCATCCACACAGATCCACATTGTACATGGAGGAATGTTAATCCAAACTAAGAGGATGACTCAACTTCCTGTGCTATAAAACAGTCTGCACGGTTTTCCCATAAAAATAAAAAGCACAGAAATGTGCCCTCATAGGGAGGTGTTTCTTGTTAATCCTGTGTGTCTATATTATACCAGTATGTAACGAGCAAACAACATTAATAGGGTATACACCATAGACCAAAAAACAGAATTTCTGGAGAAAAAAAAAAAACTCTGCTTATGAATAGATAACTCCATATTGTTGTTTATCACAACTTGATCATGGGATCAAACTCTTTCCTATTCACAAGCCCAGAAGCACAAGCATCAATGGATGCAAGCACTTGCTTTCAGAAGTGTAAATGCCCTTCTCACACACACAGCTTCCAACAAAAGTATCATGGATGCACTCAAGGTCCACCAAAGAAGTCAAAATTGACAAAGAAAATTACCAGTCTATAATTTTAACAGTAGGTGTATTTTAACAGTGAGAAACAGAACAAAAAAAAAAGAAAAACGCAAGTTAAAAAAAAAAGGGAAATAAGTATTTCATCCCCTATCAATCAGTAAGATTTCTGGCTCTTGGGTATCTTTTATACAGGTAACGAGCGGAGATTAAAAAGGGAGCACTATCTTAAAGGGAGTGCTCCTAATCTCAGCTTGTTACCTGTATAAAAGACACATCCACAAAAGCAATCAATCAGATTCCCAACTCTCCACCATGGCCAAGACCAAAGAGCTGTCCAAGGATGTCAGGGACAAGATTGTAGACCTACACATGGCTGCAATGGGCTACAAGACCATCGCCAAGCAGCTTGGTGAGAAGGTTATTTGCAAATGGAAGAAACACAAAATAACTGCCAGTCTCCCTTGGTCTGGTGCTCTATGCAAGATCTCACCTCGTGGAGTTTCAATGATCATGAGAATGGTGAGGAATCAGCCCAGAACTACACAGGAGGATCTTGTTAATGATCTCAAGGCAGCTGGGACCATGGTCACCAAAAAAACAAAATTGGTAATACACTACGTCGTGAAGGACTGAAATCCTGCAGTGCTCGCAATGCACCCTGTGCAAGAAAGCACATGTACAGGCCCATGTGAATCATTCAGATGTTAATTGGCAAACTTCAGAGAAGAACTAGGTGAAAGTGTTGTGGTCAGATGAGACCAAAATCGAGCTCTTTCTCATCAACGCAACTCGCCGTGTTTGGAGGAGCAGGAATGCTGTGTATAACCCTTAATGAGTTGGAGAGGATCTATAAAGAGAAGTGGGACAAAATCCCTCCTGAGATGTGTGCAAACCTGGTGGCCACGTACAAGAAACGTCTGACCTCTGTGATTGCCAACAGGTTTTGCCACCAAGTACTAAGCCGAAGGGGTCAAATACTTATTTCCCTCATTAACCTACAAATCAATTTATAACTTTGTTGACATGTGTATTTCTTGTATTTTTTTTTTTGTTTGTTATTCTGTCTCACTGTTAAAATACACCTACCATTAAAATTATAGACTGATCATTTATTTGTCAGTGGACAAACGTTCAAAAATCAGCAGGGGATCAAATACTTTCCCCCCCCCCATTGTATAATGTTAAAAAAAACAAATTTGAATTAATAAACTGTACTGACTTGCACGAAGTAAAAAAAAGTAGTAAAATCCTCAATATATATGGCATTTAGGTACTAGACCCAAAATACACAAACCCAGTTAATTCTCATAAAAATACGTGCAGCAGGAAGCTAGCGGTCTTCCAATAGTCACATGGGGCTTATTGCTATAGAAATCCTTGTAAATATATATATATATATATATATATATATATATATATATATATATATATATATATATATATATAGTTGAATAATCAGAGTATTGCAGTGAATAGTGATACCTTTTTTATTGGACAAACGTATTCATAATAAAGAGACGAGCTTGAGAGAGATAATGCCTCTCTTTATCAAGTCAAAAAGCGATACTGATACAAGTATTATACATATACATATACATACACACACACACACACAGACACACATATACACACACACTAGTGACTTGCCCGTCAAAAATGACAGGGCAATACAATTGTAAGGCAGATAATGCTGTTTGCCGTTTTGGTCGTGTGAGTACCTTGGGTGCTCATTGCGAGCCTCTCGGTTGGTGTATTTTTTTTTTTTTTTTTTTTATCAGAGCCGCTTTTGCGCTCATTGTAAGTTCTGCGCTGATCTTCTTTTGGCGTACTTTTTGTCCTCTGAGCACCGGTGGCGCTCCTTTTGAGTCGCACTGTGAAGGCATTTGACGTTTATTTCGATCTTGTGGTGTGTTTTTTTTCCTGTATATCTATCTATTTTTTTCATGATAATTAATGAAAATCATAAATTAATAAACTTTACCTATTTGTAATTAATATATGCAGCAAGCAATGTGCGGAAGAGCTAACAATCTGTTTTGATGTTCATGCAGCATACAATGTAGATTTGCAGTGTTGTTGAGCTGAGCTGTAAGTGTCAGCAATGTGTGCAGTGTAAATAGGCTGCGTGCGCAAGGGCAAACCGTTTATTTAGCGGTGTAATTACTGGTGTAAAATGGCGGCGATTGTGTATGTGGTACGCGGGTGTGGATGATTTTGCATTCTTGCTAATAGTGTATTTTGTAGCTCGTACGGGTTTGTGTAAAAGTCGTATGTGCCTGGCGGAGTTTTGCGGGTTTAGGAGTCGTGTAGCCTCGTTTTCGTTTGTTTCTGCAGCAATTTTTTTTTCTCTCCCTTAGGAGATTTGAGTGGCTCTTAAATTTGTGTGCAAATTGACTCCCAGACGTCCTGTGTTTGTATGTTTTTTGTGTTTTTCACGGTGCGCGGTTCAGCCGTTAAGTTCGTATTTTTGTGACCTCCTAATTTTGCAGTTTTGTACCTTGTACGTCCTTGTCAAAAGCCGTACATGTCTGGCTGTTTTTTGCGGGTTTTGGGTCGTGTAGCCTCGTTTTCATTTTCCCCGGCCGCCATGTTTTCTTCTCACTTAGCTGATTTTCAAGTTCAAAAACTCCTTAAAATTCGACTTTAATTGGGGGGCAACCTCACTGGGAGATGTGGTGGCTGCCCCTTGCTGTGTGTGTGTTTATTTATTTTTTATTTTGAAGTGTTTTTGTTGTTTGTGGAAGTCCCGCGGCTAGTATTTTTTTGTGTCCAAGTCCTGCGTCGTGGTTGTTTTTTTTTTTTCGTTTTTTTTTATCTTGCTTCTCTGGGTTGTTTTTAACCGTGAGTGAGGCTTCGCAAGGGTCCGCATTTGATCCTTCGGCTTATTGCTTCTCGTGACGACTCGCAGTTTGCCTAAATATATATATATATATATATATATATATATATATATATATATATATATATATATATATAATTAGTCTACACACCCGTTAAAATGTCAGGTTTCTGTGCTGTAAAAAAATTTGACAAAGATAAATCATTTCAGAACTCTTGCCACCTTTAATGTGACCTATAAACTGTACAACTCAATTGAAAAACAAAACTGAAATATTTTAGGTGGAGGGAAGAAAAAAAAAAAATAAAAAAAAAAATAATGTGGTTGCATAAGTATGCACACCCTCTTATAACTGGGGATGTAGCGGTGTTCAGAATTAAGCAATCACATTCCAAATCGTGTTAAATAGGAGTCAGCATACACCTGCCATAATTTAAAGTGCCTCTGATTAACACCAAATAAAGTTCAGCTGCTCTAGTTGGTCTTTCCTGAAATTTTCTTAGTCGCATCCCACAGCAAAAGCCATGGTCCACAGAGAGCTTCCAAAGCATCAGAGGGATCTCATTGTTAAAAGGTATCAGTCAGGAGAAGGGTACAAAAGAATTTCCAAGGCATTAGATATACCATGGAACACAGTGAAGACAGTCATCATCAAGTGGAGAAAATATGGCACAACAGTGACATTACCAAGAACTGGAGCTCCCTCCAAAATTGATGAAAAGACGAGAAGAAAACTGGTCTGGGAGGCTACCAAGAGGCCTACAGCAATATTATCAGAGCTGCAGGAATATCTGGCAAGTACTGGCCGTGTGGTACACGTGACAACAATCTCCGGTATTCTTCATATGTCTGGGCTATGGGGTAGAGTGGCAAGACGAAAGCCTTTTCTTACGAAGAAAAACATCCAAGCCAGGCTACATTTTGTAAAAACACACCTGAAGTCTCCCAAAAGCATGTGGGAAAAGGTGTTATGGTCTGATGAAACCAAGGTTGAACTTTTTGGCCATAATTCCAAAAGATATGTTTGGCGCAAAAACAACACTGCACATCACCAAAAGAACACCATACCCACAGTGAAGCATGGTGGTGGCAGCATCATGCTTTGGGGCTGTTTTTCTTCAGCTAGAACTGGGGCCTTAGTGAAGATAGAGGGAATTATGAACAGTTCCAAATACCAGTCAATATTGGCACAAAACCTTCAGGCTTCTGCTAGAAAGCTGAACATGAAGAGGAACTTCATCTTTCAGCATGACAACGACACAAAGCATACATTCAAATCAACAAAGGAATGGCTTCCCCAGAAGAAGATTAAAGTTTTGGAATGGCCCAGCCAGAGCCCAGACCTGAATCCAATTGAAAATCTGTGGGGTGATCTGAAGAGGGCTGTGCACAGGAGATGCCCTTGCAATCTGACAGATTTAGAGTGTTTTTGCTAAGAAGAGTGGGCAAATCTTGCCAAGTCAGAATGTGCCATGCTGATAGACTCATACCCAAAAAGACAAGAGTGCTGTAATAAAATCAAAAGGTGCTTCAACAAAGTATTAGTTTAAGGGTGTGCATACCTATGCAATCATATTATTTTATTTTTATATTTTTTCTTCCCTCCACTTAAAATATTTCAGTTTGTTTTTCAATTGAGTTGTACAGTTTATAGGTCACATTAAAAGGTGGAAAAAGTTCTGAAATTATTGATCTTTGTCTCATTTTTCTACAGCACAGAAACCTGACATTTTAACAGGGGTGTGTAGACTTTATATATAAATAAATAAATAAATGCCCAATGCACTGATAATACAGATACAGCAGCTCTCACCGTGCAAATATAGCTAGGTTCTCAGAGCAAACAATATTGAAAAAGGGTACCTTTACAGGTGTAAACAAGATAAGTATAACCAAACGCATTTCCACTTAAAAGAAGTTTTTCTCAATGATATAAAATTAAAATGTATGCCAATGTAGCTCTGCATATAATTGCAGTCAAGTAAAGTCAAAGTGGACAGGGTTTATAGTTAAGAAGCTGCAGATTTTCCTGGATCTCCAGACGAAAGCCCCGTTTAGATCATCCGAAGATATAATTATATATACACACTACCGATTATCAGCCTTATTAAATTGTGATTCAGACTATTCTAAAAGGACTCTATATAAGCACATAGCATTTTTTCTTTACAGAAGTTTTTAGTTAGTTAAGACCTTGCTTTTGGATAGAGATTCACTAACTAAAAACTTCTGCAAAAAAAAAAAAAAAAATGCTATGTACTTAAATAGAGCCCTATTCTATTGGCCAAATCACAATTTAATAAGGCTGTTTATCTGGGCACACTTATTTTCTTTAAGACACAGTTGGACTCATTAAGAATTTGAATGTTTGAATTATCGGTGGCCATTGGACTTCTTTTATATAATAGGGTACTGTCTCTGTATTTCTTCAGATGCCTTACAGGTGATATAGTAACAGAGTTCTATTTTTATATTGGGATCTATTATTCATTATAAAATATTATTTGTATTAATTAGAACAGTGTCATTAGCGCTACAGATTGTGCCATACACTATTGTTTTAAGTGTTGACTATTGTTATATACTTACATTGTAGACTATAAAAGTTTTCAAACATAAAAAATAATAATAATAAAAAAAAAAAAAATATATATATATATATATATAAAAAACATTGATTGGCGGTGGCTTCTTGAGCTGTTAAAAGCTTCTATCATGGTATCTTTAAGTTGTTATCAGGAAAACAATGCTAAATAATAATGCTAAATAATAATACTATTGCTAAGAAGAATTATTAGTATTATTATCTTCTTTTAAGGAGATTAAAGTAGCACTGCATTTAGCTGCTAACTTCATATGTGCAAAAGTAAAAGACTAAGCCCAATCAAAAAAGGCTGGTCATAAGCACCATGTTATCATATCTGATAAGGACTACCACAAAGTGCCACCACAATTCTCGTGGTGCAGCTTTTTTCCTGCACTACCTGCTAGACAAAGTGGCATGGTCAGGGCTCTCGTCTAACTAAAAGGAGCCACAAAATATGCTATCGTGGATGTAATCGTGATTGAAATAAATACTCTTCACCATATATACAATTTGGAAAGAAAAAGTTATGTTGAGTAAATATATATTTCCCCAAGCAGGCCAGGAGACCCATTTTCATTTTTATGCTGCATTACAGACTATTTTCTTTTAACTGACCCCAACCTACTTCAAATATTTTCAAGTGTTTTCTTAACAGCTGGGTGCATTGCTGGAAACAGATATACTAGTGGGTCCAGCTACAATTATTCAATTCCTTGGATCCTGAAAAAATATCTTAAAATAACTCCACATTCACTTTACTACTCTCTTTATGTAAACAGAAACTATAGGAGGTTTTAATTTGCCGAGCAGACAGAACCAGCTGTAGTGTCACAGAATGAGCCTCCCTCAGGGGGCAATACCAAATAAAGTTCCCCATCTATCTTTTTTTTAAAATTTTAATTCTTGTTAGAATATTAAAAATGCTGCAAACTAGATGGCACACTCAAAAAGTATATATGTGAGGGTATGGTCTTCTTAAAGGTATGAGGTAGATAATAGGTTTGACTTTTCCTTGTAACATAAAACAGACTTGCAGCCACACAAGGTCTATGGCCCACTTTTGGGGAACCTCCTAACTTAAGCAATATTTGATCCCAAAATGTACTATGCTGTATTCCTGCAGTAAATTATGCGGTGTGCCATTCAAACCATTAAAAAAAACACACACACTTTAAAAACTAAAGAAGGGCAAGTTTTGATACCCTTTGCAGGGGCTGTATGACTTTTTCCAGTGCCCAAAAACAGTCTGGTGACCCAGTGAATATTTAGCAAAAAGCTATTTTAGAAACTTACAAGGGCATACTGTAGATGGGTATAATCAAAATAATTGCATCAAAGCTCCTGATGGACTGTGTTGCTAAACTACATGTCAGTTTTATCAAAGGATTGGTTTGAGGGACTTGAAGTCTTAGGGGTTGCAGCAAACAACTATGAAAACTTACCACACAGGTGGTTAGAAATAATTTTCCAATGTGATAAAAGTGAAGGATGGAACATATTAGACCTGTCAGTAAGTCTGTCAACAAATATATTTCAGTAAACAATTTAATAAAAAATGGACTGGATTTTTCAAAAAGACAGCAAGGTCAAGGCCTATGGTGCAAGAAATCAACTGATGCCAGCAAAAATCACTTCAGAAATATTGACAGGCAAGTCGCTAGTATGATGATAAGGAGGAAAGTGAGAAATATAGAATGTCAACTGAGATGTTAAAGGTGCATGAGAGAGGAATGGCAGCGAAAATAATACTAGATTAAAAAGATTTGGGAAGAAAGCATTCAGGGACCTTTCCTGTTAACTACCAAACACTTATGTTCCTGTTAGAGGAGTGGCGGGCACACATCAGGAAAGCTCCGAGTTCCACCCTCTCCCTCCTGGATCAAGTCTTGC
The DNA here is from genome assembly GCA_027410445.1 of Discoglossus pictus. NCBI lineage: Eukaryota > Metazoa > Chordata > Amphibia > Anura > Alytidae > Discoglossus > Discoglossus pictus. Next base: position 341,392,505 of record CM050163.1, on the reverse strand, counting down.
GGGCCTCGTGATTACTGCCTTCTGCCTCGTTTTGGGCCTTTTTTCAAACAAACAATTACGGGTTTACCACCGCCTTTTTTCCCCTCTCGCTTAGCTGATTTTCGATCTCCTAAAAAACGCATATTTAACCTCAAATTAGCTTGCAGGTTGTAAGTTCATTATTGAAGGAATTGGCGACTTTTGGCAGACTACCGAAAGCTTCCAAGTTACAAACTTGAAAAAAAAATGGCGACCATTTATTTCTAAAGTATTGCATGCCCCGCGCTCATCGTGTGCCTGTAAATGAGCGCCTTTGGCGCTCATTGCACATGTCTAATTTTTCACATGGCGTGACTGACAATTCGTAATTACCACAACTACATATATGTGATCTGCACCATTAGTAAAGGGATAGAAAAGCTTTCCTTTTTTAAAATGCTGCCAAGTTAAATGACTCATTCACATTTGAAGTTACTGGTTTTAGCTGCTTTTTAACTTACCACAGTATTTTATTCTACATTGTAAATAACACTAAGGAAAATGCTGATGCTTTATAAATAATAAGAATAGAAACGTATTTAAAAAAAAAATATGGAACCTTCACCTGAAGATGAACCATAAGCTTTGATAGGACAGGCCTGAAAATGTTGAACCGTCCGTTAAGTGAACGGCAAAATGTGAGAAAAAAAATAAATAAATAAAAAAATAAAAAAGAGACACAGTAGTATTAACCATATATCCTAGAGCTTGACACATTTCAGGAGCTAGTGAGCGATGGCTCCTAAAGTTGTATTGTTAGCTTCTAACCATTTTTGCCAAACACCTCAACTGAAAACTAAGTAAGGAAGGAGAGCGGGGCAACAGGAAAGCAGGGTCTTATAAAGTCATACTATATCTAGCAATTCTTTGTTTTTAAAAGACCCCGCTTTCCCCTAATGTTTTTAACTAATGGAACCTGGCACTTTGTAGCAACCAAGTGGAATTTGGTAAAATAGCATATCAAGTAGATTTATAATGTATTAATTACAGTTGTTGTCCTACTGAATACATTTGTATCAATTAGTGTGCTCTGTTCTAGTTACAGTTCCACTTATGTACTAGGACACAAGTATTTACTAAATATAGTTATATCAAGTCTGTCATGTTGACGGTTTGTTACATTCTGCAAACTGTGTCCCTTAGACTATTTCTGGCCTAGGTTACCCATTTTTTGTTTTTTATGCAAAAGCGCCATTGTTAAAAAAAAAAAGAAAAAAAAAAGTGTCAAATAAAGTTTCCCAATTTTATTATATAATAATAATAATAATAATAAATAATAATAATAATAAAATAAAACAATTATTAGATGTAACAGGTCTGGGATCAACTGAACAAAGGCTGCTTTATTTCCCGGTTTATCATGCAGAACTTTTAAAAGTTCATGTCAGCATTACTCTCCAGAAGGAAATATTATATTGAAATTTTTTTATAGACATTAAATAAAAACACTTTAACACCATGCATGTTATCAATCTTATGAGATGCACAAATACACTCCTAATAGAAAAACAGGTTTAGCAAGTAAAAAACAAAAAACATAGAACATGTCTATAGTTACAAATCTGTATAAGGGTAAAAAGCTATTGTGGGTGAATAATGCTCTTACAATGTTTTCAAAGTCATCCCATATGTCGGTCAACATAGAACTCACAATGCTTACATGGACAAGTGAAATAAGTAAACTTTGTGGTTAAGTGATCAGCTTCCAAGAGGGAAAGCCGAACATTTCTCAATAGACACTGAGAAATGAAAACTGTGGAGCACCACATGCCATTGATGTCAGTGGTGCATGTTGACTGGGAAGGTGTGCGAGAGCCAACCGACATGCTACAATTGAGCAAAACATTGTCCACATGAACCAGGGGGCCACCAGATGTGTGTCTAAAAATGACAGTATAGCGAACCCGGCTGCATATTGGGCTCCAAAGGTAAACATCTGGTCATTGCACACTCGCTAATGTGGGTTCATTGTCCGAAATTGCCTCGATTTGCACGACAATACCAAAATTGGACCTCTTTTGACTGGCAAAAAGGGTTGCCTTCTTTGAAGAGTCATGTTTTCTGCTCCATCGACTGGACGGCCATCTGAGAACAAACACTCTGCAACCATTGTTGGAAGAACACAAGCTGGTGGCGGCAGCATTATGGTCTGAGGAATGTTTTCTTGGCATGGTCTTGGGTCCACTCATACGATTGGGTTTTCGATCCATCCTTGCAGATCATGTACACCCATGCATGTTGACGGTCTTACCTGGAGCGTATGGGATCTTCCAGTAGGACAATGCAACATGTCATACGGCCAGAATTGTCCAGAAGTGTTTTGAAGAGCACAAAGAAGACTTTGAAATACTTCCCTGGCCTCCAAATTCCCCAGACTTTAACCCCATTAATCACCTGTGGGACTACCTCGACCACCCGTTTCCCCACCACGTACTCTTCAGTAGCTTTCAGATACACTGCAGTCTGGATGGCTCCAGATAGCCGTGCTGCACACATTAGTTATTCCGGATATTAGCTGGTGGAGTGTGTATATTTGAATAATATTATATGTCTGTTTAAAAAGGACCACTGTAGTTCAAGTAAAACAGCACTTGTTGTGTAGCAAACTAACAGCAGCAATGTAAACCATGGAAATAAAAGCAATTTTAGAGAAAATAGGAATTTTGAAGACTGTTTATGAACAGAAGAATCCATCTGGTCTTTGTTACATAATTTCTTGAGAACCAATTCTTGTTGTTGTGTTTTTGGAGGGGTGGAGAGGAACAAACTGGTGTCAAGAGGATTTATTAGTTAATTGGATCAGACTGAAATGTAAACCTGCCTCCTCTCACAGATCAGCAAGCAGGCTGCTTGCATCAGTATAAACAAGCACTGCCCTCCAGAAATGTAAAGACTCCTCTCACACACATCTTCCATGGGTACAGCAGAGGCATATTTTTTTCTCATAATCTAACTTTATGGTTGATTATACAGTGATCCTTTAATATTCATAGGTGGACCACAAAGGGCAACCTATTCTACTTTAAGGGCTTGACGTGAAGCCCCATAAAAAAATAAAAAAAAGGCCAAAAAGTGCTTTTAATATTTTCATTTTACTCAAACAATATGGTAACATCATTACAGGGAAGGACTTTTTGTTAATAGAGGTATATATAATGAGAAGTAATTTGGAGCGATTAAGACGTGTTATCCTAGAGCCTTTTTTTCATATCTCCATTTCCTTTGATTATGTGCTTTTTGCATATATGTAATGGCAACCTCATTTTGATGGAAAAGGTCAAAATAAGTGAGGTTTATCTGGAGCAGGGCTGGTTTTACAAAAGCCTGGCTGTGTACAATGAGTTGAATCTAAATTATCACTTTAATTGGGTTCATTTAATTAGTGGGCAATTATCTATTTTTACACAGTTCCAGTTATTAAAAAAACGAAATAAGTAAAAAAATATTAAATAAAAAAAAAAAAAAAAAAAAAATTCTCAAGCCCGGAAGAAATCCAGTGTGACATATTTACAACAATAGAGGAAATTAGAAAGGGGACAAATACTTTTCCAGGGCACTATAAATATTTAAACATTCATAAAGTGTTGTTGCCCGTTGTGTTAAGCAATGTGGTGGAATGGTACACATAGCATCAAGACTTTCCTTAGAAGTTGTATCTTTTGGACCATTGGTGCTTCCCTCCTTTTGGTTCGTAATTATTTTATTTTTTTGTGTTCTTCACAAGACTTAGGTTAAAAAGCCCCCTGGTGCAGATTATGGCATCAGGGAGACTTCATGGCTAAAGCCCAACACTTCCTAAACCCCTACCAATAAGAATTAAAGCATCAAAAACCTATCTGCAGTGCTCGAAAATTAGTCCTTAAGAGCTTAAAAGGATCAAGGTCATGAAAAAAAAAAAAAAAAAAAAAAAGTGTTACTTATTTTGCATTCTTTGCTGCAGGGCTTTACCCTTTCGTGGAAAACAGGACGGTGACTAAGCAATCATGCTGTCAGTTTTTCGAACTTTCTGCTTCACACCTGCCATGTAGTCAAATGAGGTATTTAACAAGCAGTCTACTTTATCTACTACTGGTAATTACAACTGTTCGCAATATCTACCTTATTCTATTGAAGACACATAGTAGAAAAACAGACTGAATTGAAAGGGGCGTTTAGTTCCTCATATATTGGCCAGAACCGATCCACGTTGCTCACAAACAAGCTTCCTGAGACGGACAATCCCCATGGTTACGTTTTAAGCTGGAGCTCAATTGCAATGGTAAGACTGCTGTAGAGCCCCAAATTATTTGTATTTCCAAGTTAAATATTATTTAACTCTTTTGCCAAACATTAACATTTTATTATTTCTTAAATTTTTGTTAATTTATCTTCCTCAACTGGGATTTGTGATTGCAACAGCTGGTCTAATGATCCACCAAATAAAAAAAATGATGGGTCTTTCATGTCTTGGACTGTCTGTAGAAACATGGATTTTAAGTCTAGTTTTTAATATATTAATACTTTATATATGTTTATGGTATATATTGTGTGGACGCAGGAGGGATTCTGACTACAGTACTCTTTTCTTGCATCCAACTCATCATTCCTTCTCTGGATCTATCCCATTTAAAATTCTCCACCAGTGACAGCAGCAGTTGCGGCAAGTGGCCGCTAGATGGCCTGGCAGATATTATGCAGCACTGCCAATATTCTAACCTTAGAAGGTTACCCTAACCTAACCCTAACAGTCTACCTAACCCTACCTATATGGTAACGGCACTGAGAAAAAAATAAAAATAAATCAGCAGCTTCATCTAGCGGTTGGTGACCACCACTGCTGCCAAATTTAAAAAAGAGGAAATTACCCCTTCTATTTGTCTCCACATGCTCTCGGCCTCTCCCTTCACTCCTGCGTCTTCAATGGCCCTTTTCTCTGTATCCCTTGCTCACAGTCTTCACCTTTCCCCTAAACGTGTTTTACATAATTGAAATAAGCTCCAATAAAATCTGCCTGTAATGCATTATTATATGCAACACTTGCCGTCACCACCATCTCCTACGTGTTTTGCATATACATTTCTGTGTTATTGAAACTTTGCTGGAGGATCTCCATTGTTTCAATGCAACAGTCAGGATCAGTGTCTGAGACTAAAATTCTAGTTCTTCAATAGACCATACTATAAAGGAGAACCACTAGCGTTTGCTATATCAACAAACATGCATTCTGCTTTGATCCCTCCTGCACTGAGCACAAAAGATAGCAATGATAGCACCTAGGAACTAGCAACATTCTACCCAATGGAAGATGGCCTCATTACTTCATACCCCAGACACGTCAAGATTAGCCTTAGCTATAGTGATCCTTTAATGTCTTGTGTTCAAAGCATAGGATTAGAAAAAAAAAAAAAAAAAGGGAACAGAAAACCATTCCATGTTCTCTCCCAAATGTAATTCACTTAAGAAATGCAATGTAAAATAAGTGATAATGATTATATATAAGACCATTTGTGGCCACGTTTGTGTGTCCCAGGTCAACTTCCCAGAATGCAGTGTAATAACTGTTTTTCTTGAACTCTGAGCTGGAAGCAGGTTTTTTAACTTGCTTTAGACATTCAAATGTGAACACAGATCTACTTTTTATTTAATTATATATATATATATATATATATATATATATATATATATATATATATATATATATATATATATATATATATATATATATATATATATATATATATATATATATATATACACACACACACACACACACACACATATATACATACAGTGTAAGCCCTGACATGCCGTGGCCTAGGCAAGCCTAAACTAAAAACATGCATGTCACATATAGATGGTGTTTATCTGCAGCAATTCTTAATACGATGACATATAGGATTTTGAACATTTAATAAAATAACTACCACTCTTCCAGTCAAAACACACTTATATTGGAAGAAAATAAACTTGATACGAATATGACCTTGTCAATTACAAGGGCCTCTACAATTCAAGAAGAAAAAACAAAAAACCAAACACTTGTTTGTCAAATATGTACCGAACTAACAATATTACAAGCCATGAGCATAAAACATTTTGGGGGAAAATCTAAATTTTTTTAACACTCTGTTTAAAAAGTACAGGAATCCATTTTGTGTTTGTTACATCACTTCCTCAGAGTTGACTCATGTGGGTGTTTGTTTTGGCTATCAGTGGAGGAGGGTACAGAGAGCCATTGTAACGGTTGTTGGCTGCTAGTGAAATAGATAACTCCATTTCCAGCTCACTACTAGCCCCCACACAGACGCCTTGCATCATTCACTGCAACTTAAAGCTCTCCAGAAATGTAGAACACTCCCCTCACACACACAAACAACGCATCATGGATCTCTCCAGGGTCCTGTAGAGGCATCAACATTTTTTAATGATATTTTTTTATGACAGACCTAGAGAGATTTTTTCTCTCTTCTCTTCCTCGCCCTCTCAGCTTTTACTAGATAAACATCACTTAGACATATGGGTAAAAAGCCATTTTGCCAGCAAGTTTTATTGTAATTGAAGACCGTCACTGTCTCTCTCTTGGCAGACTAGAAGGGGTCAGATACGGTTTATAATGGGTAATTAATGATAAACAGATGCTGAATGAAGGAACATTTTATCTGAACAGGTTATACGTTTTGGAGAGAATGACAACATATGATAAAATTAATGGCAAGTTTTCGTACCAAACTGTGCCACTTAATCCATTTTGAGCAGCGTTATCTCAGCCCTGTGCCTGGATTGGAGAGTACCACCCCTTTACTGCCTACTCTTCACTTCCAGTTTAAACCACACTGACATTTTAGCTCTTTTGAGGTTGGTGCCATAAAAATGACTAGACATGTTTGAGAACTCAAAGGTTACATATTCAGCTATTAATCAGAAAACATTGCCCAGAACCGGAGTATTAAAAAGGCCACATCAATACAGGTTAAGGGCATAGTGATTAAAGATTTAGAAAATTACATTTTAATTCTCAAAAAGTATGTGTCGTCCTACCCTAGCCTCTTGTGCAAAGAGTTTAATTTGGGGAACTAATGAAAAGGCATCCTATGCGAAAGCAGTTATAAATTATTTACTCCCTCTAGAGCAGTGCTGCACAATTTCAGTAATTGAGGGTCAGCAACAGGATATTTCTTATTGTGCACAGGTATTTAGGTCAAAAGGATGCCTCAGACATAATAAACTTATTGCCTGCTCAAATTTCTCAGAAATACAGTTGATGCACTGCACTCTGGGATTACTGGTCAGGGACATGTAAATGAGGGTTGTGTATAATCCATTCTGGTGCTGTGCAATACAGCATGCATAAGCTTAGAAGGAGCCATGTATAAAATGTTTGTTCGATTAGAGTGAGAGTGCATGGCGGTCTCATTTGCATGTCCCAGCCCAGTTTTCCCCAGAGTGCAGTGCATCAACTGGATTTGAGAAATTTGAACAGGAAATAAGTTTAACTTATTTTTTAGACGTTCAAATGAAATCACTAATGTACTATTCAAGGTTTGTACTACTGTACAGTGGAGGACTTCCATCACTCTCTAGCCCACCATATGTGAAACTATTGCTCTATACACACACACAGCCAGTGATCATTTGAGCAAAACATATCACATATATAGTTGTGAGCGTACGGGTCGTTGCTCACGCTTGCGGGCTCGCGTAGCGAGCCCGCGGCCCTCGTGAAGCGAGGGCCGTGGCTCGCGAAGCGAGCCGCGGCCCTCGCGTAGCGAGCCGTGGGCCTCGCGAAGCGAGGGCCGCGGCTCGCGCAGAGAGCCGCGGCCCTCGCGTAGCGAGGTCACTGGGCAAGGGCCTCAGTTGCTGGCATGGAGCGCCGAAGGCGCTCCATGCCAGCAACTGAGGCCCCTCGCGAAGCGAGGGCCTCAGTTGCTGGCGAGGTCACTGGGCACGGGCCTCAGTTGCTGGCATGGAGCGCCAAAGGCGCTCCATGTCAGCAACTGAGGCCCCTCGCGAAGCGAGGGCCTCAGTTGCTGGCGAGGTCACTGGGCAAGGGCCTCAGTTGCTGGCATGGAGCGCCGAAGGCGCTCCATGCCAGCAACTGAGGCCCCTCGCGAAGCGAGGGACTCAGTTGCTGGCGAGGTCACTGGGCAAGGGCCTCAAACCCTCGCAAACTTCACGTCGCTACTCAAAAAACACGACACACAAATTACGACACTCGCTAAATTTTACGAGGAACGCAAACAACCTACGAAACACGTTACCACACATTACGACCTCGCAAACATCGGACGCAACACGCCGACATACAAACATTTAAAGCACAATACATACACACAGCACATACATAAAAACCTTACCTACACCAAGAGGGAGCACCCAGGACCTCAAAAATGCAACTTACACCTCGATTTTACTCGAAATAAAAGACTTTTGAGACTAAAAAAAAATCTAAGCGACAGAAAAAATGGCTGCCGAACAAAACGAAAACGAGGCTACAGCACTCTAAACTCGCAAAACACCACAACAAACTCGCAAAACACCACAAGAAACTCGCAAAACGCCACAAACCACCTACGGATATTCATACCACACAGTGCACACATTCAGCATGCTTACACAGCAGCTCCACACCACTAATGCTGCAGCAACATCAACACAGATTGCCAGCTCTTCATCACAATGCTTCAAAATAGGTACACTATATTCATTTACTAATTTAGCTACCTTACAATTTCATTGCCGTCATTTTTTGACGGGCAATTCGCTAGTCACATATATAGTTGTGAGCGTACGGGTCGTTGCTCACGCTTGCGGGCTCGCATAGCGAGCCCGCGTCCCTCGCGTAGCGAGGTCACTGGGCAAGGGCCTCAGTTGCTGGCGAGGTCACTGGGCACGGGCCTCCGTTGCTGGCATGGAGCGCCGAAGGCGCTCCATGTCAGCAACTGAGGCCCCTCGCGAAGCGAGGGACTCAGTTGCTGGCGAGGTCACTGGGCAAGGGCCTCAAACCCTCGCAAACTTCACGTCGCTACTCAAAAAACATGACACACAAATTACGACACTCGCTAAATTTTACGAGGAACGCAAACAACGTACGAAACACGTTACCACACATTACGACCTCGCAAACATCGGACGCAACACGCCGACATACAAACATTTAAAACACAATAAATACACACAGCACATACATAAAAACCTTACCTACACCAAGAGGGAGCACCCAGGACCTCAAAAATGCAACTTACACCTCGATTTTACTAGAAATAAAACAGTTTAGAGACTAAAAAAAAATCTAAGCGAGAGAAAAAATGGCCGCCGAACAAAACGAAAACGAGGCTACAGCACTCTAAACTCGCAAAACACCACAAAACACCTACGGATATTCCGATACAGACCTATACCACACATTACTCGCCATTTTACGCCAATGCGGAAGTACACGACTACGCTAACGGTTTGGTCTCGCGCACGCACAGTGTTACACTGCACACATTCAGCATGCTTACACAGCAGCTCCACACCACTAATGCTGCAGCAACATCAACACACATTGCCAGCTCTTCATCACAATGCTTCAAAATAGGTACACTATATTCATTTACTAATTTAGCTACCTTACAATTTCATTGCCGTCATTTTTTGACGGGCAATTCGCTAGTTACATATATTTTTAAGTCTTAGTTTGTTTTGTATAAAAAAACAAAAAATAAAATAAAATAAAAACCCTTCTTAGGATCCTTGGATTTTGTTTAGTTTCTTTAAAGTAAAAAATATGTGCTTTGATAAAAAAAAAAGAAAACCGTTCTCAAAAATGATATGAGAGGCCGAAGGCGCTCCTTGCCAGCAACTGCGGTCCTCGCAAAATTTACGGACTTACGAGAAACAAATACGAAATGCGGGACTTAGAAAAAAAAAAAAAAAAACAACATTACGACCTCGCAAAAATACGACCTTACGGCCCGAAATCAGCCACAGACGCGTAACACACCTTAGGCCACATTTTACAACACTAACTTACAGAATGCGGAAGTGCATAGCGACCCTAACGGGTTTGGTTCGCACACGCACGCTATTTACACTACACACATTACTGACACAGCACTCAAAACACACATTGTATGCTGCAGCAACATCAAAACAGATTGCCAGCTCTTCTGCACAATCCTTCCTGCATATATTACTTCTATATAGGTAAAGTATATTGATGTATTATTTTATTCATTATTTCATTAGCATTAGAAGAAAAAACAATGCTCATAGCACACAAACAATAAGTCGCAATGCGAGGCTCGCAATGAGCGCCGAAGCATCTTGGAACACCAACAAAATTTACCGCCCTTACAATCTTATTGCCATCATTTTTTGAAGATGAATATGCAAAGTTTGTACTCTGATACTACAGGACTTCAACATCTCGATTAGAGATGACACAAACTTTAATCACTCACGAGCATGAGAGCAATAAACATTACAGTTTAGTTAAGCTTGGAAAAAGGAGTGGCATTAATTCTAGAAATCATACATTTATCATGCAGCCAAGGCAGATACATACATGTGCTTCTGAATAGCATGGGATGCAAGATACTGGTATTTTAGATCCTTTTTTTGCAAAAATAAAAAAAAGTATTTTTTTATATTTAATAGATACTCAGCAATGTAAACAAATGGGAGTGCCATACCTATATAAATAGGTATATGCAAGACTAGAAAAATGAGAGGAGCTGAATGAGCTTAAAGGAGCACTAAATAGAATGTACGTTTAAATAAGAGTCTTGCAAAGTGCATGATTAAAAAAATAAAATTCTAAAGCTTGCTTAAACAGCAATTAACTGAATAAATAAAATAAACTCCTTTGCTGGTCCCATGAGGCATCCAGTATGGGACCAGCAAATGAGTTTTTTTTTTTTATGGTATTGCAGTAAAAAATGTCAGGAGGAGATCTCATTAATCTAGTTAAATCTATCAGTAGGTTCATGTAGGGTTCCCTGGTGATTTGGTGCTTTCACGACAAACTGGGTTTGATTCCAGTGAGGGAACCAAGAGGTTACACCTCCCTGAAGCAGAGCAGGGTTGGGTCTGGTCAGTATTTGGATGGGAGACCACCTAGGAATACCAGGCGCTATATGCTGTGGCCCACAGGAGAAGGAACTGGCAACCCACTCCAGAATCTCTGCCATGAATACAAAGTGGATCAGTACGGGCTGTTGCGGTCTATGAGGTCATTTATTTTTTGTAACTCCACTGATTAAGGGTATAAAAGAACTATATGGTCCATACATAAAGGTTTTTCCTTACAACATAATGCAGTGGGCATCTTGTGTGATAAAAAAAACACAGCTTTAATTAAAAAGAAGAGCCAACATTTTTTTTACTGTATAAACCGGATACAAAAAAGGTTAAGCTACAGAAGATTTGTCATCAAAAATAAAAATATTAGCAAACCATATTGGCAAGGCCATGGGGATCTCATGCACGGTTGCCTAGGAAACCCCTGTGGTAACTAAAAGGCACTGAAGCATATTAACATAAATCAAATGGGTGCAGACTAGATGGGGCTCTGCTGGGAGATAAATACATTAGGACTCACTCACTGGTGTATCCATGAAAATGAGTGAATCTTTATACAAAAAGGATTTATATCCATCACATTTTTTGGGCCTTTTTTATTAACCTCATTTGGGAAAATAAAATCAGTAAAAAATCTTTCCAGAGCCAATATTCTTCAAGAAACACTGCAAATCAAGAAAAAAAAAAGTGACATTTGTGTGTCTAGTATGTACCAACAATATTAACTGCTGTGTAAGTAAGGGACATAAACATTTTTTTGGAGGGAAATCGGAATTTTCAAGACTACGGGAATCCATTTTGTGTTTGTTAGATCACCTCCTCAGAGCTAAATCATGAAGGTGTGCATTTTTGGCTACTAGTGGAGGTAAGAGAGCGGAAGGAGGGAACAATAAGCCTTTGTTAAGATGACTGGATAAGACTGAAATTCACACCACACCCATTCCCCATCACTTACCCAGAAGCAGGCTCCTTGCTTCAGGAAATGCAACCATATTTCTCCAGAAATGTAAAATCCCCTCACACAAACACTCAAGACCCACCTCTGTATCATGGATTCATCCAGTCATCAACATTTATTTTTTTAAATTAAAAAACGAGATTTACGATTTCTGTTCTGCTCAATTATGGTCTTCGTTAGACTGAAAGTTTTCAAACATATTTTTAAAAAAATAAGGGGTGCAGAAAACCACATGAGCTTCCAAAATGTTTGTTTTGGAGATAGCAACATCATTTTAACAATCATAGAGCATTTAGTCTAAAATTGTTTTAATCAAAGATTTTTCCATAATACATAATTTTCTACCACAGATCCTTTTAATGACGGATTACCATTGATACATGGCATGGTAATTCAGAATCTATAGCCACCTACCTACCACTCTCAATAAATCGGTCTAACAAAAAGTGAGAAAGAAAAAAAAAAAAATTTTTTTATCACAACTGAAGTCTATTCATAAGGATAAGAGGCTGACCATGTGCTTGCTCATATAAAGTAAAGAAAACCCACACACTTGCCTAAACTTTTAGCTAGGCAATGTGAAACGCAATGAGACTTTGACAAAATGATAAATACGTATATTATTATCTTTATTTATATCGCGCCAACAGCTAGTCTCTCACATGCAGAACTACATGTGAGAGACTAGCTGAAGTCAGATCCATACTGTTGACTGGACTAGGAATATATGTCTCAACACACAGACCAACCCCTACCCAAATGCAATATCACTCCATCTTGCCCCCCAAATATATTTGTCATCCTCACTATGAAGTCTCTTAAAAAAAAAAAAAAAAAGCGAGCTATAGTGTACTTACAACGCTATTTATTTAATAGCTGCAGATAGGCCCAGGACAGTGTTCTGGTAGAAGTCTTTATCTGCCCAGAACTAGACGTTTTGTGCAGTTGAGCTGCACTAAAGACAATGGACCCGATACCTCAGTTGCTAAAGCACAATTAATTCCAACGATCTCTCAACAGCGCAGAAACACAAACTTTAATGTTATTAAAAGTGTTCCTACAATAAACTTGTTATTCCCTATAGTTTTAAAGTTATAGCATATTTGTATATATTGCATATTAGCAACCTCTGCTGTGTCACTTTAATGACCTTCACTAGATTAAAAACACATGCAGTATGTGCTGAACGCAAATTAAATGGCCCCAATTACTAGCCATATTAATTCCATGTTACATGCAATTACTGTAGATTAATGGACTTTGTGAGCATGACATACATTGTGAACAGTAATGAATAGATGCAAGCTGTTTGGGAGGCTACACTATGACAAGCTCTGTTACCAATAAACATCCCTACTCTATAGTGAGTTATCAGTATGGTATGACAAGCTGCTAAGCAATTAAATCAATCCGTAGTGACATTTAAGACATACCATAAATCTCCATGGAGAAATGGTATCATATATTGTATGTACACTTAATAGGTTGTGTCTGTGTGTCCACAACATTATCAAGGATTAGCTCAAGCTCATGATGACTTAGGTATAACTTCTACTAAAAAGCATGTTATTCTGCCACAGGTGCTGCATGCATTTTTAAAAATCGGCTGAAGGTACTAAATCATGCAAATGTTTTGCATTTGATCTAGATAAAAAAAAAAAAAAAAAGGAAGGAAGAAGAGGAATGCACTGAAGTATTAAGTATGCTTATAAAATACTTGCTAAATTGGACGGTGTCTATCTACTTTGTGTATGCATGTGCGCTCACTACTGTCAATCCAGTGATGCAAAACACACACATTTTTTTTTATGTGTGTGTGTGTGTGTGTGTGTGTGTGTGTGTGTGTGTGTGTGTGTGTGTGTATGTATATATATATATATATATATATATATATATATATATATTTTAACACACAGGGGTATTTTATTGGTTAGCTTACAATACTACAAAATAAGGGATCTAGGATCTATCCCACTTCACCTTTCGTCGGCAGCACTGACAGCTGGAGTTACATGAGCCATCCAGCAGAGGCGCCGTCATCTTTGTTGTAAAGTAAAGAACTATTCTCCCCTCCAACGTGGTGCAACGCGACAGCGAGGCCATCGCTATGTTCGCCCCCAGGGCCTCAGGCACGCCTCATAGCTCAAGGCCTCTTCTGTCGACGTGCCTTACATGAAAGGCGGCGGGATTGCAGCTGTCAGATTTTGCGAAGGTGAAGAGGGAAAGGACCGGGATCTATCCCTCTTCACCTTTCTTCTGCAACATTGACAGCTGCAGTTACAGGAGCCATTCGGCAGAGGGCACTGTCAATTTTCAGGCGTTGTCATGTTTGATGTATGGCAAGGAACTATTCTACTCTCAGACGTGACGCAACTCGACAGGGACTCGGGCGCGCCTCTCATAGCTCAAGGCCTCTTCTGTCGGCGCACCCTGTATGAAAATCAGCAGCGCCATCTGTCTGTTGGCGGCGGGATTGCATCGGTCAGATTTTGCGAAGGAGAAGAGGGAAGGGACCGAAATAAGCGTTATATCCTTAAAGATGCCAGAGTCCCCCCCCCCAATTTATGAATAATGTTATTAAAATATACCGATTTAAAATCACTTTTCATTACCAAGATGGTCAGCCATAACACATTACCCAGTTTCATAACTCTATAAAATCTATTTATTTAGTTGATGTGTAATCTCCCTCAGGTTATAAACACCAGGTACTTATATTACCAAGATGAAAACCCCATCTACAGGTACATAGGATCAAACATATATTTATTTATAATTGCTCATAAACAGGATCAGGAGAGCTATAAATAGGCATTTACTTCTGTACCTTGCAATTTTACCTACCTACAGAAACTCTTCACTGACTGGGCTGAGATTTTTGTCCACTGCTCCTAAATGGCGAGTCTGTATTCATACCATATTCAGAATTACAGTTCTAATGTCCTCATCATAATGTAAAACAAATATTAGGAGTGTGTATTCACATTAGGATAGTACATTACAACTTACAATAATTATATTTAACCACATATTAGATGCAATTGTGTGTTGTATATATATATATATATATATATATATATATATATATTATACACACATACATATACACACACACACACTAGTTGTCAAACTATGAAACGTCGTCACGCTTTGCGTGGTGAGGACTTAAGCGATGAGCGCCTTCGGTGCTCATCGCCCGCCTGCCTGCGAGCCTCGCATGGCGAGCCGTTAAGGCACTAAAACTCGCAGTACAAAGGCTATGAGCGCCAAAGGTGCTCATTGCCTGCGAGCCTTGCGAAGCGAGGCGAGCAGTGAAGGCAATGAAAAAACGCAAGGCTTAGCCACCAAACACTTAGTAAATGCAGGATCGCTTTAGGCTGCAAGCAGTTGAACAAAGCGGGACTTAGGAAAAATACGATGTTAAAAGGCCGAACCGCGCTAAGCAAATAAAACACTAAAAACACACACAGAAAAAAAAAAAAAAAATCATACTACAAAAACACACAGCACGGGGGAACAGCCAGGACGTCTGGGAGTGAGGTGGAACGTGAATTTAATTTGATTTGGCCCAGTTTCGGCACTGGAAATATCGCCTAAGCGAGGGAAAGAAAAATGGAAACGAGGCTACACGACCCTGGACCGCACAAAACACCACCAACCGTGTAGCACTTTCACATAGGTACAAAATACACATGACGGAAAATGCTCGTGAGCCGCGTAACACAGACAAACAAACACCACTTTACAACATTAACTTGCAACTAACATTACGATTCCAAAATGGAGCTTTACACAACTAAACCAATGGTTTGCCCTGGCACACGCAGCCTATTTATACTGCACACTTGGGATATTCATTACACTTTATCATCAGGGCAGCAACACTACAACTCTACATTGTATTCTGCAGGAAAATAAAAACAGATTACTGGATATATTAATTAGAAATGGGTAAAGTATATTAATTTATTAAGTAACTACTTAATTATTAGTTAACAAAATTTATAAAATTATATATATATATATATATATATATATATATATATATATATAATCTATCAGAGGAGCAAAAGTACACGATAGGACAGGCTTGCAATGAGCGCCAAAAGGTCCTCAGAGTAGAAAAAGCTATACATTGTGCAGCAAAAAGCATTGCCATGGCTTCAAATTGTATTGCCCCATCATTTTTGGCGGGCAAGTTGCTAGTTCTAAAATAATTCCCAATTTCTAAATTACATTAATTCAGGAAATAAAATAAAACCTAAAACATCCATTGTGAATACAGCCCAATGTTATATTATCATCATTATTGTAAGACACCCCTCATTACCATAACCTCCTACAGTTTTGTATCATGGCATATCTAAAAATGACTTGCACACTATAGTTTTTTGCCCTATACATAACAGGCTTACCCAACATATCCCTTATATTTTTACATGCAGTAATGATTCCCCAACTGTAAACATGTATTTGGGGGGTATTGTGAATTATAATGCCAGAAAGCAGTCATTTTGCCCAATGGAAAAAATTACATTCAAACATGAGAGTGGAGTTGTGAGCAAAATAGCTCCATACAATATTTACATTATTATAGACTTTGCTCCTTCTAAAAATATCACTCACTACATCCAACTTCCTTATTATAAAAGAAGGAGTCTACAAGGTCACCATAAAAACACACATATATGTGTGTGTGTGTGTGTCGTTCAGTTGTGTCCAACTCTGTGACCTCATGGGCCGCAACCCACCATGCTGATCCACTTGGTATTTAGTAAATTATTTATAAAAAACAAAAAAGGTACGGCCATATTCACTGTTACGTTTGCTCCTGAAATGGTTTATGACAGGCAGCGATTGTAAATCAGTATGACCTAAAAATATAACCAGTGTCCCAGGGCTTGTGTGTTAAAGATAGTTCATGTGGAAAATGTAAGCCTCAAACCAAGCCACATCATCCTTAAAGGGCTACTGTATTACTTCTTGTATTTACTACTAAGTCACGAACGATGAATAAAAAATAAATTAAAAAAATACATTTCAGTTGAATGTGTTGAAAATAGTCTAAATTTTCTGGTTTTTAATCAGACTGTAAAAGATGAGAGACCAAGTATAATCTAATAGATATAAGGGCGATTGAAAAACTCTACAGTTCATATATATATATATAAAGTGAGAAAAGAAAACATTACGAGTTCACCTATGTCTCAAGCAGGCCAGGAGACCCGTTTTGCCACATATTTTCTCATTAAAACAGTTGCTCCAATTGCCGCTACGGATTCTGGGTAGTGTCTTGCAAATGTACTTAGAATGTTTTCTCATTCCCGAAAGATGGTGGAAAGACTAGCTGTTTTCAGTGTAAGCATTCCCACAAAAAATCAACTTAAAAAAAAATAAAAAATAAAAAGTTTTCAAAAGTTAGAAATCATATTTTTATACAAACAGTGCACTATGCATATTATTAAAAATAATGGTGTTTAGATCATCATCATCTACAGATTGATTACATAGGAAAATGAAAGTACCTGCGTAGTCTCAATGCAAAAAAACATTATCTTGTGGTAATGGGACACTTTTTCTTTCCTATGGTGAGGCAGCAGCTGTCTACAAACTATTATGGGTGCAAGTTGGCTATCCCACGAAACTCCTTATTGTGCTGTTAACATGATAAATTGAAGAAAAGAACTTTGAAACGGTTTACAGAATCTTGAGACTTGTGTGCCGATATCTATACCGTCCACGTCTATTACTAATCAGTGCCTTAAAGTGGCCATGCACATTATAGGTTTTTTACAATCCTATATACAGAAAGTATCAGAGCAGCCAGCACATTATCTATGACTGTAGTCATGTGCTTTATAAGCTGCTGATTAATATTAGGACTTTAAGCTGTATTAAGAAGGGGCCTCCAAAACAAGCTGCAGATGACTGTACCTGGTGATTACACAGGGCTTAGACTTGTACTCACACAACTGCACATTCACAATCACATACAATTTACTTCCCACTTTACATATAATAATTTTAAATATCATCCAAGACAAGATAGCATTTTAAAAGATTAGTGAATGTAGTCCTACCTTACAACATAACTTTTTAAAATTTCTGTTTTATCACAATTCATTGTTTTCCCCCATTTAATGTATACATAGTGGATATGTTAGTTTCCTCCATTATTTTGAGTCTCAGTGTGACATGACACACACTGGGCCACAATCTAGAAGTCACACACAAAAAGAGTTCTAGGACTTAAAAATTAATTAACAAAATATCTACATATCTAAAGGGCACTAACATTTACCAGATCGTCAAGATGCAGACTTGGGTCCAAACAATCACTTTTTCTCCCGCTCTATTTTTTGCTTTTTGGCATTTCTTAACTTCCAAATCCTTAAATATACTATAAAATGTAAATGCTGTCATGTGGCTGCATCAGTGACATCAACCCAGCCTGTTTCCAAGCTCCATGAGAGTCCAGCACACAGGGAGACCTGGAGAAGACCCTGATAGACACAGGTAAGAAGACCCTGTCTGAGGGGAAAACTGTTTGTTTTTTTTAAAACTGCATATGGTTGGTTTTTAATAGGCTATGCCCAGAAAACACATATTACTGGCAAATGCACTACAGCAGACCTTTAAAATAAAGTACTTAAGTGTTAATTTGCATATTTTAACATTGTTTTATTACAAAGTGCTTTAAAGCTCTGTTTTTCTTCCAAACATTCCCTGCAAAGGTCTGCCCCTTATAGCGGATGCACACAGTGTTTCTGTAGTACTAGATGCACTAGCTAATCAATACTTGTCGTCTTCTTAGGTTTTGCACAACTCTATACATGCTACATGATCACTGTTTAAAGGGACAATGTCACCACGACAATAAAAATGTCCATACATTGTACCATTACTAGTCATTGTCCTTTACAGTAGATCATTCCTGAGATATTCGGCATTGTATGTGTGGCTCCCTTTATGCGAATGTTCATATCAAAATTCCAATTTGCAGCAAAGAGTACTTGATAAGGGTGGGGTGGATCTAATAACATGATAACTTTGCCTGCTTTCATGTGCAGTGTGTTGTGGCCAAAACACTGCTCTACTAATTAGTATTTGTTAGTCTTGCATTTGCATAGGAATACAGTAGTAAGAATTCTGATGATCACAGGAAGGATTCACTTGAGAAAAACATGGGTAGTACAATTTATAGACAGCTTTTTTGTTAGAAATAAAAGAACTAGTTGATTTTGGGGTGATCAATTGCACGTTGCATTTGCTTGTTACTTCCCACAACAGTAGGATCACTCTTTACATATGAAGGGAACGTTTTTTTCTAAACTTAGTCTGGATATTTAGGGAAGCTCAAACATTTCCCCATGTGATGTATATTCAGTAGAGGGCTTTTCCAAACACTGCTATACCCAGCAGAAAACATGTATGCATTGCCCACAATAAAATAATGAATCTGTTATTTTGAGACATACAGTTTTCTTGGTGAAACCCATCTTTTATAATTTCATATTTTACCTCTAAACAGGGACCTTTCTCCTAGTATGCTTATCTATTTGCTTGTATAATGCAATACAAATTATACAGGTAAATTAACAAATTACCTAGGGCCTCATTCTATTATCGGCCGTAAAACAGCCGCAAAGCTGCGATTCCTTGCGGCCGTCTTACGGCCCCGTGTAGAGCTACCTTTACCTTGCAATTCAAATAGACGGCGCTGCAAGGATATCCCCCTTACGGCCGGCCGCATATCATGCAACCAGCCGCAAGGTCTGAAAACTTTAAATGCAAATATAAATTCAAGATGGCACTGTAAAGCTCTGTAAATGCTAGGGATCATTATGGGGGACATGAGGATTAATAACAACACCCTGTCAAGCTGCTTGCACATCGCCCCAAATCCGATATTTCATTAACGGTTTATTTTCCGTCCCGCAGCCTTGGCGGGTCTGAGGTGCTCCAAGCCCTCGGGACTTTGTCCACGGATATTTGACATGAATTAAAATAAAAATTATGAGGGTAGGGGTTGTGCTATGAATGCTAACACCTACAATCCCTTTATCGTCTCATCAGAGTGCAGGATGGCTTTATTATGCGTTTAATTGTGCGCTTGCGGGACCTTTTTGGTGAAAGTAAGCTGCGGCTCGGTTTTAGCCTTGCCGAGAGGGTTCCCGGAGCAATAGAATAGCAACCGGGGCTTTCTTGCAGCCGAAACTCTTGCGGCCGTTTAAGATCAAAGGCTTTGATGCGGCACGTGCGGCCGCAAGGGATAACAAGGCGCCGGCCGCAAGCCTGCCGGAAGGGAATAGAATAGGCAAATAGCCTGCGGCCGGTCCTTGCGGCCCCGCATCTCCTACGGCCGATAATCGAATGAGGCCCCTAATGATTAATCTAAGATGGCCTATATCATTTAGCACGAATCACATTTTGAAAAGGACAATCATTGCAGAATCATCCTAGAGGGTTTATTGCACTGTGTCAATGGTACACACTGATAGAAGCCAACATGCTGGAAGGAGTAATTTTATTAAGAAAACTATATTTTGAAAAACAAGGTTTTATTATATAAATATTAATCTTACTGTAGACTGCACCATGATAATGAGTGCTTAATTCTATTATAGGGTCACTGTAATTCACCAGTTATTCATTATTCATAAAACTAAAAGCTGCAATAAGTAAGCTGAGATAATCACATCACAGAGACTTTGCGCAATATGATTTGCTGCTGTAAAAAAAAAAAATTATAATGTATTCCTTATAAGGAGAATAATGTAAATGCTTTATCGGTCAATTATCAAGTAACTTCCTTGCATGGTCTTACAAAGTACAACAGGCAATTAATGTGAAGTGGTAAAAGCAGACAATGATGACCATACTGTCTGGTTAATGTCTAACTTTCTGTGACAATTTGTTTTATTGTTAAACTATTTGTATGTCAAAGTCACAACATTATGGTTGTGGACAACAAGGGCCTCATTCAATTGCGATTTGGCCAATTAAATAGGGCCCTATACAAGTGCAGATCAAGTTTTTTTACAGAAGTTTTTAGTTAGTGAAGACATTGCTTTGGATAGAAGTTCACAAACTAAAAACGTATTATAAAAAGAAATATATGCTCTGTGCTTATATAGAGCCCTATTCAATTGGCCAAATCACAATTAAATGAGGCCCTATATGTCTTATGCATTTGGTTAGGTTGGAAAAAATCCAGACAGGTATCCAATAATCAAAAGACAAATTAAAATAAAAAGAAATGCAGGTATCTTATTTGCATTATTAATAAAGGTGAAATAGGAAGTATTGAAATAAATTCACTCATGGAAGAGATTCATCTCAAATCAAAAACTTATATGAGCAAATACATTATACTAAAAAGATGGTGGGAAGTGGATCTAACTCTGCCAGCAAGACTTGGCTCTGGGTATTTTTTTTTTTTCCTTTCTGTTTTTGCTCAGACTGGAGCTTTGTTTGAGTGGAAAGGCGATGGTTCGAGAGTCACCTACCTTTGGCTTTAAAATTAAGTAAAATGTTACAAGTTTTGGTTTCCATTTAATTATCTCCCTATGTCTATCCCTGACTTTAACTCTCAACTGTTTCGGTTGGGTGCCTGTTCTATCAACCTATTACCTTTACTGCAATGATAGTATTCACATATAGATACACTAAGCATTTGCTGAGTCCTTGATAGCAATTTTATCCACAGAAATAACCTCTTCACTAACTGGGCTGAGATTTTTGTCCATTGCTCCTATGGTCCTAAATGACTGAAAGGCGAGTCTGTAATAGTACCATATTCAGAATTATGGTTATAATGCCCTCATCCTAAAGTAATACAATATTGGCACTGTGTATTCATATTAGAATAGAACAGTCAAGTTAACTTACAATAATTATATTGAACCACATCATAGATGCTATTGTGTGTGTGATTATATATATATATATATATATATATATATATATATATATATATATATATATATATATATATATATATATATATATATATTTCTCAAATAATTCCCAATTTTTCAATCACATTAACTTAGGAAATAAAATAAAACCTAAAACATCCATTGTGAATACAGCCCAATGTTATATTATCATCATTTTTGTAATACACCCCTCCTTAGTATAACCTGCTGAGATAGTTTAAAAAAGCTTGCTATCAATTTGCAGCAAGTGAAGTCAAGAAGTAGGCATTAATTGAATATACACCTACAGTATGTACCCAATACACATTATATTAAAAGCCAATAGATAGAAGATGACAAATCCATTACAGGAATACAATAGGAAAAAAAAAAAAGTACAAGATCTTTTAAAAAAGGTTGTTTTTTTTTTTTTAATGAGAGACTTCACTTTACTTCTGTGACATGTTCTAACAGTGCTGTCTTGTGGCCCTTCAGATCTAATATGCGACTCCTTGTGTCCTGCACTGAACACTTACTATATGTATCTGGTCCAAGAAGCATAGTGCAACCATTTGCACTTTTGCAGGTGCAGCATGTCACCATAAGCTTGCGTTGCACACTTGTACCCTCTCTCCTACATCTTTTTTTCTCCTCATTAGGACCCTCTACATTTATTCTGCTAATCTTCCTTTCAAGAATTAAAAAAAAATATCTATATCACTCAAAAAGTGTGCACCCCTTATGCATTGCTACCTTATTTTAGTGAAGGGGCTTGTGTACTTCCATGGAGCAGTGAGCTATACTATGTAGTCACCCAAGATGGGCAAGCCATACAAACCATGGTCCACTGGAGAAGGACCTAGCAACCCACTCCATTATCTTTGCCAAGACAAACTTATGCATAGGCACTACCAGAGACATAAAGATACATGTGCCTGGAGCGCTGCGGAGAGTTGAACACGACCGAAGGACTAAACAACAAGAGCGCAGTGTCTAGCAACACTAAATCAGCGATAAACATAGTGAGGAGTAATAAATGATGCTCTCATTTAAAGTGTGTTAATAGATATTATTATTAATGCGATTTCTGAGATTTCAGTAGATGCCCTTTGTGAAAGAGAAAAATACATTTCAATATGGCCTCTGATGAAAAGGTTGGCCAATGTAACACTATCAGCTGGTAGTATAAAATGCTAAGAAATAAATGTTGTGCTACACCTCTTTAGTAGGTCCCAATATATAGCTGGATTTCAGTCAAATAGGCACCTGCTTAGACAGAGAGCTCCAGGGGATATTGTTGTGTAATGGAGGTAAATATATAATACAGCAAAACACATGAATGTGGGGTCTTGGTAACATGATAATGAATAGTATTAATTGAGTCTTGTTATGACAGCATGAACTGCCAGAGATGGGAGAAGGACATGGCAGGAGCCACTGTAGTAGTGTAGCTGCCTCTTGTACCGAGCAAGGCTCCCGTCACCCTGACAACAGCCTTCTAGAATATGGAGTCTTTCCATCCATTATTGTGACACCTCATGTGTTCCACCCATTGGAAATCAGACATGTCAGAGTATCTCTAGGATGGGCATGTGCACAGTAATTACATTGCACTTACTACCAAGAAACAATCCAAGGTGTGTGTGTGTGTAATCCTACACGTTGTTCTTACAAGGGGCCCCTAAACAAACACATGGCTCTGCACACTTAAGAAAGAGAACCATAACATACAGAAAGTGATATCTGTCCATATACAGTACTGATAATCACCATTTCCTGCTAGCATCATGCTCAGCTATGACAAGGAGACTTTCTGAAATTAACCATTGTGCACCCATTTTAAACAATCCAAATTAATTATAAAATGAAAATGCTGAGTTACTAAAGCAAACAGTGCAGTCAGTATATACTCTAAATACATGTGGCTCATCTGCCCTATTCATTTTGATTGTAAATGAATCCCACTATATGCCCTGGCTGCTTGTGTGTTCGTTCTCTCTCTCTCTCTAGCTAGCTAGCTCTGTCTCCCCCTTTCCTCCTCGCCTCTCTCTCCCCTCTTCCTCTCCTCTCTCTCCCCTCTTCCTCTCCTCTCTCTCCCCTCTTCCTCTCCTCTCTCTCCCCTCTTCCCTCTTCCTCTCCCCTCTTCCCTTTCCTCTCCCCTCTTCCCTTTCCTCTCCCCTCTTCCCTTTCCTCTCCCCTCTTCCCTTTCCTCTCCCCTCTTCCCTTTCCTCTCCCCTCTCCTCTCCCCTTTCCTCTCCCCTCTTCCCTTTCCTCTCCCCTCTTCCCTTTCCTCTCCCCTCTTCCCTTTCCTCTTCCCTTTCCTCTCCCCTCTTCCCTTTCCTCTCCCCTCTTCCCTTTCCTCTCCCCTCTTCCCTTTCCTCTCCCCTCTTCCCTTTCCTCTCCCCTCTTCCCTTTCCTCTCCCCTCTTCCTCTCCTCTCCCCTTTCCTCTCCCCTCTTCCTCTCCTCTCCTTTCCCCCTTCTCTTCCCTTCTCTCTCCACCTTCCTCCTCTCCCCCCTTTCCTTCTCTCTCTCCCCCTTTCCTTCTCTCTCCCCCCCCCTTTCATTCTCTCTCTCCCCCCCCTTTCATTCTCTCTCTCCCCCCCCCTTTCATTCTCTCTCTCCCCCCCCTTTCATTCTCTCTCTCCCCCCCCCTTTCATTCTCTCTCTCCCCCCCCCCTTTCATTCTCTCTCTCCCCCCCCCCTTTCATTCTCTCTCCCCCCTTTCCTTCTCTCTCTCCCCCCCTCCTTCTCTCTCTCCCCCCCTCCTTCTCTCTCTCCCCTTCTCCTTCCTTCTCTCTCTCCCCCCTCCTTCTCTCTCTCTCCCCCCTCCTTCTCTCTCTCTCCCCCCTCCTTCTCTCTCTCTCCCCCCTCCTTCTCTCTCTCTCCCCCCCTTTCCTTCTCTCTCTCTCCCCCCCTTTCCTTCTCTCTCTCCCCTTCTCCTTCCTTCTCTCTCTCCCCTTCTCCTTCCTTCTCTCTCTCCCCTTCTCCTTCCTTCTCTCTCTCCCCTTCTCCTTCCTTCTCTCTCTCCCCTTCTCCTTCCTTCTCTCTCTCCCCTTCTCCTTCCTTCTCTCTCTCCCCTTCTCCTTCCTTCTCTCTCTCCCCTTCTCCTTCCTTCTCTCTCTCCCCTTCTCCTTCCTTCTCTCTCTCCCCTTCTCTTCCTTCTCTCTCTCCCCTTCTCTTCCTTCTCTCTCTCCCCTTCTCTTCCTTCTCTCTCTCCCCTTCTCTTCCTTCTCTCTCTCCCCTTCTCCTTCCTTCTCTCTCTCTCTCCCCTTCTCCTTCCTTCTCTCTCTCTCCCCTTCTCCTTCCTTCTCTCTCTCCCCTTCTCCTTCCTTCTCTCTCTCCCCCCTTCTCCTTCCTTCTCTCTCTCCCCTTCTCCTTCCTTCTATCTCTCTCCCCTTCTCCTTCCTTCTCTCTCTCCCCTTCTCCTTCCTTCTCTCTCTCCCCTTCTCCTTCCTTCTCTCTCTCCCCTTCTCCTTCCTTCTCTCTCTCCCCTTCTCCTTCCTTCTCTCTTTCCCCTTCTCCTTCCTTCTCTCTCTCTCCCCTTCTCTTCCTTCTCTCTCTCTCCCCTTCTCTTCCTTCTCTCTCTCTCCCCTTCTCTTCCTTCTCTCTCTCTCCCCTTCTCTTCCTTCTCTCTCTCCCCTTCTCTTCCTTCTCTCTCTCTCCCCTTCTCTTCCTTCTCTCTCTCTCCCCTTCTCTTCCTTCTCTCTCTCTCCCCTTCTCTTCCTTCTCTCTCTCTCCCCTTCTCTTCCTTCTCTCTCTCTCTCCCCTTCTCTTCCCTTCCATGTACAGGCTGTTCCCGTGCCACCTGTTACCAGGCAGCAGCACATCCACCTATTCCCCATGCGGCTCCATCCCCAACACACTGAACATCTGAGCGCTATAATGAGTGAGTAAGGTGTGGGAGGAAATGTGTGTATGTCAGACCGGTCCCAGTAAAACTCCCATGTTTGTGTGTTACCTGATCACCTTGTATTCAGTGCAGACACTGCTGATCACTCTATACAGTCCTTGGGAGCCCTAGTATTTACACCCTGTGTATAACTTAGTCTGACAGCTCCCGGCACACATACACATAACAAGTACCTCGTCCATGTCGTTGCCATTGCTCACAAACGCCATGTTTCCTTTGCACACAGTATTACAGATGTGATCTGTACATGTATCTCACTTCCACTGCACGGCTGTGAATAAGAAGCTGCCACTGGAGCTCTCCACGCTCACACTCACTTGGCTCTAGTTTCCTTACTCTCCTCCTCCTTTTTGTCTTACTGTGGATCAGATCTCTTCAGCGCCCTCCCTGGACACACCTTCTAATAAAATATTTAAATGCTCTGCCAGAGTAGTATCAGAGTGTGTATCCCCAGTAGGTCTGTATCCCTCCCCTGATTGTGACAGCCTCTATACATGTGTGCACTTAAGGTGGATTACGGCAATTCATAAGGAGGCTGTCTAACAGGCTCTATACATGTGTGCACTTAAGGTGGATTACGGCAATTCATAAGTAGGCTATCTAACAGGCTCTATACATGTGTGCACTTAAGGTGGATTACGGAAATTCATGAGGAGGCTATCTAACAGGCACTATACATGTGTGCCCTTAAGGTGGATTACGGCAATTCATAAGTAGGCTATCTAACAGGCTCTATACATGTGTGCACTTAAGGTGGATTACGGCAATTCATAAGGAGGCTGTCTAACAGGCTCTATACATGTGTGCCCTTAAGGTGGATTACGGCAATTCATAAGTAGGCTATCTAACATCTCTATACATGTGTGCCCTTAAGGTGGATTACGGCAATTCATAAGTAGGCTATCTAACAGGCTCTATACATGTGTGCCCTTAAGGTGGATTACGGCAATTCATAAGTAGGCTATCTAACAGGCTCTATTCATGTGTGCACTTAAGGTAGATTACGAAAATTCATAAGGAGGCTGTCTTACAGGCTCTAAAGGGTAAATGCATAGGTTTAACATTCATGATATTAAAGGGATATGGAAGGTTTCTGGAATATAATATACCTATGTATCTGTTTACTTTTCTGTACCTTATTTTATTAAGAAGTGCTTATAAGCTGTGTTTTTACTGCCTAAAATCTCAGTATGGGTCTGCCCACTTCAGTGTGTGCAGACAACCTGCGGTTGAGAAGTGGTTCATAATAGGCTAGGACACTACACTGCACATCTAGTCCTACAGAGTCTGTGTCTATATACACTGCAGTGGGTAGACGTATACAGGGATTATTTGTTTGATTTTAGGCAGTAAAAACAGAGCTTATAAGCACTTCTTTCCTGTTATGTCCCTGATAGAGCAGTGACGTACAACTACCAGTAGGTGACAAAATGGTGGTGCACTAAGACTGTTGAATATGTTTTTAGAGTGAGGGTTATAGATAGGATTTAGGGTTAGGGTAGTGGCAGTTGATAAGCTTTACATAGTAAAGTAGTGGCACACTATCCACTACCCTAAACCCTAATTCTAACCCGTGCTGCTGCATGGAAAGATCAAAATAAAGTACATAAAGGTAAATGGATACACAGGTATATGATATACCTATTAAAATCCAGGAACCTTTCATATCCCTTTAATGTAGTACAGAATAGTAACGTATAAATAACTTTTCAATTCATTGTGATTTAAAAAAATTTTTTTTCACACTACAGGTTGTTTTGAACTGGATCTCCTACACTAAGGCCGTGCAGTAAATAGGCAGCTGCAGATATATGCGTTTCACACCCTGCAACAGATTATAACAGTTGGGAGACATATCGCCAGTCCAGGAGGTTTAGGAAAATATGTTCACAAACCTTGCCAGGTACCTACCTATTTCTCATATTTGCCACTTTCTTGCCTTTACTTACAACAAAGTTTTATAGACTGTGACAAGTGGACGAGTTCTGCGTTTGGGTGGTCTGTGGAGCTAAGTTTGCAAGTTTCCAATCTTGTAAGATGGTTTGGGGGAAAAGCACTTTCTACATAAGATTCTAAGCTCAAAAACAGGGCCCTCCATTCTTTTCAATCTTTTAATATTGTATGTTCTTAACCCTTGTTAAAGTTAATAATAATTACCGCCCCATCTCGCTGCTAAATAATGACTTTAAGTTCCTAGGTAAAATAATGGCTAACAGGGTTTCTCAACATTTAACACGCCTGATTCACAAAGACCAGGTGGGGTTTATCCCCTTTAGACAATCGGGAGACAATATAAGGAAGGTCTAAAATCTTATTCACATCTCCAGAGACAAAAATGTTCCTATGTGTATGTTAGGGCTAGATATCGAAAAGGCCTTTGACACCGTGGAGTGGACATATTTGTATGCAGTATTAGACAAATTTATCATTAAGGGGTCCTTTGTAAATGTGATTAAGACTTATTATAACCAGCCTAGGGCTAGTTTGAAAATACCAGGCCAGATTAAACCATATATTGACATCCAAAGGGGAACAAGGCAGGGGTGCCCATTATCCCCCCTACTATTCACTATGGTGGTAGAACTCCTGGCACAAAGAATTAGAACAACTAATCAAATCAAGGGGATCCATAGGACTCCAACAGTTTAAATGCAATTTGTTTGCCGACGACTTATTGTGCATCCTTACAAACGCAAGATAGTCGGTACCAGCCCTATTGTCCCTTTTAGAAACTTTTGGCCTCCTCTCGGGATTGAGACTCAATGCTGATAAAACAGAAGCATTGGCAGTTAACCTAACCCAGGAAGATAGGAACTTTCTCTATAAGAAATATAACTTTTCCTGGCCTAAAGCGCACATAAGATATTTAGGGATTAACCTTACACAAAAGCCAGAGGATTTATATAAGGCCAACTACCTCCCCCTAATACAAAAATTTAAAGCTGACCTTAACTCTTGGTCTAAGTATAAGATTTCCTGGTCAGGAAAGATCCATGTGGTGAAAATGTATTTACTTCCTAGAATACTATATGTCTTCCAGGCCCTTCCAATTCCTAAAAGAGATCTTCTGAGCCTTCAGAAAATCATTTTTCTATTTATTTGGCTACATAAACCACACAGAATAGCTAGGCAACTTATGACAAAGCATAAGAGCTGGGGAGGCCTTTCATGCCCCAACTTATTTCTCTACTTTATAGCAGCCCTGCTGGTCTACATACCCTTAGCGCACTGGACCTCACATCAGCAAGCTTGGGTCTTTATAGAGAACTTTGCAATGAGCCTGTATACCTAGGACCAAATAGTTTGGTTGAAGGATCCTCTTGCTTTTCTGCAGAAGCCCATAAATCCGATTACCAAATTCTCACTAGCTTGCTGCAAATAGGCTTACTCTCGCTACAAATTGCTGCTAATGCATGCTCCATTGACTCCCCGCACCCTAAATTCTCCCTAAATTTGTCTGGGAGCTCCAGATCTTGGTGGAGCTCCAGAAATGTGAGTAGGCTGGGGGCATGGTTTCGGGAGGGTGGAATTCTCTCCTTTGAACAAGTTTGAGACTTATATAACCTCCCTTTAGAGGAACACTTACATTTTTGTAGATTAAGGCACCATACCTCCTCTTTGACTTAGCAAACAGGCGAACACAAGCACACCTGGTTTTCAAGACCGTGTAGCAAAGCATCCTTAACCAAGGGCAAATTGGGTATGCTTTATAATTCATTCAATAAACCAAGAAGCGACTCAAAAGATAAATATATTTTACATTGGGAGAAAGACCTAGCGTGTAACTGGGATCTCTCCAAATGGAAAACATCCTGATCCTCCCTGTCAAAGGGATCTCTAAATTATAGGCTGTTAGAAACATCTATTAAAGTCTTACACAGGGCTTATATTACCCCCGACCGTGTTTCTAAGTGGAAACCTATGGAGAACCCAAATTGTTTTAGAGGCTGTGACACAAGAGGTACTTTTATTCACATGTGGTGGAACTGCTCCAAAACCCAACAACGTTGGCAGGAATGTTTGCGTCTCGCCTCAAACCTATTCCAAGTACAAATAAAACCACATATTGAGATATGCCTCCTGGGGATTCCGCTAGAAGTTCTATCTCTCCATCAAAAATTAACTTTTACAGTATATTATGTTAGCAACTAAAGGTTAGATTTCCTGACCGTTACACAGAAACTAAATAACGTCATGCTCCATGAAACCATTGCACATACTCTTACGGACACAGTAGAAACTTTTTTGAAAATATGGGGTCCCTAGTTAGCATATCAGGATGACCAAACTCTGGGCAATCCATAAAACCTTCTAAATCTGGACTGGGTTGGCCAAGGGATCCTGGGGGGAGACCGGGGCTTGGAGGAGATTCGACCATTCTCTCAAAGACAAGTATGATGCCTGGGTGATGGGAGTCGGTTGAAAAAGAGGCTGCAAAAATGATGGTGTTGGATGTATATTAAAAATAGCAAAAACTATTTTAACACATTGCAAAAAAATGGAGGGCTGTGTTATCGAGCTTTAAATCAATCATGCATAGTGCTTACCTAAAGCACCTTACAAGATTGGAAACTCTTAAACTTAAAATCTAAAGGGTGGACAACCTATTTCAAATAAAGGGTGCGTATTTGGTCCCTAAGTCATCAAAATGTACACTAAGTAAATATACAAGACTAAATCTATGTTTTAGTTCACCATTAATTAACAAAAAATGCATGTGTAAATAGCAGCAGTTCAAAGATTTAGCCTGAAAATACAATGACATAGGGCCATATTCTATTAGCTCCTCGCAAATTTGGCTGCGGGTGTTTTTATTTATAAATATTTAGATGTATTCTATTGACTCCAGCTCACAAATTCCGACCGCAAGGCTGAATTCGAAAAAACGCAGCCTTTTTAAATCTGATATCAGGGGGCATGATCATATGATCTGACAATGTTTAAGCAAGCTTGTAATTTATTTCTTAGACACAGCCAATAGTAAATGAGACCGTCATCATGACATCAGTAAAACATGGAAATGACACGTAATCTGCAATCGGAGGCTAAGAATTAATGAGAGCCAATGAGTAGTATTTGAACATCGGCTCGCAATCAAGCACTCTATAAAATGCATTAGATGATCTGTTTTAGTCCATGTGGGTTTCATTATATGTATTAATGCTCTTGAGTCCAAGGATGCATATTACTCAGAAATAACAGTTAAAAAAAAAATCATATTCATGGGTTTGAGACTGTTGTGCAATGAATTCTATGTTTCCATGCCTTCCTGTTCTTTTGAACTACAGTATTGTGTGTTTAACTGCTGCTACAGCTGTAATAAGTGTTTGAAAAAGCAATTGCGAGTCTTATTTAGTAGTCATAATATTTTTGACAGAAACTTGACACTTTCAGTTGTTGGTCAGATATTATTTGCTTTCTAGTGCTCCGGGTCTAATAGAATATCGATTTTGTGTAAATGCAAGTCGTTTTTTGCTTGTAATATTCAAGCTGTGCTAAAACCAATGGAGTTCTAAGGTCAGTTTTATGTCCCTGTCTGTCCCATAGTGATTGTGGGCAGGTGTTACTACCCAGATTTGAGGGAGCCACATGCACCTCAATTTTCTTCCTTCTAGGTTGTGCATTTGTGTTCAATCTCAGCAGCCAGCAATTAATCCAGATCAGTTACAGGCACCATCAGATCCAATTTTTGGGACATAAGAAGCACACAACATGTACTGTTGAGTAGTACAAAGCAGACTGCCCAAACTTAGCTAGGCTCCCCCCCCCCCCCCCCCCCCCCCACCTGAAACAGCAAACTCCTAATTTGGTTACTTTATGCCACTCTAGCAGGACTGCACATTCCATCAGGGTTAACCCCTTCAAGTCCAGGCCATGACACAAAACTTTATACTGGAGAAAATAACACTGCACTGTCAGATCTTAGCATGTTTTTATCACATTCTGAACACTAAACACTATAAACAATTATTATTACAGACATAACAAAATAGCCCATGAATTCAGTGACCGTTTGATCCTGGGTCATACAGTCTCTTGCTGGTGGAGTTGAGCGGTCCTCCATCCTGGCCCCCATATGTCAGTCATAACAGCGGGGAACTCGTAATCGGATTGCGAGTAGCTAATTGAAAATATAGCAATATTAAGAGCACTTTTAAGTGCGTATAAATGTACGAATTGGGCAGTAGAATAGGGCCCATAGTGTACCACATTGCTGTACCCCTTCTCACCTCTCTCATTGTCCCGATCACTGCTGAAAGGAAGTAAAAGACTTCAAAGGCAATAACAGTATTCCAGCTCTCCAAGACAGTCTAATTATTGTTATTATACAGCTCAGTTCTTGACTTACACTTAGAGCATTTCATTAATAAAATACTAATTTGGAACAAGGAAAGTATGATTTTTGATTCACCCCTTAAATGTTATGCTCATTTTTAAGAAGAGAGTACCACCTTTTCACACCATCAATTTACTTCATCAGGCCAATATATATTTATTGCTAAGTTTTCTTAAAATTAATTTGCCTGACAGAATTAAACAGTAGATACATCAGAAAGCACCCATATACTTAATTACAAATGGTCTATATTGAGCAAAAAAATGTAACATCAAGTAAAAGAGGTATGTTGCTGGTCATGAAAGAATGAAGGTGTCCTATTAATTAAGCTATAAAACACAGATAAACTGGCTGTGGGTATAACCATAAAAGTCAAAAAGGTGCTCTTTTTACTGTAAGTCTTAAAGGGTCACTTAATTCAGCACAGTTTTGACCACATCAAAGAATAAATCTCTTAAAAATATGTTGAAATACTGTTTTAATTTTTTGAAGGTGTTCTTTTTCACATAGACATTTATAAATTAAATCTCTGTTTACATGGAGAATCTGACATGCCCCCAGACACACTTTCAGCAACTGCTCCTTGCCATGAGCACAAGCAGACAGTGTTAATCCTTCACAAATTCATCTGTGCAGGGAAATGAAAGCTGTAATCTACTAAAAATGACAGTTAGGGGTTAACTTGTGCTGCTGCATTCCTGAAATTCAGTGAAAACTATAAATCTTTGTGCTCAAGCTTCACCAGCACATGTTGTTTATCATGGAACAATCAGGAGTATATTTGTAAACAGACATAAAACCATAGTTTTTTAGGTGTTATTGTAATTAGAAAAAATCAATCGATCATTTTAAAATCTTGTGCTCTTTCACACCATGAAGAGCACTTATAGTGAGGTAGGGAGGGGTGCAACAGCTGCCATTAATGAGATTAACTGTTAAATTATGTTTTCTGGCTAAAGCTTTGATTTGTTGTTGTTTTCACATGTATTTTTAGTGTTACTTAATAGTGAACTAAAAATATGTTTAACAAGAAAAATCTGTACACTAGTCCTTTAAGTGTACAACAGCCCAGTTACTCCTCCTCTTTTCCACTTGCTATAAACCAATCATAAGTTTATCATACACCGATTTAGAAAATCAAAAGTGTATATGTGTCTATTTAAGTGTACAGTCAGAAAGTACCATTGAAGGCTTATGAAGGGCAATGTGCAGGGAATTTCATGTTCAAAGGGTCACACATTATTGTGTCTTATTACCCCAAGGGAATTTAGTAAACTCCCTATAGAATCCTGAATGGGCAATTTGGGATTCAGACTAAAGGTTCTGGATGACTTGAAAGCCATTTTGTTGTCCTTGAATTCTGTCAATTCTTTTGTGCCCAAACAATTTTCATGGCTGAATTAATGTATACAACATTGGGATAGATTAATCCTCCCTGAAGAAAATTACTGTGTAACCAAAACATGTGTGTCTTGTATTAATGACTGGAAAAGACAGAAAAGGACACTCATATAAACTATAGAGACTGACTCCTACAGAGACTCCTCATGTTTTTGTAAATATTTTATTATATCCTTTTATGTGACAACACTGAAGAGATGACACTCTGCTACAATGTAAAGTAGTAAGTGTACAGCCTGTATAACAGTGTAAATTTGCTGTCCCCTCAAAATAACTCAACACACAGCCATTAATGTCTAAACCGTTGGCAACAAAAGTGAGTACACCCCTAAGTGGGAATGTCCAAATTGGGCCCAAAATGTCAACATCCTCAAATGAAAGGTGGGGAGTGCAGGATCTTTTACATCCACCAGTTCCGTGATGTCTTCATGGAGGAGTGGAAGAGGACTCCAGTGGCAACCTGTGAAGCTCTGGTGATCTCCATGCACATGAGGGTTAAGGCAGTGCTGGAAAATAATGGTGGCCACACAAATGTTGACATTTTGGGCCCAATTTGGACATTTCCATTTAGGGGTGTACTCACTTTTGTTGCCAATGGTTTAGACATTAATGGCTGTGTGTTGAGTTATTTTGAGGGGACAGCAAATTTACACTGCTATACAGGCTGTACACTTACTACTTTACATTGTAACAGAGTGTCATTTCTTCAGTGTTGTCAAATGAAAAGATATAATAAAATATTTACAAAAATGTGATGGGTGTACTCACTTTTGTGACATACTGTCCTCAACAATGTATCCATGGGGAGTACAATGGCAGTGTACAAAAGCAAACAATCATATAATGAACTAATTATACAATTCATATTATATCAAATAATTAATCATTCATATATATGTAAATAACATTTGTGTATACATTAAAGTGCAAAGTGTCTGTGCAATTATATAGGGAAAATAATGTAAATAAACGCTAAAATAACTAATATGGTGGAACTGTGAATCCTCTGCTTGCTCCCTAAAAGTAGTGCTGGAACACTCCCACGCCTAAAGTAAAAAAAAAGTGAAAAAGTGAAAATAACAAAAAATAAAAACTTAACTAGTAGACCTACAAAAGACTGATGCAAAGGCTTTTGGGGCCCACCATTTACCCCCTCAAAATCAGAAACTACACTATCTAATTAAAAAAAAATCCTGTGAAACATATGTGGACATTGAATACTATTACTCCCAAATACATATATCACAATAGACAAATAAATAAATCGTACATATCACAAAATATCAATTGATTCAGTATAAACTAGCATCATATATGCAATAGTGCAATAGTAATTACTCTCCTTATGGCAACCGGCATTTGTAACAGCTGAAAGATGCTCCCGCGGTTACAGTGACGTCATCTCTTGGGGACAGCCAAACCAGACTACAGACTGACGCGCAGGTTTCACGTAAGGCTTCATCCAAGGCTATTATTTCATGTTGTGAATATCCCAAATTAAGAAGTTTTTCTTGCTGTTTTTCCTTACCCCTTTCAATATTTAAAAATAGGTTTATGTATATATATATATATATATATATATATATATATATATATATATATATACTAGCGACTTGCCCGTCAAAAATGACGGCAATAAAAACTAAAGCCTGGCAATGCTGTTTGCCACACAATGTAAGCCTCTCCCCCTCTACTTTACTGGCCTTGTGATGAGCGCCTTTGGCGCTCATCACAGGCCTTGCAATGAGCCCCTTTGGAGCTCATTGCGAGTCTCTCCCTCTGTCTACTTCCTCCCTCGTGTCTTATTTCCCCCCTCCTCTCCCTCCCTTGTGTCTCCTTCCACCTCGTCTACCTCCTTTGTATCTCCTGCCCCCCTGTGTTTTTACCTCCCTCTCCCTCCCGTGTCTCTAAACCCCTCCCCTGTGTCTCTTTCCCCCTTCTCCCTCCCATGCATCTCTTCTCCCCCCTGTGTCTCCCCCAACCCTCCCCTGTGTCTGTTCCCCCCTGGCCTGTGTCTCTTTCCCCCTCCCCCTGTGTCTGTTACGGCCTTCCTCGTGTCTCCATTTCCCTCCCTTGTGTATCTTCCCCCCTGCACTCTCTCCCCTGTGTCTCTTCCCCCTCCTCTCACTCCCCTGTGTCTCTTCCCCCCTCCTCTTTCTGTGCCTCTTCCTCCCTGTCTCTTCCCCCTCACCCTCTGTGTCTCTCCCCACTCTGTGTCTTCCACCCTCTCCCTCTGTGCCTCTTCCCCCGCCTCTCTCTGTGTGTCTCGCCACTATGTCTCTTCACCCCTTCCTCTGTTCCCCCCCCTCTGTGCCTCTTTCCCCCTCTCTCTGTACCTCTTCCCCCCTTTCCCTCTGTGTCTCTTCCTCCCTCACCATCTGTATCTCTCCCCCCTGTGTCTCTTCCCCCCTCTCCCTCTGTGCCTCTTCCCCCCTCTCCCTCTGTGCCTGTTCCCCCCTGGCCTGTGTCTCTTTCCCCCTTCCCCCTGTGTCTGTTCCCCTCTTCCCCCCCCATTTCCCTCCCATGTGTATCTTCCCCCTGTTCTCCCTCCCGTGTGTCTTTTCCCCCTCCTCTACCTCCCCTGTGTCTCTTTCCCACCTATCCCTCTGTGTCTCTCCCCCCTCCCTCTGTGTCTCTTCCCCACTCTCCCTCTGTGCCGTGCCTCTCCCCCCCTCTTCCCCACTCTCCCTCTTCCCCACTCTCCCTCTGTGCCTCTCCCCCCCCTCTTCCCCACTCTCCCTCCCCTCTTCCCCACTCTCCCTCTGTGCCTCTACCCCCCTCTTCCCCACTCTTTCATCTGCTCTCGTCTCGGGCCGCGCTGCAGTTAGACAATTATAATATGTGATAT
This sequence comes from Discoglossus pictus, assembly GCA_027410445.1. Taxonomy (NCBI): domain Eukaryota; kingdom Metazoa; phylum Chordata; class Amphibia; order Anura; family Alytidae; genus Discoglossus; species Discoglossus pictus. The sequence continues at coordinate 341,356,069 of CM050163.1, read as the reverse complement.
ATATATATATATATATATATATATATATATATATATATATATATATATATATATAGCACTTACAGACAGAAATGTGTCTGCAAATATACATTTCTGTGCATACACAAATTTTTTTCAATGTACTACACTTCATCTTTAGGCAGCTTGCTGCCTCCTAACAATGTAATGCCTGGGCCTAGGCAAAAACACACTCCTGATGACTGTCTAATAAATTATTATTTATTATTATCTACTTCTCAACTCTCTAATACTAGTAGAATTGGATGATTAGTTAAAAATCTTAAATTTGCTTACAAAAAATTTGAGTTGCCAGTTTTTAACCTTGATTTATTCAATGTTATACTAATATGCTATGCTAAAAAGTATAACCTAGCTCTTTTCTTTATGCTTATATATAGATATGTAATGATCAGCATTCCTCAGTTGCAAAATTGCATACTACATGTTTTTTACTTTGGATCAAGTTCCCGAAAAACAGATGGATGATAGATAGTGGCAATATGAAGAAGATTTTATATTTACATAAGGACAAATGGTCTCAGGACATTTACCATTTAGACATGTGACCCATCAAAAGTTAAAATTATTACATATTTCCAAACCATAACAGTGTTTAAAATTATAATAGTTGCTTATTGCAAGGACTATGCAATTGATTTTATCTGTACAAATGTGCTTCCTTTTAGCTAGAGTAGATATGTCAAACTAAAATCGCATTGATGTTCCCATTCCCAACATCAGACCTTAAGTGGGCAGACTATTTGAAAAACAGGGTATATTGGTCCTTCTTTCTGTTGTCCAGAATTTATAGAGATGCTGAATCATATATGGTTACTAGGAAATTGCCCGTCAAAAATGACGGGAATAAAATTGTAAGGCTGTCAATGCTGTTTGCCACGCAATATGAGGCTTTTGCTTCGCGGAGCACCATTTGCGCGGCGATGAAAAAGGCCAAATATTGCTCCAATTCGTTTGCAACTTCACTCCCAGGCTTCCTGGCTCTTCCACTATGCTGTGTGTGTGTTATTATTATTTTAAAATTCTTTTAGTTTTTTTGTTTTTGGTGTTTTCGAGTTATGCGTTGGAACCAACTGCATGCCTCAACTGCTCGCCTTTCTTCACGAGGCTCGCAGTGCAATGAGCGCCTTCAGCTCTATTTTCTAAGTTCTGAGTGCCTAGCCTTGCTGAGCCTCGTTTTCATCCTGTTTCTGAATGTTTACGTTTTTTCGGTCGACATTTTTTCCCTCACACGAAAAACACCAAATATGGCTCTCCCCCTGTGCTGTGTGTAAGTGTGTTAATATTATTATTTTTTATTATTTTGTTTTTTTGGGTGTTTTTGAGTTACAGGTTTGAACCAACTGCGTGCCTCGCATGCCTCAACTGAGCCTAAGTCTTGCATGCCTCAACTGATTGCCTCACAGTGTAATGAGCACCTGCGGTGCTCATTGCAGCCTAAGTTCTGCGTGCTTCAACTGCTGGCCTCGCAGTTGCATCCCTCGACATTGCGTGACCAACATCGCAAACGTGACAACAGACAACTATATATATGATATTGTAATGATGGCATGAATATATAAATGGTGGCTTAGAGATTCTGCATCAATAAAATACCAAAATAATTATGTCCAGCTTAGATGTTTACATGTATATTGATGTCTCAAAGAAAATGCCTATTCAGCACTGACAATCTCATTGGCAAGCAAAGCATTTTAGAGCCGACACTTCACAACTCCATCAGACTGATTTCAGAAGTGTTAAGAAGCATTATTTTTTATGATAATACATTATCTGTATTACATATTGCAATATGAACTTATTGTATAGTTCCAACATTTTCAGTCGATCTAATCTTGTCTCCACTATATCTATATCTAGAATGCCCTATGATTATGAACAATGTTCCCCCCTCCATCCTTATTTTCCTTAATGTCTTAATTGCTTTTGACACACTGTACTACTGGACCTCTGATATATCAATGTTGGTAGAAAAAAAATATTATTAACCCTGTACACACCAAAGGTAAGATAGCGAATTCCCTCTTGTAACTTCTATTACCATTTTTGTTGATGTCACACAAATTGCTTTTTTTTCTACCTATCCTTCATCCACATTTATCTCATCATATCATCTCTCACAATGTTATTCCTCCTGTTTACATGGCCATGTTCTTTAATGTGAAACCTTGATGTCATCTTTGACCCAACTCTCTCTTTATCTGATAGTTGACATTTTGTTACAGGTATCTGCCACTTCTATAACAGTCTCAAGAGATCTATATTTATTCTTGGCAACACAACACCTGACCTAATCTCTGTCAATGAAGAGCTGTTTTTTTGTTGTTGGCATAACCTGCTCACCCACTTCAACAAATGCAAAATTATTCCTCCTGCATCAAGTCTAGTTTTCTTTAACCAACCATTTATTTACTCTGCTCTCTTGTGACTCTCTATGCCAGCGGCTCTCAACTCTTCCAGTGCCGTGACCCCCCGACAAAACCTCCCAAGCCGTGGCGACCCCCAACAACAAAACAACAGACCAGAATAAACAAAAAACAAATCCCGATGGCTCCAGGAGACCCCTGGCAAATCGTCATACGACCCCGACAGGGTCTCGACCTACAGGTTGAGAAACACTGCTCTATGCACTTCTGTAGCCTCTGCAAGTACCTAACCCTATCTATTGATCTTTACATATCCTTGCTCCTCCCTACCTTGCCCCAGTAAACTTTCACTATGAGTTTTTATCACACTATTGGCCTCTGAATAAGCTGTGCATCCCACAACAGATTAAATCTGTAGTGGGCCTTCTCCCTCTTACATTAAAGAACCAACAACTCTGCTTCCATTGTTTCATGATTGGTAACTGGTCATGACATAGAATACCTAGATGCCCAATCCTGCCGCTGGAAAACTGCACTGTTATAACAACAAAACATTTTTTTTGTATAACATGGCTGTCTCTGATACACCTATAAGGTTATCTCTTGTCTAACTATGTAAATCACTTTAGATGAAGGCATGGGTGTAGGAGCTGAAACAATTCGGGGGGGGGGGGGGGGTCGGGGTACAGCTCAGGGTATACATAGAAACACTTGCGGGAGATATGTCCCCCTTGTTCCCTGAATTACTACATAAATGGATGAAGGTAGCATATAAATGTAAATATGTAAAATAAATGATCATTTCATAGTGCTATATAGGTAATCATGGTTGATATATATGCTGTAAGAATATGCAAGGGAGAGGTCCCACTACAAGAACCAGCAAATTAATACCAAACATTCTGTTTTCCTCAGATGGTAATGGCAAGGTTCTTTGTTTAGAGTGTTTGATTCAGGGGATATTTAGTTTATGTGACGATCCGAGGGTAGGGGCTATACAAGCCCAGAGTCACCTGCTATAGACTACAGGTTATCTAACCACAAGGACAGTTGGGTTATTTGCAATCTTGGCACCAGCACCCTGATATCTGGATTATGTATCAGTCAGCGTCTCTCCACCAGGAATCAGCACTTCCAGGAGTCTTAGTAACTTTCCTGTGGTAGTGAACAGGACAAGTTACTTGCAGGGTGAAGATAGGATTAGTATTATTATTAGCAAAATAATAGACACACAATTTCTACATGTCTAAGAAGTGAACTGACTGTTTGTTTATTCTTTCTCTGAATAGAAAACACACCACAAAATAACACCTTTGTCACTAAGGCTCCCAATCTCCCACACTAGTCAGGATGCATACATGGCAACCCCCAGTAGTCGTAAACCCACATAAATTCCTGTAGACTTAACCTTTTGTTGCACATGTGAATGCATTAACTATATGCATACATTCCATGCATGATCACATATTATAATTGTCTAACTACGATTCGTCGTCACGCTGCTTTGCGTAGTGCGTACGACTTAGCGATGAGCGCCACAGGCGCTCCTTGCGCAGCGAGGCGTTAAACCACTGTGTTCCGTAGTGCGTACGACTTAGCAATGAGCGTTGCGGGCGAGCCTTGCGCAGCGAGGCGAGCCGTTAAATCGTAGCACTTTGGCAATGAGCGCCGCAGGCGCTCATTGCAGGCGAGCCTTGTGCAGCGAGGCGAGCCATTAATTTGTAGCACTTTGGCAATGAGCGCCGCAGGCGCTCATTGCAGGCTCGCCTCGCGCAGCGAGGCGAGCCGTTAGATCGTACCACTTTGGCAATGAGCGCCGCAGGCGCTCATTGCAGGCGAGCCTCGCGTTGGGGGGCGAGCCGTTATGTTAAACCGTAGCACTTTGGCAATGAGCGCCGCAGGCGCTCCTTGCAGGTGAGCCTTGTGTAGCGAGGCGAGCCGTTAAACAGTAGCACTTAGAAAATTAATTAATTAAATTAAAACTAAATACACACTAAAAAATAAAATAAAGGTCACTTACAGCATCGGGAACCAGGCAGGACGTCTGGAAGTGAGTTGGAACTCCAATTTACATCGATTTAGCCGAGTTACAAAGATCGAAAATCGGCCAAGCGAGAAAAAAATGGCCGATGAAAAAAATGAAAACAAGCTTTACTACTACGAACTGCATAAAACACAGCCACAGACGTATGTGTTTGAAAAACAATGAGATAAGAAAGCGGATTAACCGCGCAATGAGTAAAAAGACAGTAGCGAGTACATTTTACGAAATGCAATTACAGATTTACGCATTAACACAGATTTAACGCCTTTGTCTCGCGCAACATCGGATTTCCCGCCTAAACCAATACGTTGAAAGTAAAAAAAAAAAAAATTTGGTATTTATTTTAAGAAAAAAAAAAAGGGACAAATGTAGCGTCATGTTGTGTGGCAAACAAATTTCACAACATTTGATTTTTATTGACCGTCATTTGACCGTTTGACCATATTTACTGTTAAACCGTAGTACTTTAGCGGGCTTAGCGATGAGCGCCGCAGGCGATCATCGCCCGGCGAGCCTCGCACAGTGAGGTGAGACGTTAAACCGTAGTACTTTGGCAATGAGCGCCGCAGAAAAAATGTCGGACGAACAAAACGAAAACGAGGCTACAGCACTATAACCACGGAAAACACGTACCTATAATCCGCTAAGACGCATACCACACATTATCTGCCATTTTAGCATAATGCGGAAGTACACAGCTACGTTAACGGTTTCGGCTCGCGCTTGCACACTATTACACTGCACACGTTCATCACGCTTACACAGCACCTCCACACCACTAATGCTGCAGCAACATCAACACAGATTGCCAGCTCTTCCACACAATGCATAAAAATACGTAAATTCATTTATTAATTTGAATTCTATATTTCAGTAGTACACAGAAAACAACATTAGCTACCTTACAATTGCATATGTATATTAATAACTAAACAACTTTTAAAACATACACATCAAATTGCCGTCATTTTTTGACGGGCAATACGCTAGTATAAATATACTCACAAAATTAATTATTTTAACATAACACAGAACACAGTAATATTACATGGGGAGTTACAGATAGTATACATGATAATGCAGAGGCATATGCTATAAGACCATATGAAGCATGGTGGTACACTATGGCCCTATGTTTTAGGAGTTATTCACCCCACCTTCCACATTTACCATGTGGCAATATAATTCCTTTACCCATTTTCCAATGGGGGCGGTAAATCCTCTATGGTGGCTTAATGCACCTGGATCCAGGCCCTGAAGAGAGGCCTGTGACAATACTCCCCCCTTACAGACAGCAGTTCTGGGGCTATGATCCTTAATGGATGATAGTCCATTGTCCAAGTCCTCATACAAATAAGACGAAATGCTGCCCCAAGTGGCCACTTCATAAGTCCCAGTGCATGTCCTCCACCTGGAGGGGGTAGTAGGTTGGCCGGTCTGTGGGTGGTTGCCCACTTTACAGGAAAATGCCTGCAGTCTCCAACCCCAATTTTGTATGGTCTTGGGCACATGGTCCATTTGTACAGTCCTTCCAGGGGGTATCTGGGCTAGCAGCCACTTCTCAGCCACCCTCCCCCTTTTATGTCCTCTATGGTGGCTCAATGCACCAGGATCCAGGCCCGGAAAAGGGGTCCACGACAGTTTACAAACAATTTAGTTTACTAGGAGCTGCTTGACATGACAGAAATTAAATTAAGAGGCTCTTGAGAACTACCAAAATAAAAAAATTAAAATAGAAAATTGCCAAGATGCAAAGAAAGCATATCTGTCTTTCCCATGCATTCAGTTTAAGGCCTGCTGTAGTTTTAGAAAACGTTAGTATCACGGACCCCTTTTTCTCACCCTTGGTGTTGGCCCATTAAGCTCATCAAAGGGGACAGACAGCTTGGCTCCAGCCACTGGATTATCTGCATGGACACCTCCCTTGTCTTTGTAAACATGCTTTTGTCCTATTGTTTGCCAGATTAAGGTAATTACGTCTGATATGTGCTAGAGATGGCAGGATGTGTATTGAAAGTTAATCCTATTTGCTACTGTTAGATGTGGAGTTTATCTCTTGTGTTTGTCTGCCAAACCCTTTCATTGTTGTGCTGTGTGTACACCCCCTCTGTATCTATCCCCTATAAATATTGCTTTCATATAAAAAATAAAACAGTTCACTCGTAGATATATAGAAATCGTGTATCTCTGATTATGTTCCTGGTGGCTGTGATACTGAACCTATCTCCACCCTACAAGTAACCTGTCCTGGTCACTACCACAGGAAGGTTACTGCGACACCTGGAAGCGCTGATTACTGATGGAGTGAGCTAAAAGAGGTTGCTTTCAGAGTGGGTTATCATGTCCATAGAGCTAACCTACCTGTCTTAGTTATTTTGCTTATGCAAATTACCCTTAGGGTTTAGTCTCCCTAAGGGTGATAGGGGACTCCAGATGTAGACCCTTACTTACTGTGTCTTAGGGAGTTCAGCTGCACCTCACTGATGAGGCCCATAGAGGCCGAAACACGTATGGGGTTTGCTGTTTCCCCCGTTCAGGGTAGAATTGCCTGGTATTTCAGGGATGGGTCACTCTTTTGAGTGAGACCAGACTGATATACTACAGGGTATTTCTCCCTGTGAAGGGCACAAGTGAGCTAAAACAGGTTGCTCTCAGAGTGGGGTATCATGTCCATAGAGCTAACCTATTAAGGTTAGTTCGTTCTCTGATGAGCACCTCTGACTTAGTTACTTTGTTTACTGATGGAGAGACTCTGACTGATACAGAAGCCAGATATCAAGGTGCTGATGCAGAGATTTCAAAGAACCCAACGGTCCTTGTGAGTAGATAACCTGTAGTCTATAGCAGGTAGCTCTGGGCTTGTATGGCCCCTACCCACAGATCATCACAACTGGTTGGCAGGGGTGGAATCTTGATGCAAGAACCAGCAGCAAGGATGGGATTTGGTGATCCAGTACTTTCGGTGGCTTGGCAGGGATTCAGAAACTGATTGTCGATATTTCCAAACCTTCAAATCCAGTTTCAAGTCCAAGGAAGTCCAGCCCTGGATAGAGGGGGTCATGGACCACATGGAGGCCTGCAGAGTGGAGGTGATCAGGGAAAAAATTAGCCTCATCTCCAGTATGCTGGAGCAGCGAAAGCAACGGATTGCCACAGACGAGCAGGTGGGCCCAAATGGGACCTAGCTCAAGTATGTGGAATTACCCCATGCTTCCCCAGCTAATCTAGCAGAGGATACACTGCCAGAGAAAGTGGACTCTTGGCTACACCCCTAATAAGGTGGAGGAAAGAAACCAGAAGGTACCTGGAGATCTGAGCGCTACAGAACAGTCGAGATCAGAGGGACTGCTAGAAACTCGCCAGGATAGGAGGCCGGGAGAACAGTCCAGACCCTGGTAGATGCAAGACCGGGGACAGCGTAAAGCTGCAGCAGCCACTGGGAGATGGCCAACAACCAGAAAAGATCCAGCCGCTAACCAAGGGCGAGGAGCTGGAGACTGAACTGTTGGCAGAAAAAGGTGTAAGCCCTGAGAGTGGGCCCAACTACCCATGGATTGCCACCTGCCCTGAACCACAGAATGTTGATGTCCAGGTGCCAAGGCTGACAGTCAAGGAGAGTCTGATGCCAGTTTGGGGCATGAGGCTATCAGGAGAGGGGGCATCCCCTGAGACCCTGAAGCTTTTGCCCAGCATGGATCAGGTGGATGCAGATAGGCGTGGGAGTTCAGGTGAGGGCACTGGCCATGAGACCCTGAGGAAGGAGCAAGTTGAGGCTCCACTCCCAAACCCTACAGAGTTACCAGCATGGCTGACAGGGATTGTTTCAGTCCTGACAGCCCCAGAGTTAAAGAATATGGAGAACCAGCCCACGGTACCAGATGACCTGACACAGCGTACCCTAGTTGCAGAGGTGATCCCAACCTTCCCAGCCCTTGAGAAAGAGTCTCCATCTAGAGACCCTAATCCCGAGTTCTACCTTGACAACTGACCCTGAGGAGATAGTTATTTTCATCACTACATTGCTGAATCATTACCTAACATTGTTTTTTCAAATTCTTCACGTTGCTTTCATTGCATTTTTTTTGCACTTACCGTATATAATCGAGTTTAAGCCGAGTTTTTCAGACTTTTTTTAAGGCAAAAAAGGGCCTCCTCGGCTCATACTCGAGTCACTCTCCCCCCTGTGTCTCTCTAACCCCCCGTGTCTCTCTAATCCCCCCGTGTCTCTCTAACCCTCCCCGTGTGTCTCTAACCCCCCCGTGTGTCTCTCTACCCCCCCTGTGTGTCTCTCTACCCCCTGTGTCTCTTTCCCTCCCCCCTCCTCAACCTAAACCCCCCTCCTCCACCTAAACCCCCCTAAATACCTCCCCCCTCTCCCCTCACTTACCTGCTTGTGCTCCGGCCTCCGCTCCTTGACCCGGCGTGGGCGCGCATGTGACGTCACATGTGCGCCGCGTCATTAGCATATACCGGGTGCAGGCACAAGTAGGTAAGTGAGGGGAGAGGGGGGAGGTATTTAGAGAGGTTTAGGTGGAGGAGGGTGGTTGAGGGGGGTTTAGGTTGAGGAGGGGGGTTGGGGTTGAGGGGGATTGAGGGGTGAGGTTAAGGGGGTTTGAGGTTGAGGAGGTGGGTTGGGGTTGAGGGGGGTTGAGGTTGAGTAGGGGGGTTGAGGTTGAGGAGGGAGGTTAAGGATGAGGATGGAAGGGTTGAGGAGGGAGGTTGAGGATGAGGAGGGAGGTTGAGGATGAGGAGGGGGGTTGAGGAGAGAGGATGAGGATGGGGGGGTTGAGGAGGGAGGATGAGGAGGGGGTTGAGGATGAGGAGGGAGGTTGAGGATGAGTAGGGAGGTTGAGGATGAGGAGGGAGGTTGAGGATGAGGAGGGAGGTTGAGGAGTGGGGTTGAGGAGGGTGATAAGGGAGAGGGGAGAAGAGACACAGAGAGAGAGGGGGACAGAGAGGGCACAAGAGGGACACAGGGGGCAGCACATTTCCCACCCTTGGCTTATACTCGAGTCACTCATTTTACCCAGTATTTTGTGGTAAAATGGGTGCCTCGGCTTATACTAGGGTTGGCTTATACTCGAGTATATACAATATTTATTTTCCTCATTTGATTCCCTTTCTCATTTTCAGTAACAATCTTCATCTCTCATTTCATTAAATATTTAAAACAGGCTCCTAAGAAACTCCCTCCCTCCAGAAGAACCACCTTTTCTACACATTATAGACAACCTTTATATCACTTTACATTATTTTGCCCAATTTTGCCCCTCGAACTAGGCTTGCCCGTACTTCATGCCTTAAAACAAAGCTCATTAATCTAATAAATGCTCACTTGGATTCACATTTCAAGCACACCTAATTCCTCTAGTCAAACATGCAGAACATTCTAAGCCACATTTCATTAATCTAGTAAATATTGCTCATATTTTACTTTTTAAGCCACACCTTATTCCTCGCATTCATCATTATAATATTTATTTATTAGGCTATATACGATGCACACACGTGCATACTATGTAACATAAAGTATTTATAGCAAATAAAACTGGTGTCCTCCTTCAAGTAGATTTTTTGCACACATATGAATAGTTTCATAAGCTTACGGTTAACCAAAACTGTTTTGCTTATACTTCACATAACCTGAAATATACAAAACAAGCCACTCCTTTCCCTGACATTTGTAAATGTACCTGTCGTTAACCATGTGGGTGCCCAGGAGGCATTTATCATTGGCATGTTTCCACTTTTCTGTTTCAGCTAATGCGCTATCAACTAGTTGCCAATTTATATAAGAACAGATCATAATGTCTGTCAGGTATCTAAGTATGATTTTAAAGTGACTTTGAAAAGTTATTGTGTATTTGGCAGAATGGAGATTTTGAAAAGTGATATCCATCTCAATTTAGTTATCCGGTGCATTACCAACAAGGATGTCTGATACAGTGGGTGGGGGGTGGGGGGGGGCAATATTTGATCCCCTGCTGATTTTGGATGTTTGTCCCCTATCAATCAGCAACATTTCTGGCTCCTCTTAAAGGGAGTGCTCCTAATCTCAGCTTGTTACCTGTATAAAAGACACCTGTTCACAGAAGCAATCATTCAATCAGATTCAAAACTCTCCACCATGGCCAAGACCAAACAGCTGTCCAAGGATATCAGGGACAATATGGTAGACCTACACAAGGCTGCAATGGGCTACAAGACCATCGCCAATCAGCTTGGTGAGAAGTTGAGAAGGTTATTCGCAAATGGAAGAAACACAAAATAACTGCCAGTCTACCTCGGGCTGATGCTCCATGCAAGATCTCACCTCATGGAGTTTCAATGATCATGAGAATGGTGAAGAATCAGCCCAGAACTACACTGGAAGATCTTGTTAATGATCTCAAGGCAGCTGGGACCATAGTTACCAAGAAAACAATTGGTAACACACAACTCCATGAAGGACTGAAATCCTGCAGTGCCCACAAGGTCCCCCTGCTCAAGGAAGCACATGTACAGGCCCGTCTGAAGATTGCCAGTGAAAATCTGAATGATTCAGAGGAGAACTGGGTGAAAGTGTTGTGGTCAGAGGAGACCAAAATTGAGCTCTTTGGCATCAACTCAACTCGCCGTATTTGGAGGAGGAGGAATGCTGCCTATAACCCCGAGAACACCTTCCCCACCATCAAACATGGAGGTGGAAAAATTATGCTTTGGGGGGGGGGGGGGGGGGGGGGTTGCTAAGGGGACAGGACAACTACAACGCATCAAAGGGACGATGGACGGGGCCATGTAATCTTGGGTGAGAACCTCCTTCCCTCAGTCAGGGCATTAAAAATGGGTCGTGGATAGGTATTCCAGCATGGCAATGACCCAAAACACACAGCCAAGGAAACAAAGGAGTGGCTCAAGAAGAAGGAGTTGCCTAGACAGTCTCCAGACCTTTATCACATATAAAATCTGTGGAGGGAGCTGTAGGTTCAAGTTGCCAAACATCAGCCTCGAAACCTTAATGACTTGGAGAGGATCTGCAAAGAGGAGTAGGACAAAATCCCTCCTGAGATGTGTGCAAACCTGGTGGCCAACTACAAGAAACATCTGACCTCTGTGATAACCAGCAGGGGTTTTGTCACCAAGTACTAAGACAAAGAGGTCAAATACTTATTTCCCTCATTGACCAGCAAATCAATTTTTTACTTTTTTTTTACATGCATTTTTTTTTTGTTATTCTGTCTCTCACTGTTAAAATACACCCATTCAAAATTAGCTGTAACTATATGCATACTGGCTGCTCGATGTGTTGTTCGGATACTGCAAGTAATTTTTTCTGTTTCAGGGTTGATGTCCCCGATTGGATAGTGACTGTATATACAACCACAATCAATTGATTTGAATTTGCTGATAAATCACATGAGGTAACTGTGATTGGCTCAGTGACATCATGGGGTGGAGTAATGATGGGTTTCCTGGTGGTCCAGTAGTTAGGATTTGCTTTCACCACTGCAACCTGGGTTCCATTCTAGTCAGGGAACCAAGAGGTCCCACCACCCTGAAGCCAAGCAGGGTTGGACCTGGTCAGTATTTGGATGGCAGACAACCTAGGAATACCAAGAGCTGTATGCTGTGGCCCACTGGAGAAGGAACTGGCAACCACCTCCAGTATATCTGCCATGAATGCCAAGTGGATCAGCATGGTGTGTTACAGTCCATGAGATCACAGAGACATACTGAAGACACAAACACACACAATGTAATGATATAAAAAAATACTATTTGCAGTGGAATGTACTTTGTGTGGACATCAGTGAACACATATACTTTGAATGCAAAATCTGACTAATTCATTTTAAAATAGGGGAGGCAAGTTTAAAAGCTTGACATTTCAAAACACCAAAAGTGTTTTAATATTACAGTCGTGAACAAGCTTCAAGCCAAACACGTACACTGTAAGTATGGATAGTTTCAATTTTAAAATAATCTATGGGGGTCTGTGAAGATCTACAAGATGAAGGTACTCTATATGAACCATATTGTGCTAATGGTTGAGTATAGGGAAGTTGTGAGGTGGTTGTTAGTGAGTCAGACTAGGTTTGTCACCTAATGTATAGGGCTCTTTTTTGCCAATGTTAATTTTGGTATAGGCACATGAATCACGGTTGATATTCTTTGCTAATATCCTTTGTTCAAGTTACTACATATAATGAGGTACCTTTTCCTGATATGGTGGATAATTTGATACGTTATCAGGACACATGACCCCTTTATATACTTTTATAAGTGGGACAATATCTTTTGTTTCTATATATTATTCTTTTTAGGGGATTGCTAATAAAAGTTATGTTTTAAGTCTACTTCCCAAGACCAGAGTGCACCTGTTTGTAAGGGGTAATCTTTACTGTATTATTTTTGTGGGTTACGAATTAATTCCCTGGGAGGCACCTGTAATTACATAGGACACATAGGCTACATAGGACCTGTAGGGAGTACTGATTTTGGACAACTGACTTTATTTCTTTTTGTTGTAAGCAAATAGTGTGCCTTTTAGTAGGTGTGTCACCTAGGAGATTTTTTTAGCAAGACTGACTCAGATCTTTAGGTTTCCAGTTCAAGAAAATATTTAAACCTAAACACAGCTTAATTCACTTGATGTACTGTCTAAATGAAGTAGCTCATTGGCTTTATGGTCAAGTCTTCATCCTTAGTATCTATGAAGCTGTTTGTGGGAGAATTTAAAATGCTGAAAAATAAGTACCTATCTATGTACACCGACAAAAAATTATATTTTAACACAAATATATTATTATTATTATTATTTTTTATTTGTAACACGCCAACATATTCTGTAGCGCTGTACAGGGAAAGAGAACAGGAAAAAATACAATATTAACTGAAGAAAATGGAGGGCCCTGTTTTGGGCCTAGAATCTTTGTAGAAGGTGCTTTTTCCCAAAGCACTCTACAAGATTGGAAACTTGCTACTTACAATCTAAAGGGAATGGTAGGGGCAGAAACATGGGGAAGAATAACAGAAAGGAGTAGCAGGGTCAAAAGGAGGTGAAAGTTTGCTTAGGTGGAAATGTGTGTAAACTTGGAAAGGGTTTTTATTTACTGGGAGAGGAAAGGGGTCTTATAGAGAGTCATTTGAGGCGATTGGTGCAAGTATGTAATATGTTATCTGCCCCTAGTGGTCAGATAATATAGCCTGCAAGTGGAAAGTCAGAGGTTAGCTTTACAGAGTGGTGGGGTACATTTAGGCATAGCAGAGGGCAAAGTTCAAACACAAGGAGTATGAACAGAGTTAGCAGCCCGGAGGGCTGAGCATGGATGTATCCCCAGGAGCCAACAAAGGGAGAGGAGATGAGAGCATTTCTGCTTATGAGATTTAGGACATGAATGAAACAGTGTTTGGAGTAAGGAGGGCAGTTTGTGGGTGTAGAAAAAGGGAGGATAACATGGAAGGAGAAATGTTAATGGTTTTGGAGACTTTGAGCCTCATTTAATTGCTACAATTTTCAGATCCGAGCTCGCAAGTGGAGATCGCAGTCAAATTTGCTATTCAATTTGCTTCTTTTTGCGGGCTTGGATCGGGTTGCAAGTTACGAGCTTGAAAATCGCAAATCGCTATTCAATTGCTCTGATTCCCCAAGTTTGTAAACGTATCCACACTTGCAAATCGCAAATGAAGGAGAAAATCCTACATGTACTCGAGAGGACCCGCAAAGGAGTTAAACACCAATTCATGGCACTGTAAATGCAAATAAAACAGTAATACTGCACTGTATCTTACGGGAAAGTGATGATAGACATTATAATTAATTGCACAACAGTCTCAAGCTCGCACAACTGTACAAAATACGTTTTATTTTTATGTGTCATTTTGGGGTTAAATGACCTTGGGTATCAATAAATTAATACATATCAGGCCACCCATATGGACTAGAACAGTATTGGCATTCATTTTCATAATTCTTCATTTACAAAGTTGTGTGAGTCTGATCGCATATCAGACCCCCGAACCTGACTGATGTTTTCTTAACCTCCATGTTTTACTGCTGTAATTATGACAGTCTCAATTTCTATTGGCCGATTCGAAATGGGCAGTTACGTGCTCACTGAATTGATACGGTTCCCGCCCACAACTACTGCAAACCAGTGCATGGTTTGCGAAGCTGGCTTCAGGATCGCAACTTGCGACCTGGAGCAATTGAATAGTTTTGCAAACGGAGTCCAATGGGAGCCTGCACCTCGATGGCAGACATGCAGCTGTCTGCGAGCGAGTTGCGGGCTTTCAATTGAATGAGGCCCATATGGAGTAAATGAGGAGGACAGTCTGAGAATCATGCTGGAGCTTAAGGTGAAGAGGAAAGCGAAAGGGAACATAGTGGCCAAGAGAATTATCAAGAGGAATAAGTAATTGATCAGGTGCAAGCAATTTGAGTTACTCAAAAAAATAACAATAACCAGGGTCGGGAAGGGATTGCTGGTCTGGGCTGTTTGTAAGTTTGCTGAGCAAAGTTGCAGGGTCACAGACAACATGCTTGTAGGAGTTAGCTGCAGTGATATGGCTGGTCTGGGCTGTTTGCTATATGTGCTATATACCTGCATATATGCAAAATATATATGACATTTACCCAGTGCCCAAGTTTATAATGTCCAGGGGACCCATTATTTAATGCTGACTATTTGAAATGGAGGAATTTTTTTTAGGAAAAATAATGTCAGATTATTTACTGCATTTACACAATGGCCTATAACACAGACAGTTACAGATTAATTTTATGATCAACTTCCCCACATAAATTTAAAATGTCCTTCTGATGGTGCACAACTTTGGTGAGTTCCATTTCCCTTTAAGTTCGTACTCCTGCAGCTTATTTTATGAATATCAATGCAAATAACATATTGATCTGCATTCTGTTTACTGTATTATCTATGTTTTATGAACTATTCCACCCAATATGAATACATGATTGGTTCTTTCCCTCTTCCCTTACGCAAAAGATTGGCAGTAGCAATGCCACTACCAACTGCTAGATGGTGCTGACAATTTTCGGAATACTGCTGCACATTGCATATAAGACATGCCCGCAGAAGAGGCCTTGAGCTATGAGAGGCGCCCTTGAGGGCTGAGTGCCCACGCAGAACATAGCGATGGCCTTGCTGTCAATTCAGCGCCCTCGAGTTGTGCCACGTCTGAGGGGGCAATAATTATAGACCTTCCATGACCCTGACGGTGCCATCTAGCGGCTACTTGCTGGTTCTTGCACACATTCACAACGGGATAGATCCACATGATTTAATGTCTATTATTATATATGTTGTTGTTATTTTAGGCAGCATTTACCAAAGATTCCCTGTTCATATATAATACTGTGGTACAAGATTTTCTTTTTTTTATCAGATATTCCTCAAACCATGGTCAGTAATGCCCAATGAAATCCAAGGATTTAGCTGAGTAAATATCAGTGATGCTATATATGCGGTTAGGAAGATAAACAATTTGCTTAACTTATCTGCAATTAACTCTATAGGAGCACTATGTTTCCTATGAATATCATTCTGTTGACCTCAAAATTAGTATTCAGGAAATGCGTGAAGTAGGGACAAATTATTGGTAACTGCTGTTCATTTATTGCAATTTATTGACCATGCAATAATGGTCCGAAACCAGTAATGCACTTGCTTATGTCATGTGGCTTGTATGTTTAATGGTAGAATTCTACTGTTGTATTTATACTACATATAAAGACATCATTTATGACTTTAGTTCTTACATTGCGATTAAATGG
The DNA here is from genome assembly GCA_027410445.1 of Discoglossus pictus. Taxonomy (NCBI): domain Eukaryota; kingdom Metazoa; phylum Chordata; class Amphibia; order Anura; family Alytidae; genus Discoglossus; species Discoglossus pictus. The sequence goes on along the minus strand of CM050163.1, from coordinate 341,339,868 downwards.
AGAATAAAAGTTTAGTATGGTGCTGTCAGTGTTTAATATGCTAAACATAATTTCACTGTTCTAAAATATTGTTGTTGTTGTTTTAGTTCAATCCTTCAGTCGTGTCTGACTCTCAGTGACCATATGGACGCAGCATACCAGGCACATCTGTCTGTGTTTCTGGTTGTGCTTATCCATAAAGTTTTCTTTGCAAAGATACTGGAGTGGGTTGCCAGTTCCTTCTCCAGTGGGCCATGATTTTTCTGACCTCTCTGCTATGACCAGGCCATCTTGGGTGAGCCCACATGGTATAACTTACAGCTTCATTGAGGTACACAAACCCCTTCACCACGACAAGGTAGCGATCCAGAAGGGACACAATGTCAATACTACCATAATCAGACTACCTCAAAACACCTAAAGCTTAATTTGTCATTGATGTAAACCAAAGACTGTCCTAGAACAGCTCTGTCCAAAATCTTTATTTTGGGGACCAGCTTTAAAATAACAATTGTATATCAAATGTATAAATTGATATATAATTTAATATGTACAGTAAACTCCCTGTTATCCGGCACCCACGGGGACTCCCTGTTGCCGGATAAGTGTAGTTGCCGGTTAATCGAGAGTACCTGAATTTAAGGGTCTACACGACCCTTAAACACCCCCAAAACTCTCAAAATGACCTTAAAAAGGCATTAGCACCTAAACTGGGCCATTTAGGGCCAAGAAAAAAACAATTAGAAAAATAGTGAGTATTTTTTTTTTGCAGTTTCGAACTGCCGGATAGTGCCGGTAATGCTGGTTTAGCAGTAGTTTCTTTGAAATGGGGAATTGATGCCAGTGCCGGTTGCTTAAGAGTCCCTGTTAGTTGGGTGCCGGATAACCGGGATTCTACTGTATATATGTTCTATGAAATACCTAAAGATTTCAGAATATATTTATGATGTCCAAGTGTTTAAACTGTCCCAGGTGTTTTATTGTAAGACTGTGGGGTCCAGATAGACAACATTGTCCAAGAGAAACTTCTTAGAGTACAAACTGAAAATATATCCACTATAATAGTTTATGATGCTTTCTGCGCAGGCAATACTCACGATCTGTTGTCCCTAAATCGGGCAATCGGGCAACTGCACAGCTTCTACAGATAGGGAGGGAGAGAGGAGGCAGACGGGGGGAGGGAGGAAGGCAGAGTGAGGGGGAGCGAGAGAGGGAAGGGGAGAGAAGGAGGCAGAGAGAGAGGAGAGGGAGACAGAGGGAGAGAGTTAGAGTGCACACAGAGAGCAGAGTGAGGGCACAGAGAGAGACAGAGGACAGAGAGAGAGAGCACACACACAAAGAGAAGGCGCACAGAGAGAGCTCAGAAAGAGAGTGGGCACACACACAAAGAGAGGATGCACAGAGAAAGAGTTAGCACACAGAGAGACGACGCAGAGAGAGACAGAGGGCTCACAGAGAGAGAGAGGGCTCACAGATAAGGAAAGGGCGCACAGCGAGAAGGAGAGTGCGCTCAGAGAGAGGGAGAGGCCCACAAAAAGAGTTAGCACACACAGAGATGACGCAGAGAGAGACAGAGGGCTCACAGAGAGAGAGAGGATGCACAGAGAAGGAAAGGGGCACAGTTAGAAGGAGAGGGCACACAAAGAGAGACAGCACAAAGAGAGACATGTCAATTGAACATAACATATGATACCTTCATTTATGACGGGCAAGTTAATAGTTTGTATAATAAATAGCAGAGAAGACAACATTCATGAACATGCCACACTGTACTGTAATGTTGAATGTATTTCTGTAATGTCAAACATAATGGTTATGCACACTTAAGATATCCATAATCCAAAAGTGTCAGAGCCTGGTTGTTTCTGCTTTCATGAACACAGGGCAAGAGTCCATAGTTATAAGGCTGAGAAATCTGTTGCTAGGCAACAAGTTTCAAATACAGAGAAATGAACATAATATAATAAATGAAGGCCGCAATGGAAAAATGGGAGGGGCATGCAAGGCGTCTAACACATTAGTCAGAGCTGATATTTGTAACTTGGATTATATTGCAAGACAAATTTAACCTAGTAATAGAAAGAATATTTAACCTCATAATTGTTCATTATGTGTGTCGATCTCAGTCACAGATAGGAGACAAAATCACAAACACCCACCATTAGCTATTATAATTAATTTTCTGCTGAAGGATTTGAACATAAAGCCTGGTTATGGTTACAATGATTTCAAAAAGCCTGAGATCAAAGCACTGTTTTTTCTTGATTATATATATATATATATATATATAAATACAGTTTGTACTGCGTAGGTTTAATGACTGCTTCTGTTAGCACTTTGTCAGATCTGAAAAGAACAGCAGTTGGCAACATATCTAATTCTAGTGACAGACAAATTAAGATGCGTATGAACTGAGATTATCATAGATGTTTTAAAATGAACCTGCAGAAGCAAACATTCAACAAAAGAGGGGTTGCCCATGATGTGGAATAAGGCTGGTGATGTGGTATGGGGGAGGGGAGAAGGTTGCATTAATTGAAAGTTTTTGCAAACCATCCTCCTTCTAGTCGAGACTACTACACGCATAGAAATGTGTAGAACAATTACCTTCTAGATTGCTAACTTGTCGTGGTAAAAGGACTTGGGTACCCCAATGAAGCTGTGAGTTATACCATGTAGGGTCACCCAAGATGGGCAGGTCATAGCAGAGAGGCCAGAAAAAACATGGTCCACTGGAGAAGGAACTGAGTTGCCAAGAAAATCAAATAGATAAGCACACCAGACACAAGATGTGCCTGGCAGGCTGCCATCCATAGGGTCACTGAGAGTTGGACACAACTGAACAACAACAAAAATCAAACATATTGAGCTTTACTGATTAAGTATTTGAGTAGTATACCCTGTTTCAATAAAATAACATTTTTTTAGACAACATAGGTTTACAAGATGGCAGACAGAGATTCTTTGGAGCAGTTATTGCAGTTTGCGAGAGCCTAGGCATCACAGAATGGTCGTGATTGGGTTAATGCACTACTTAGATGACAATAAGCATTTACCTCTAGTCCCGCAGTCCTATCCAGATAGGAGAGCACACCTGCAATCAAGACTATTTTCAAAGTTGGATTCAGCCAGGAGAAGCTATAGATCTGTTTTGCCAGAGAGGAGAGAGAAAAAGCATTAGGCCTTTCACTTGCTAACTGAGTATCCACTCCACTCTGTGATTTATCATCACCCAAGGTGGTTCCTCCTGCAAGATCCTGTGCTGCTTGGGAAAATGTGCAGGTGCAGCGACTGTCATACAAATAAAGCGACATCCAGTGCTTGCGATGGGAGCTGTAGGATATTTAAGGATATATTTGGGGAAAGAGGAAGCAAGGAGGGAAGTTGCTGAAACAAAGTTCCTCAGTTATGTAGATATAGTGGAGGCATAGTTAAGAGTAGGAACAAGTCAGGCTCCACTTGCAAATCAACAGCCTTATTAAATTGCGATTTGGCTCTATTTAAGCACATAGCATATTTTTTTTTACAGAAATTTTTAGTTAGTGAAGACCTTGCTTTGGATAGAAGTTCACTAACTAAAAACTTCTGTAAAAAAATATGCTATGTGCTTAAATAGAGCCCTATTCAATTGGCTAAATCACATGCAAGTTTCAACAGTAATGAAGGCAATTGTTCAATTTCTACAGACTTGAAAGACTCTTCTAAGAATATAGTGACTAATACTCAAGACAGATAATCACGTGATAAAGCTGAGTCTTGTTTTGAATAATGGGTTTGCAGGGTGCTAATAGTTAGCGTAACAGTACTACTTATTCTTCATCAATTTGTCAAGTTTAAAGTCCCTACTGAAGCATTTGGAGGATAAGCAGTCATCCTGGTGACAGTGCCATAACCCTCTGGGCCATGGATTCCCAGTGGAGGTAATGCGATTACCCAAGTCATGGTGGCGACAATATAAGGTTCTGATTCAGTTAATTTGACTTTGAAAGACAATAGTAGTGCTGATCCGATAGTGGATTCACAAGTTCAATCAAAAGGTAGCTGATACTGCTAGGTAATCATGTATCAGCATTTAGTATTTTATTAGCATATTAGTATTTTTTGACAGGTGGCTTCAAATGAATGATAAGGGAAACATATCTTGAGCTTTGTTTGTGCATCTGTACAATATAGCTGGTGCCTACAGGTTGTTTGATTTGTGAAGGTATCAGAAATGTCATCAGCATCTTTTAATTAAACCATCTATGTCAAATTCCAGTTGAATATTATGATTCCTATGAGGGCTAACACAGAGAGGAAAGTCAGCCTCAAAGAAAATGTGATTTTCCTTTAATGAAGAACAGTGTAATGTTCATCCAGTGGAGTATAACATTCAGCTTACAAATGTTTCAAATAAGAAGGTGACAATCCCAACAATGAATTTTCCCACTTTCAAAACCGTGCACTCCAATTCAGCTTCAGAGAATGTTTCCATGGCTAAATCATTACACTAGCATTCCTAACGGAAAAGATGCAGCATTTTGTTGTGTGGGGGGTTTAAAAGTGGTTTTGTAACTCCTTTGCTTGGAAAATTCAGTATGGCTCACCTTCCAGATTCTCCACCCCTCCTATGTACACAATGCCCCCACTGATGGTGCAATAGGGAAGAAGAAGAGAACACACGCAAGAGTCCCATTGAATATGACACCCGTGGACATGTGCAAAAAAAATAATCTAGTAAAATAGTATAAACATTTTATGGATAAAGCAATTTTTAAAAAGATTGGGAGATGGGGTATGTTTATCTTTGTCCTCACATGTTGGTCTAATGATTCTAATGTTCTCTAGGCTGCCGATTTACTGTACAGGCGCTTGGTCACTCATATATATATACTAGGCCAAAAGCTGCAGTATGGTCGATAGGGTTACAACTGGTTTTCCATAGGATTTATTTGAAGTAAGTGCCTTGGGATTAAAAAATTACAATGTTATGGGGATTTTTTTCTGAGTATACTGAATGGTTTGGTTCTAAGAATATTTTAGTGCTGAATGTCAAAGTGCATGCAGAATTTAAAGGACCACTGAATGTTTTACACAGAATCAAAATTAATCTCTTCTATACTTTTTATAAACATTTTAGTGAAACATATTGTGACGATCCAGGGGTCGAGGCTATTACAGCCCAGGGCTACCTGCTATAGACTACAGGTTAACTACCTACAAGGACCGTTGGGTTATTGAAAATCTCAGCACCAACACCCTGATATCTGGCTTCTGTATCAGTCGGGATCTCTCCATCAGGAATCACGACTTCCAGGAGTCTCGGTAACCTTTCTGTGGTAGTGACCAGGACAGGCTACTTGTAGTGTGGAGATATGATTAATATCGCATCCACCAGGAGCAGGAGACTGATTTATTTTTGAAAAGTCAGCAATATTTATAGCAGTTAGATACAGAGGGGTTGTATACAATACAACAATGAGAGTGGCAGACAAAACACAGGAGAATGACTCCACATGGAGTTCAACATTAGCATCCAGTCTGACACCTGTGAACAACAGGCCAACTTCCAATACACACATGTCATCTCTAGCTGTCTAGCACATCAGAGATGTAATTGGCTTATCTGGCAACCAATGGGACTAAACAGATTACAATACAATCAATGGTTCTAGTCTGTCTACATTGTAGACCTATTTTGTTTAACTGTTTCATGACCATTTATTTTAGGTTTAAACACAGAACACAATAATATTATATGGGGAATTACATATATTATACAGGATAAGGCAGAGACATATGCCATAATACCATATGAAGAATGCCGGTAAAGAATGGGCCTATGTTTTGGGGCTATTCGCCCCACCACCCACCTGCCTACATTCCCCATGTGGCAATATAGTTCCCCTACCCATTTTCCAATGGGGCGGCATGTTCTCTATGGTGGCTCAATGGATCCAGGCCCTGGAAAGGGGTCTGTAACATATATAAAATATGTTAAGCTTAATTGCTTAATTACTGTATAAACTCTGTATAAGCCGAGTTTTCCAGCCCTTTTTTTAAGGCTAAAAAGGGCCTCCTCAGCTTTTACTCGAGTCACTCCCCCTAGTGTCTCTCTAACCCCCCCCCCCCCATGTCTCTCTACCCCCCTGTGTCTCTTTCCCTCCCCCTCCTCATCCTCACCCCCCCTCCTCCTCCTCATCAACCCCCTCCATACTTTCTCCCCTCTAAATATCTCCCCCTCACTTACCTGCTTCTTCTCCGGCCTCTGCTCCGTCTTGATCCCGGCTCTGCATATGAGGTCACATGCACGCCGCGTCATTAGCATATACCGGGTGCCAGGCGCCGGGGTCAAGACGGACCAGAGACCGGAGAAGAAGCAGGTAAGTGAGGGGGAGGTATTTAGAGGGGAGAAAGTGAGGAGGGGGTTGAGGTTGACGGGGGGGGGGGTGAGGAGGGGGTTGATGAGGAGGAGGGAGGTTGAGGAGGGGGGTTGAGGTTGAGGTGGGGTGAAGATGGGGGTTTGAGGATGGGGGGTTGAGGAGGGGGTTGATGAGGAGGGAGGTTGAGGAGGGGGGTTGAGGTTGAGGGGGGTGAGGAGGGGGATGAGGATGGGGGGTTGAGGATGAGGATGGGGGTTGAGGATGGGGGGTTGAGGAGGGGGTTGATGAGGAGGGTTGAGGTTGAGGGGGGGTGAGGAGGGGGTTGATGAGGAGGAGGGAGGTTGAGGTTGAGGAGGGGGGTTGAGGATGAGGGGGGGTGAGGAGGGGGATGAGGATGGGGGGTTGAGGATGAGGATGGGGGTTGAGGAGGGGGATGAGGATGGGGTGGTTGAGGATGAGGATGGGGGGTTGAGGATGGGGGGTTGAGGAGGGGGTTGATGAGGAGGGTTGAGGTTGAGGGGGGGTGAGGAGGGGATGAGGATGGGGGGTTGAGGGGAGAGGATGAGGATGGGGGGTTGAGGATGAGGAGGGAGGATGAGGAGGGAGGTTGAGGTTATGGAGGGGGGTTGAGGTTGAGGAGGGGGTTGAGGATGGGGGGTTGAGGATGAGGAGGGAGGTTGAGGATGAGGAGTGGGGTTGAGGAGGGGAGGATGAGGATGGGGGGTTGAGGGGGTAGGATGAGGATGGGGGGGTTGAGGGGGGGGGGGGTTGAGGAGGGGGTTGAGGATGAGGAGGGAGGTTGAGGATGAGGAGGGAGGTTGAGGTTATGGAGGGGGGTTGAGGTTGAGGAGGGGGTTGAGGATGGGGGGTTGAGGATGAGGAGGGAGGTTGAGGATGAGGAAGGTGGTTGAGGATGAGGAGTGGGGTTGAGGAGGGAGGTTTGAGAATGAGGAGGGGGGTTGAGGAGGGTGATAAGCGAGGGGGGAAGAGACATAGGGAAGGGAGAGGGGAGAAGAGACACGGGAGAGAGGGGGGACACAGGGGGCAGCACATTTCCCATCCTCGGCTTATACTCAAGTCACTCATTTTTCCCAGTATTTTGTGGTAAAATAGGTGCCTCGTCTTATACTAGGGTTGGCTTATACTCGAGTATATACAGTACTTTATTTTGTCACTCATATCGCTCAGTGTAGGGGCTGCCATTTCCACCCCTCACATTCTCCCACACAGAAATTCCCCACAATCTTGTTTAGCTGGAGCTTGCATTGAATATTCAATTATGTCACTGTTGGGATCAGAGCTATCCACACAGCTGGGCAGGGTCCACTTTCAACAGGACAGTCGGAGGCTTCAGTTAACTCTTAGTGTGATTCATCTTCATTATATTTTATTCTTAGAACTGTGGCCCCTGTACTTTATTTCTATAACACATAAATTGTTTATACAGAAACAAACAATTAAATCTAAGTAAATATATTACAGGCTGGTAATATATTATGTACTTCAATTAATCATAGCAGAGAGGTCCAGAAAAATTGTGGCCCACTGGAGAAAAAACTGGCAACTCACTTCAGTATCTTTGCCAAGCTAACCTTATGGATAAGCACAACCAGAGACATGATATGGCACTGGAAGATGAGCTTCTCAGGTCAGAGCAATGGGCGAGTGTCACAACCAACTCTTCATTGGGCTTGAAAATGCCAAGAAGACAAATCCTACTTGCAGGTTGTGTAAGTTCTGTATCACAGCACACAGCACAGCTTAATCAGATCCAGGGACAAGTTGCAGATTCATAGGTCAAGTTACCGGATTCTAGAACAAGTTGCAAAGTTTATTAATTAATTAATTTCAAAGTACCATAAAATAATAAACACCTTCCCTCTAAATTAAACATATTATGCATATGTATCCCAAACAGAGCATAACTTTATTTTGCAGTACACATTTTTTTACAGAGTTTGCATCAATCACCAATGGGCCGCTTCCCTTGTAAACACAAGTTTGACACCTTTTGCCCCCTTTAATAACCCCACGTGGGGCAAGTCTGTCTCCAAGGATCCGTTGCCAGCCTGTATCCTTCCCCATCTAGGTAAAGAGGGGTCTACAGACCCTCATAATAGCCCTTGGGTCAGGTCACATAGCTAGTGCCCATTAATGTCCAGTTTCCATTTCAAAAAAGTTTATGAGTTCAGGGGTCATAACAGCGAGTACAAGTAGCAGATCTAATGAAGTGATTGTCAAAGTTGAGAGGATGACTTACTGAGGATGTTTCTGGAGTGGAAAGGTAAGCCACCTGCTGCAAAGAACAATTCAGGTTAGGAACCTGGAATGTTAGAACTATGAACCAAGGTACACTGGACATGGTCAAACATGAGATGACAAAATGAACCATTGATAACCTGGCAATTAGTGAATTCAAATGAAATGGGACATTTCATATCAGATAACCACCAGATCTTCTATTGTGGTCAAGAATCCCATAGGTGAAATAGAGTAGCCCTCGTAATCAATAAAAGGATGGCCAAAACAGTGCTTGGTTACAACACAATAAATGGTGATCACAGTTATCCAATTCTATGCTCCAACTATGGAACAGGCTAAAGTTGTCCAATTCTATGAGGATATTAAACACATCATAGGTATAACATCAAGAAAAGATGTTACTCTCATCATAAGAGATTAGAATGCTAAAGTAGGGAACCAGCAAGTTTGGTACAAAATGAAAATTTGTAGATTTCTGTTAAGGTAATTTGCTGCTCTTAGCAAACACTATTTTCCAAAAGCCTCAGAGACAATTCTACACATGCACATCACCTGATGGGCAATATAGAGACCAGATTGACTATATATTTTGTAGCTAAAGATAGAGATGCTCTATACCATCAGCAAAAACAAGACCTGGAGATGACTGTGGCTAAGTTTCAAGCTTCTTATCGCTAAGCTTAAAATTAAACTTAGGAAAAAAAGGAACATCATCATACCAAGCTGATTATGAAATAATATCCCCAGTGAATATGCCGTGGAGGTAAACAATAGATTTAAGGAACTAGACATGGTAGATAGAATGATAGAAGAACTTTGGACGGACGTTTGTGAAATTGTCCAGAAAACTGCAAGAAAGAATATCCCAGAAAGAAAGAAAACTAAAAAGGCAAACTGTCTGTCTGATGAAGCTTTGAAAGTAGCTCAGGAAAGAAGGAAAGTAAAAGGTAGTGGAGTTAGGAAAATATTTGTCCAACTGAATGCAGAAATCCAGAGGATAGCAAGAAGAGACAAGAAGACATTCTACAATAAGTAATGTAAAGAGATAGAAGATAACAGAATGGTTAAGCCAAGAAATCTCTTCAAGAAAATTGGGGCTCTCAAAGGAAGCTTTCATGCCAAAGTGAGTGTGGTAAAACACAAAAATGGTAGGAACTTAACAGAAGCATATCAGAAGAGGTGTCAGAAATACACAGAAGAGCTATACAGGATGCTCCATAACCTGAAGCCAGATATTTTGCAGATTGAAGTGAGATGGGCCCTAGAAAGCCTTGCTGATAACAAGGCTGAAGTAGTTGATGAAATACCAAAATCCTACAAAATGACCATGTGAAAGCATTGCTTGCATTATGCCAACACACCTGTACTAGTAGACTGGAAAAAGTCAGTCTACATCCTAATCCCAAAAAAGGCAGTGTCAAAGAATGCTCCAATTATTGAACAATTGCACCCATTTCACATTTCATAGCAAGGTAATGCTTAAGATATTTCAAGCTTGGCTCCAACAATATATGGGCCAGGGACTACCAGATGGAGAGTGTAAATGCTGGCCTGATGCTCAACAACCTTTTGCAGATGTGATTTCATGATTGGAGCTCTAGCAATGATGGGTAAGCCTCTGTGAGAGAATAAACACTGCAGGATGCCTATGATTGGCTAAAGAAACCATGATGAATCACATCCTCACTGTTATCAGACAGTGGGGGTGCAGCAGGGCTAATTATGTCCTTGAGGTGGAGACTTGCACAATAGTGCATTATAAAAACTTCAGGTCTATTTTATTTGCTTTACATAACATATTCCCTATATACCCGTATTTTTCGCCCTATAAGACGCACCGGCAGATAAGACGCACCTAGTTTTTAGAGGAGGAAAACAAGAAAAAAAAAATCTGAATCAAACACAAATACACTTTACACACCTACATTACACACAAATATATATATATATATATATATATATATATATATATATATATATATAGATACACATACATACATATACATACACACATATACATACACATACACACACATACATACACACACACATACATACACACACATACATATCCATATACTGCAGCATTTGGGAGCCCTTGACCCTCCCTGACCCTCCTGATCCTCCCTGACTGTCCTGATCCTCCCTGACCCCCCTGATCCTCACCTTTATAGATACACATACATACATATACATACACACATAAATATACATACACATACATACATATATACACACACATACATACACACATACACATACACACATACATATCCATATACTGCAGCATTTGGGAGCATTTGGGAGCCCTTGACCCTCCCTGACCCTCCTGATCCTCCCTGACCGTTCTGATCCTCCCTGACCCCCCTGATCCTCACCTTTCTTCCGATCTCTGCCATCTTGATCTCACCCCAGCGCTTCCTACCAGCACTCCTCGTGTACTGCAGCGTTGCGTGTGTGACGTCACTAGGACGCACCGGCCGACGCGATGCTGGTAGGAAGCGCTGGGGTGAGATCAAGAGGACAGAGGCAGTTTGAAAAGGCATATTCGCCGTATAGGACGCACCAACTTTCCTCCCCCAGTTTTGGAAAAGTGCGTCTTATACGGCGAAAAATACGGTACATATTTTTAAATATTGTTTTGTGTTATGTGAAAAAAATTGATTAACTTATAAAATCTTATTTTTAAATACTTATATAAAAGGGGAAGATTATTAACAAGATGTTGTAAAATCTAAATTATAATATTCTACTCATGGTTTCCTTGTAAAATTGGTCTTCCTACTCCAACATAGCATAAGAAGTTATAATATTTGCTAACCTTTTTTTTTCTAGTTGGTTAATGCTTGGTGTTTGCTTTTACATCCAGTGAGCCACTATAAGGATACTTTCGATAAATCCAACTGATATCAGTTTTAAGGAGCCACTCAAGGTTTTCCAAATATGATATGTATAAGGCCAATCCTTTAGAGATGTAAATAAGGGGGGCGGAGCTGGCGTCTGACGAGGTCGGACGTGTTTCTTTGAGCTCCGCGCTGAGCTCCGAAATAGGGCCTGTTATTAACCCTGAAGCGGCTCCTTGTGCCCTGCCTGCTATCAGGGGCACCACCGGAGGTTGCCCTCATCCCCCGGGGAGCGACTGGGAGCTTATTTGGCGGCCACAGCAGTGCAGGAGGTCTCCGACTGTGGGGCGCCGCCTGAGGCCCCAGAAGACTTCGGGGCTCCATTTTTCAGCTCCTGGGCTTGTCCTGCAGCAGATCCCGGTGGCGGCTGGATCCGGCCGGGATCCCAGAGTGACCCCTCTGGCCAGAGTGGGGCCACTGAAGACGGGGCAGAAAGCCCGCGAAACGCGGCCGCCATCTTGCGAGGCCGCCATCTTGTGCACGCTCCCGGCGGCTGCAGGTAGGGGGGATCTTCCCCAGAGGGTTACAACTCCCCAGGTATCCCCAAATGAGGGAGCAGTGCAACCAAAGCTAAAAGTGGGTGATTAGCATTCTCCCCACATGTAAGGATCTGTGGCTGTTATCAAAGAGGCATGGTGGGGCAGGAGGAGGAAGTTGCCTGAATTTTCCCCAGATTGCAAGGCACACAATGCTCTATTTATTGCCATATCCCCACACAACTCTGAGAACTGGGGTTAAGGTGGTGTGAATCAACTCTTTAAGCTACCCTCTCAGTGCTAAGCTTTTGAAATACTGACTTACCTCGCAGCATTGCCAGAGACTGAATTGCATACTATTTGGGAGCACAGTGGCTGTACCTGGTCTCAGAATCTGACGCTGTCTTTAGGCACTTTTTTGGAACTTTTATGCATCAAACAAAAATATTGTGTCTACCTATATTTGAGACCTGTGCTTTTACTGCCAGTTACATGGACTGTGTTAATTTCTTACAACATTAGCACATATGCTGCCACCCGGTGGCCGTCTGTAATACTGCAGATCTTCATTGGCTTTATGCGAATAATGTAAGAGTGGAAGTCTTCCTACCATTCACTGCGGCTTACTGTTTGTACTGCTCTAATCTACGCTGATTTCTACTTAACAGGCCCCTGTCAACATCTGCAGACAGACTACCCGAAGAGGGTACAATTTTTTGTGCCACCTGTCTACCAAGGAACTACTCTCTGTTGGGCCGGATTTCCAAAGGCTTTCCAGAGTCCCGGCTGGGGACTACACTCTAATTATGGGATAAAGAGACGAATGGGGAACTGGCCTGGCAGCACAGCTATCACCTACCTCAACTCAACTTTGTAATCTGGACAAACTCTACTACTTGGGCCAGCGGACTTTCACTCAGACCACTTGGGGTATAGCCTCCCTCTATTCTATACCTGGCTGATTCCATAACAGACTCTTTGCTGACTCCTGAGGCCCGTATTCCAAAATGCCGAAACCCAAAAGAACTGCTTCGGCGAAGGGCATAAGGGAGCACTTTACACCGAAAACTGTCAGATGTCCCCCTCCTGCGGAATCCGCCTCAGAACACTCGGATGGCTCAGACAGGGAAGGTTCTCCTGACGCTCCTAGCCAATATATGGACCTCTCGGCCAGGTCAGTGGCTACTATTGAGCGGCTCCTGGCAAAAGCTATTGATCCTCTAAGACAAGACTTGAAGGACCTGGGGCAACGCACTCAAATATTGGAGGACACGTCGGATCGGTTGGCCGAGGCGCAAGAAAGAGACCGATCCTCTATTGCTCAAAACTCCATTCACATTTCTGATCTCACGGATAAGATAGAGGATCTGGAGAACCGGTCCCGCCGACACAATGTCCGCATCCGTGGTATACCAAGAGCGATACAGGACCTGTCTGGCTATCTGAGGGATACAATCCCTATAATCCTTCCCAATCAGCCTGAAAGTGTGTGGGAGATTGAGCGTGCCCATAGAGCCTTGGGAGGTACGAGAAGCTTGGAGGCTCCCAAGGATGTTATTGTGAGATTTTTAAGGCAGCAGGCCAGAGATCTTCTACTATCGGCCACCAGGAAGCTGCATACAATCAAGGGGCCGGATGACTCAATCCTGCAGTTTTATGCGGACCTCTGCCCGGATACCCTGCATAAGCGGAGACTTATGAAACCGGCTATTGCCATTCTTCTTCAGCACAGGATCCAGTATCGCTGGAACTTTCCGTTTGCTCTGACTTTTTCTTATCATGGCAAGACCTATACCACCCGCTTCCTGGAGGACTGCCTAGATGTATTGCAGAGATTACAGTTATGCCTGGAGCCCACGACGGAAGCAAACCAAGAGCACCTGGTTTCGCTTATCCCTAAGAGGCAGCAGTCTCCAAAGCCAGCACAAGTTCATGGAAAACAAGCCCCTATCCTGGAGGGGCCCAGCGGCTTCCGGGACTATATAAGCGATCTGCAAGACAAGAGTTTGGTATACTCAGCAGACTCTGGACACTCTGCCACTTCAAAGCTGGGCCCGCGACCTGAGAGGCCTCCTACCTAGCTGGACTTTGATAACACCTTGCTGAGTATTTGATGTTTACTTTTCGCTGTTTACAATCCAGATAGAATGTTGATAGAATAGTTCGAACTATTGCCATTTAGAATTAATATAGTTTGCCAGACTAGTTTCCCACATTACGTGGATTTGACTTATACTTTATTTACTATAAATAGAGATAGAAGGATTATGTGTACTGTTTTATGCTTATCCTGTTATATTCTTGAAATTGCAGCTTGAAGTTTAGACGTACTGTATACTTGCTGTTCTACTGCTCTGATTTTTTATTTTTCTTAATTTTGTGTCTCTTTTCTCTGTTCCATTATTGGCTGGTTTGTTTTATTCCAGATTTATCTACCTCTCCGATATTAAATTGTCTTTCTCCCTTCTCATTGCTCTCAGCCCTCTTGATAAAAGAGAGATTTCTCCGCCGCCAACAGCATATCCGCTGGGACTTCTGTCTGCTTTCCGGGCTCCTCCACTCCTCGTCGCTCACGTGCTCAGCTTTTAGGTAAGGTTGCATACACCTACACTCCCAACTCTCAATGGCTACCTCTAAATACTCCATAGTGACCCATAATGTGAAGGGTTTCAACTCCCCCTTTAAAAGGAGGAAGGCCTTTGCATTTTACAAAAAATACACTCCCTCGGTCATTTTCATGCAGGAAACCCATTTTTCCCTTGGCAATAAACCTAAATTCTTACATAGGGATTACCCCACCTATTATCTGGCCTCTCTTCCTACTAAGAGAGCTGGGTGTGCAATTTTATTGCATAGAACCTTCCCCTTCCAGGTAGAATCCACTCGGGTAGACGGGGATGGCAATTACGTTATGGCAACTGGGACTATAAGAGGGGAAAGAATGACGCTGTTATCTCTGTACTCTCCTACGAACTCCCCCTACTCTGTTCTCATAGACCTGTTGAAAAAACTAGAGGCTCAGGATTTGGGGAAATTGATTATTGGGGGGGACCTTAACCTGACCTTAGACCCGACCCTTGACAGATCTGGAAAACCGACCATCAGATTTCCCAACAAGACTAATCAGATTAAGTCCTTACTAAATGGTTTGGGGTTAGTTGATGCCTGGCGGGGTAAGCACCCAGACAAGAGAGAGTACACTTTCTACTCCCAGACTCACCTGACATACTCTAGGATTGACGCTCTACTTATCACTTCCTCATTGTACGACTCTACCATACATTCTGAGATAGTCCCTTGCCCCTGGTCAGACCATGCTCTGGTACTAGTTGAGCTGGATCTGGGTCCTAACCCTCGACTTCCCTATAAATGGGTTCTGAACGAATCCCTTCTGTCTAATCCGAGTAGTGTGTATTCCATATCCAAGGACATACAGCTGTTTTTTGAGACTAATGACTCCCCCGAAACTGGGGCTGGATGGCTCTGGGCCGCCCATAAGGCTTTTGTTAGAGGAACTTGCATTAAGCTGTCCTCTATACATAAGAAACTTCTTAGGCAGAAGGAGACAGAGCTTTCAACCTCATTAAAGAGGCTAGAGGAGAAAAACCAACAGTGTCCCTCTCTTCAGGGGCGTAAGTTAATTGACCAGACTAGGCTGGAGCTGGACGCTATTTTGTCCCATCACACTGAACGGGCTATGAGAAAAATGAAGCACCTCTATTACTGGAAGGCAAACAAACCTGACTCCCTTTTGGCTAAAAGACTAAACAATAAATTTTCCCAACCTAGAACCACTCAAATCAGGATACCTGGCGGTCAAATCTCCTACAGCCCCAATGATATTCAAAAAACGTTTCAAAATTATTACCAAAAAATATACTCCTCGCAACCCCACTGCAGTGGATCAGATATAGACTCCTTCCTAAATTTATGCGATCTTCCTAAAATACCGGATTATCAACTGGATGATTTGAACTTAGAAATAACACAGGAGGAGGTTAAACTTACCATCCAGAACCTTAAGTTGGGCAAATCCCCAGGACCGGATGGCTTTACTAATTTGTATTATAAAAGATTTGAACCCCTTCTTACCCCCCACTTGACATCTCTTTTTAATGCCATATTAAACGGAGAGCCTATGCCCCCGGAGCTGAACCGGGCTGATTTAGTGATTTTCCCAAAAGACGGCAGGGACCCTCTAGAGGTGAAAAATTACCGCCCTATATCCCTAATTAATGGGGATGTCAAAATCTTGGCGAAAATTATGGCCACCCGCATTTCTAAATTTTTACCAGATTTGATCCACAAGGACCAAACTGGGTTTGTTCCTTTTAGAGAGGCCGGGGACAATGTTAGGAGGGTCATGAACGCTCAGTTCATGGCTCAGAAGTCTAATATACCAGTCTGTCTCTTAGCTTTAGATATAGAGAAAGCTTTTGACACGGTAGAATGGCCATACTTATATAAGATTCTGGACAAATTTGGATTCAAGGGACGCTTTATTAATTTACTTAAGAGATATTATGACTCCCCAGTAGCCAACCTAAAACTCCCAGGGGATCACAAAGCCGACATTCACATTCAAAGAGGGACCAGGCAGGGGTGTCCGCTCTCCCCACTGTTATTTGCTCTTGCCATAGAACCCCTTGCGCAAGCGATTAGGGCCAACCCAGGCATCCAGGGGGTACAGGTAGGCCTCCAGCATTTTAAATGCTCTCTCTTTGCGGATGACATGCTTTGCACCCTGACCAATCCCCTTACATCCATACCTGCATTCATGTCCACTGTTCAGGACTTTGGCAGAATCTCGGGTCTCAAGCTGAATGTTGAGAAGACTGAAGCGATGGGGATAAGATTGCCGCAGGGGGAGACTGACATTCTCAAAGCTAATCACCAGTTTACTTGGCCCGCACAGTCTATAAAATACTTAGGTGTCAGACTTACCTCCAAGCTCGGGGATATGTACGGGGCAAATTTTCCCCCCTTGTATAGATCTCTGACATTGGATATGCAGAAATGGAGGAGCTTTAAGATCTCATGGACAGGCCGCATTGCGGCTGTGAAAATGAATATCTTACCTAAATTACTATACTTATTTAGATCCCTTCCTATCCCCCTCTCCCTTAAAGATCTAGACAAATTCCAGAATAGCATTTCCCGGTTCATATGGGACGATAAACGTCCTCGCATTCCCAGGCAGGTGATGTTTCGCTCCAAGAATAGAGGTGGCCTCGCGACGCCGAATTTAAGACTTTATCTTAAAACCGCAATTCTGGCCCCTTTGCCTAGAACTCACTCTACGAAACACCATCCATCTTGGGTGTTTATGGAAAATTATCAAATGTCTCCACATAGTTGGGATAAGTTGGTTTGGATTCCTGAGGATTCTGCCCCTTTTATAACTCATCAAAACCCCATGATCTCCTTAACGCTTCAGGCCTGGAGATGGGCTAACTCTAGGCATCGACTTAGCACGGAATTATCACCTCTTCTATCAGTTATGTCCTTTCCACAAATTCTAGCAGACTCAAGCTCTATGTCTAAATTCTGGTGGACCTCCAGACGCTTGGATCGCATAGGGAACTGGTTCGCCAATGACAAACTACTGACCTATGACCAATTTCGCACGACTCACGACTTGCCAACTACGGAACTCTATAATTACTTAAAAATTAGAAGTTGGGTTACCAAGATGGTTAAGGATTCCGGACCCCCCAGAGCCTCCTGGCTATCGGTTATCTGTAAGAATCTCCCACTTGCCAAGGGTAATCTGAGTTCTCTGTATAACACTTTTCTGGGCACTACGGGGGGCCAGAAACCCAAGTTTATGCTGCATTGGGAAAATGATCTGGAGGTAGAGTGGGACTGGAACAAATGGACTGAATCTTGCTCCAATCTTTCAAAAGGATCACTTAATTCGGCTTTATTAGAAACATCAATCAAAGTTTTACACAGGGCCTATTGTACTCCCGATAAAATGCAGAAGTTTAGGCCGCAGGAGAGTAACAAATGCTTTAGGGGATGCCAGGATGTGGGGGATCATATACATGTATGGTGGGCCTGTCCACGCGCCCAGAATCTCTGGGAACGATTGACCCGTTTAGCCTCCACACTTTTTCAAAAAGAAGTAGCTTCTTCAATTGAATCCTGTTTACTGGGGGTTCATATTAAAAACTTGTCGCAATCCCAGAACAAGTTGTTTCAAATAATGGCATTAGCTTCAAAGATTCACATAGCCAGTAGATGGAAGGACATGAATCTAAACTTTCAAGAGGTAATCAGGAAGATTAACTATTTACTCATTAATGAGAGGCTAACCCATATTGTTTTAGATAGGATGCCCCAATTCCAGATAGTTTGGGACCCTTGGATAACATCCTCCTTTAGCGTTCCCCTAGTATAATGTCTGTAATTGCTTGAAGCGATTCTGAGGAGTGGACTGGAGTGGGGGAGCTTTGGAGATCTCTCAGTGGTGCCAGATGGCAAGGAGGATTTGAGGTAAGAGGGAGAAACCAGTCGGGATTGCTTCATGGTCGACATGAGGGGCCAATGATTATTTTTTTTAATTTTTTTCTACTCCTTTTTTTTTATTTATTATTATTTTTTTCTTTCTCTTTTTATTCTTTTGGGGGGATATGGTTTATGATAGTTTAGTTAACATAGATAGGTAATACATTTTATATTGTATTCTCCTATCAACGGTGTACTTTAGAACTAAATTAGCTCATTTTGCCTTGTATTTTTTATATGGTTGAAAAAACCAGCTTAGATACTAGAAAATTTTCTCACTAAAAATTAAAAAAACAAGAAGGTTTAGTCAGTTACATGCTGCAAAATGATAATTTTATGACTTGATAAAACTGATATTTATGACTGTTAAGAATGTTTTATTTATGTTTGGATTTTGCATACCTTCTAATAAAAGAATATTTATTCAGAGATGTAAATAAAACTTAAATCGGGGAAATATGTGTTTCGCTGCTCTCTTGCAGCTTTTTCATTGATATAGAAAATAAAAATAACTTTTATTTTTAAAAGGTCCCTGGAGAGATTGATGATACATGGGTTGAAGATATGTGTATGACACATTTGGATAGCAATAGTTGCAGGCTTTGATGCTACTTCCTGCTTCTGGGCTAGTGAGGGGAAGTGATGTGGTGTTAATTTTTTTTATTGTTTCAAGTTATCAAACAGAGGCTCTGTACTACTGCCTGTTCCCTCCTCCCCCGTACCTCCTTCCACTAATAACTACACACACACACCATCATCCAGCTCTCAGGATATGGTGTTGTTGTTGTCATTCAGTTGCGTCCGACTCTCCATGACACTATGGACCACAGCATGCTAGGTGCATCTCTCAGTCACTACCACTGAGCTCCATTAAGTTCATTGCTTCAGTGACCTCATCTATCCATCTTCGCCTCTGTCGTCCCCTCCTTCTTGTGCCTTCAATCTTTCCCAGCATCAGAGTCTTTTCTAGGGAATCCTGCCGTCTCATAATATGGCCAAAATATTTGAGCTTCAGCCTCATGATCATACCTTCTAGTGAACAGTTTGTCTTTCCTGAAGTATTGATTTATTGGATCTTCTTGCAGTCCAAGGGACTCTAAGAAGTCTTCTCCAACACCACAATTCTACGGCATCAATTCTAGGGCGCTCAGATTTCTTTAGGGTCCAGCTCCCACATCCGTATGTTACTACTGGGAATACCATAGTTCGAACTATGCGGACCTTTGTTGATAATTTAATATCTTTTCTTTTTACAAACTTGTCCAAGCTTGCCATAGCTTTCCCTCCCAGAAGCAAACTTCTTTTAATTTCATGACTACAGTCACTATCTGTCACTGCCTCCACTTCTTCCCTGTCTATTTGGCAGGAAGTGAGATTGCCGTTTGCCATGATCTTCGTCTTTTTAACGTTGAACAGCAGGCCAACTTTTTGCATCAATAAGTCCTTTAGTTCCTCTTCACTTTCAGCCATCAGAGTAGTATCATCAGGATATGGTGTAACAAATACAAAATGGATTCCTTAACTCATAAACAGAGTTTTAGAAAATTCAGATTTTTCCAAAACACTTTCTGCCTTATTAAATTGCAATTTGGCAAATTCTAAAGGGCTCGATTTAAGCACACAGCATTTTTTTTTACAGAAGTTTTTAGTCAGTGAACTTCTATCCAAAATTAAGGTATTCACTAACTAAAAACTTCTGTAAAAAAATATGGTCTGTGCTTATATGGAGCACCTTTAGAATTTGCGGAATTGCAATTTAATTCGGCTGTTTATCTTCATGGCTTACACAACTGATAATATTGCTAGTTTTGTACCTACATGTCAAACAAGTGTATTTTTCAACTCTGTATCAGTTTTCTAGAAACTCACAAAGTCATTGTGCTGACCAAATTCTTCCACTTTAAATTGGCACTTATCATGACTTCTTATTTAATTAAGAAAATGTGAAGTACACATTATCAGCCTTATTAAATTGCGATTCAGTGAATTTAAAAGGGTTCTATTTAAGCACATAGCATATTTTTTTTACAGAAGTTTTTAGTCAGTGAACTTCAATCCTAAAGCAAGGGCTTCACTAACTAAACACTTCTGTAAAAAAATATGCTGTGTGCTTAAATAGAACCCTTTTAAATTTACTGAATTGCAATTTAATAAGGCTGTATGTATATAATATGCTTCATATCTTAGTAACAGTGTTAAAAATGCCAGCAAAAAAGGACACTCCCTGTGTGCTTTACTTTTTATGTACGGTATTCCTATTTTTAGTCTCATTAAGGCAAAAATAATGAAAAAAAACAACCTATAATCCTGTTTGAATTAACTTTTTGTTTGTATAACCTGTAGTTGAATTATTCCCTACCTACTTTTGACACTGTAACTCACATATCTACGTTTGGTTGCTCACTTTATGTTGGAGATTGATACTAATATCCCTGGGTAAAGAGTACAAAAATCTGAATTTGAACTCTTAATTATGAAGTCCAAGTCTCATCATATCAAGATGTAATTTATATTGAAATGCGAATAATATCCAGGCTTCCTGACTTCTGTCTAGAATCTTTGATGTCCATGTAAATTTTGTAAAACCATTAATATCACAAGGGAATGAAGATAAGTTTTTGGTCAAAAGCATGGCATTGATTTTCTCCATATTCCTAGTATAATTCACATGATGACTAAATTCCACACACATATATATTTTTTGACTTTGAAAGAATATACTGTAAATGTGGGACATCAGTGGCACTATATAATGGCTTACTGAAAACTCACAATCGAGGTGTTCTATTTTTACTGGTGGTGCTGAATCCTATCAAAGCCAATGGACACACACTAATGCTTTTTTGTCATATTGGAAGTAACACCAGTCACCTAACATACTAATAGAGTACTATAGTGGTTACCAACTTGTACTTTACAAATTGTTTTACAAAACAGCATAATAAGGTAGCATTGCACTGCTACTACTATACTGACTGGGGTGTTATCTTTAAATGGCAAAAGTCACATATATATATTTGAGAGGGTCCTAACAAATTACACAAGCTAGTGCTCACAAATCATTATTTTTCGCTGTTGTTGGGGTTTGCCACTAGAGCCATACAGTAGTGGAGCCCTGTTACAGAGTTAACTTGCAAATTACCCCAGTGTGTTACCCACATACCAGGGAAGATACAGTCTGAAAAAGTGCAGAAAGGAGCAGTGCTTCATCATTATATATATATATATATATATATATATATATATATATATATATATATATAGTTGAATTAACCTTTTGTTTGTATAACTCACAGTTGTTTAATTCCCTGCCAATATTTGACACTGTACCTCACACATCTACCTTCAAGAAATCTAGACTGGTCACCTTGTGTTGGGTGTTGATACTGATGTCTCTGGGCTAAGAGTACTTTAAATGTGGGGCATTAGTGACATTTTAAAATGGCTTGCTAAGAATTCACAATCTAATTATTCTATTCTTACTTAGGGTGCTGCGTCCTATCAAAGCCAATGGACACACATTAATGTTTTTGTATTATAACAGGACAAACAACAGAACCAGAACACTGAGTTGGAGAATAGAGCAAAACAACTGATCACTGCTGCTTAGTTGCCACTGCATTAAACAGACCCAGGCCCCCATTCAATTGGCCAAATTGTAATTACTGGAGCCGTAATGTAGCCTGTAAAAGTTACTGATCTTCAATTGGCCACTTCTAGCTACCCACAATCGATTTGCGAGTTATGGGCTCAAAATCCCTGCGGTGGTCAAAAACGTAACTCCATCCTATCTCCTTTGATGTTTCACGCCCGCAATTGTTTATAGTGCTAAAAACGCAAAAAAAATCATATTCAATTGCAACAATTCAACACGCCCAGCAATTGCCTTCAAACCTGTAAATGGCAAATGTATCAAACATTTCTATGAGTACTAGATAGGACCCTAAACTGGGTTAAACACCTATTCGTAGCACTGTAAAAGCTAATATAAACACACCACTGTACTAAATTCTGGGAAAGCAATGAAACGCAAAACGCAAAACGCAAAAAGCAAACATTAGAATTAATTGCACAACAGTCTCAAGTTCGTAAATCTGCAATAACATTTTTTTTTTACCTTTTATTTCCGTGCTATATTGATCCCAGGAATACATTTTTTGAGTTAATACATATCAGGCCACCCATATGGACTAGACCAGTTGATGTACTGATTTTTATTGATAGCTAAATTTCTGTATTGCAAGTTTGATCGCAGATCGGACTCTAAACACTAATTGATTGTAGTTTAAATTCCATGTTTTTCTGATATCACAATGACGTTCTCATTTACTATTGACTCTGTCTAAATTGTAACTTAAGGGTTTGCTTAATTGATCATGATCATGCCCTGAAATGCTACGTACGGGTTCATGGTTTACGGTTTTATGCTTTAGCCCTGTAATTGCGGGCTTGAGTCAATTGAATACAGATGTAATTGTAACAAATTTCTAACATGCAGACTTACAGCCACAGGCATTGTCATTACGGGCTTTGCACTTTCTGGTTCTGGCAATGACAAATTCCTAGACTGGAAGAACAGGAATGGAGTTGATAAAAGGGAAAATCTGAGCACAATCAGATATTCCTGCAGTGCACCACGTACTAAAAGCAACTGCATTTTAGGGCAGATTAAAAGCAAAAGATATTATCTAAAAAAAATCTCTTGTTTCTTCTATAGCATATATTGTTAAACTTGTTTAAAATAGTAAGTAATCAGTTTAGGATTACTAAACATCATAGAAAAGCATAGATGGATGTCTTTGTTTGGTGGTATAAATAGGAACCATTGGGGATTTTGTTATTTTCTTATCTATCATCCAAGTAAATAGCACACTGACTGGTAACAAGCCCAGTGTTGCTTGCATACCTTATGTACTTTAGTTAATGCTAGGAAAAATGTTTAAATACATATTTTAAATTATTGCAAAACACATTATTAGCTATGCTACCCAAGACAGTTCAAGATATCATTTTAAATAAAATGAAGAAGTGAAGTATATAAGGACCGGCATGACTTGAACATAAATCGCTGAGTTACAAAGCAGCACTGAAAGAAAGATCATGTGCTACCATTAATAATATAAAAATTATAAACCACTGTAATCGTTTGTTGGAGGGTCTGACATTAAAGTCAGTGAAACGTCATAATAGTACAAATAAGTGGATCATACAGTTGGTGAAAACAACTATTTCCTAAACTTTGGAGGGTGCTCCCTCTCCTTCATAATATAGTGTTGTCAACAAATTTGCTACGTGATATTTGACGTTTCTTCAGGATTTTCCAGATTGATCTATGATTGATGATGTGCTCCTTCATTGATATGGGGCTCTTACACAACTAGATGAGACCACATAGGCCCTATATAATACAGACAAGGTTAGCAGCATGACATGTTATGCATTTGATTTGGTGTTGGGATGACCATTTGTTAGTTTAATCAGGCTGCTTCACACACTTTGATTGCTTTTAAAATTTAAGATACAAACAATATCTCATTTAATGCTGTTGATAGGTTCCATTTTACAGGGCCATTTTAACATATGGTAGACAGGGATAGGGCAACTATTTAAATTTATACTTTTTTTGTTTGTTTATGAACTTCAAAGAAACAGCAAACATAAACTGAACATTAGAAGAAATCTAAATTTAAAATTTGCGATGTTGAAGAATCTGTCTAATCCTGGATTATGCTGAATTATACTTGACAGTTTGAGGTTTGCATTGGTAAGGAATAAGTCAACTCTGACTAACTTGTGCACAGATAATGTTTTTAAAATTTAGTAAAACTAAATCTTTACAAAGGGAAATAATGCACATTAGTTTGTGTACAAGATTACATTTAATCCAGTCCTTTTATGCTTCTTTATTTTCTTTCATATATATTAATTTCAGAATGATTTTCGTTGTATAATGAATTGATTCTTCAACTCTCATGAAGGGCTAAAGACTTTTTTTAAACAAATTTTACATAATTTATATCATTTAAATGTTATGTTCCATGATTGAGACTGTGAAGCTGAAGGCTACCCACTAGAAATTATTAAACTGTCATGCAATCTGGAAAAGTATTAGAGAATAACATCACAGATGTACTCCTCCCCATTTTGTTTATTGTCCTGACATTGCTGAAAAAAACAACATTTCATCATAGATAACAATAATTAGGCAGGTGAGGTAACCAAAGCATGTTTACTTTGGAGAGGAATGGTTATGGAATTGTATCCATAGCTTCTGTGTACTACAGACCTTGCTCCAGATTATGTCAGATTATAATGTCAGATTATTACCAAATCTGGTCAATAGAAAACTAGCTAATCAGGGAAAATGAAACCAAACCTTGCCACAAAACTCTGTAACCTATATCAGCATCTCAAAAGATGATGGCACTGTATAAATAAAAGGTAATAATAAATATAATCTGGTACAATAATAAATATAATCTGGTACTACTCTTTATCATCTGAAATAAACATCCTGTTGTTCACTCAGCTTCATGTAGGTCATGCAGAAATCAGCTCAGTTCAGGTGGAAGATATGTGCTCAACCTACTGAATAATGGTTAATGTTTAAACAAGGTCATATAGGACAGGCAGTACAGTCTATAAACTATAATGTAGTAGATTCAATTTTGCTTTTGTTTACCAGAGCATTTAAGGTTATGTTATTAGTAGCCTTGCCATATTAAAATTAATTAATCAATTAATTAATTAATTTAAACCACAACTACAACTGCATTATTTTAAGAAAGAACATATATTTTTTTTAATTTTAACAATAGTCAACTCACCCTTAATCTTTTTTTCAGTCCAAAGAATAACATTTTTGCCACCATTGTACTAATAATTAGCACTGTTTCTTAAAGGGATGCTATAATAGTTAAAATACTGTTCCCTGGTGGTCCAGTGGTTTGGACTTGGTGCTTCCACCGATGTCGACCTTCTTTGATTCCAAGTCAGGGAACCAAGAGGTCACACCACCCTGAAGCCAAGCAGGGTTGGGCCTGGTCAGTACAGTAATGGGAGACCACGGAGAATACCAGGAGCTGTATGTTGTGGTCCACTGGAGAAGGAACTGGCAACCCAATCCAGTGTCAAAAATAGTAGATAAAAACTTGAATCTTTCAATGGCTAACCCAGAAAACACTTTTTTGTCCCATAACTTTAGATGTTTTTATTCCCCCTTTAAAAAATGTAACCCCTCAGTACTGTTCTTACAAGAGACCCATTTCCCTCAGGGCATAGCCCTTACCTGTCTAACCCAAATTACTAAATCACTACTAGCCAGGTAACTAAAACAGCCGGTGCTGCAATCCTACTACATAGAAACTTTCAATTTAAACTAGAGCATAAAAAACAGATAGGGAAGGAAACTATATCATGCTAACAGGAATACTTTCAGAAACTATTCTTACTCTAATCTCTCTATATGCCCCTACAACCACCCCCCATAATACCATAAGACTTAGGCAAATTAATACTGAGCGGGGATTTTAACCTAGTTCTAAATCCATATTTGGATAGGTCTACAGTAGTGACAGGAAACCACTTCTCTACTAAGGTAAAACAAATAAAGACTTTACTGAATAATCTGAGTTTGGTTGATGCATGGAGGGGCCACCACTCAAAGGAAAGAGAATATCAATTTTACTCCACAACTCACAAATCCTACTCTAGGATTGGAACTTTCCGAATTAGCTCCTCCTTATTCGACCACTCTCATAACTCTAAAATTAATCCCTGTCCCTGGGCAGATTACGAGATTGTTTTCATAGCATTACACCTGGGACCCAACCTACGTATGTCAACAAGAATTACTACATTTCTCCCAATGTTTATACACAAAGACCAAGTAGGCGTTATCCCTTTCAGGCAGGTGGGGACAATATAAGAAGGGTCCTGAATATTCTTCACTTAGATCAGAACTCCCATACCCCCATGTGTACATTAGCATTAGACATTCAGGTATGTTGAATGGCCATATCTTTATGCAGATTTATCTAAGTTTGGCTTTACGGGCCACCTTGTAAATCTTATTAAAACTTACTATAATTTTCCCAAAGCCAACCTGAAACTCCTGGCTCTAAACAGGGAATCCTTAAACATCCAGAGGGGTATAAGACAAGGTTGCCCCCTCTCTCCGCTCCTTTCTGCTCTAGTCATATGGCCTCATTCAAATGTGATTTGGGCAATTGAATAGGGCTCTAATTAAACACATAGGCCCTCATTCAATTGCAATTTGCCCAATTAAATAGGGCTCTAAATAAGCACACAGCATATATTTTTTCCCGGAAGTTTTTAGTTAGTAAAGAACTTGCTTTTGGATAGACGTTCACTAACTAAAGACTTCTGTAAAAAAAATATGCTATGTGCTTATTTAGAGCCCTATTCAATTGACCAAATTGCAATTGAATGAGGGCCATAGCATATGGTCTTCACTAACTAAAAACTTCTGTAAAAAAAAAAATGCTATGTGCCTATATAGAGCCCTATTCAATTGGACAAATTGCATTTGAATGAGGCCCATAGAGCCTTTAGCTAAAGCGATCAGGTCCAATACAGACATTCATAGATTCAATATTGGCCTACATCATTTCAAATGCTGTCTGTTTGCCGATGATACCCTTCCTACTTTATCTGATCCCACCACTTCAGTACCAATTTTTTTTTTTTTTTCAAAGGTTTTTATTAGGTAACCAACTAAACCGGAGGATAACATAAAAGCCAAGTAGCAGTTTGACATTACTAACATACAGTCATACCCAATTAAGGGGAAAAAGAAAGAAGAAAAGGTTAACATTACATTACACCATAAGAAGATACCATATAATAGTTGAAATCAAGTTAACCAAAAAGATCTAAGGGTAGCCAGGTTACCTAAGTTTTTCCAATTTTCTAAGGAAAAAGTTTACCTAAAATAAAACAGTTTGGTAGGCTCGGTCTAGCAGAGCAAATATCCAGAGCCTAAGTAAGAAACAAGAAACAGAAAAGAAAAACACAAAACTAACTATGTTGTATAGACACAATATAACTCTAATTGAGCTAAAACAGTATAATAAAAGAGAAAAATAAAAAGCATTGTTGACTACACATGAAATTTTAATTCAAAAACAAATTTTTGTCTCAAGGGTATTGAAGTATAAGTCCTGTTGGTTACCAGCTCAGATCCACCGCCCATCCCTCCTCCTCCAGTCCCCGGTCCGCAGCTCCAATGTAAGTATTAGCAAAATATAGCACAATGTTAATTAAGAAGACTTCACATGATAGGGGGGCTATAGGGAGAATGAATCCAAGGATTCCATATCTGGAAAAAAATAGGAATACGGTCCTCCAGTAAATGGGTTAGCCTTTCATTTATTGCAATGTAGTTCATCTTATTGATGACTGATTGTAAAGTAAGAGTGGGAGATTTCCATTGCCTGGCTATATGACTCTTTGTTGCTAGCATTAAGTAGTGAAGGAGTCTATTTTGATATTTTGATAGTGAGGGGACAGAGTGCCCTAGCAGGCCTATGTCCGTCTTAGCTGTAACAGGCGTGCCAAATATGGTTGAGGCTAAGTGGAAAACCTTGGTCCAAAGAGACTGAACCAAGGGACATGACCACCAAGTGTGGAAAAAGGTCCCAGGAATCTGACAATCTCTAAAGCAATTAGGATTAGGGGAGCATTTCCATCTAAATAGTTTCTCTGGGGTGATATATATCCTATGAAGAACCTTAATAGAGGTCTCCAGAATATTACTTCTCAAAGATCCCCTGGTAAGGGTTTGCCAAGAGTTCTCCCAAGTCCTCATATCCCACTTGCCATTTAAGTCTTCTTCCCATATTTGCATATATTTTGGGAGGGGGGTGGCAGGAGGGGAGTTAAAAGTATTATATAGGATACCCACAATACCTTTTGTAAGAGGAGCAGACAGGCATAACCTAGTTAACCAATTTGAAGTCGGCTTACCTAGTGTATTTTCTAACGTGGGGAGAAAGTATTTAAATCTACAAAATGTATAATGTTCCTGAATGGGGATATTGAATTCTTCTTTTAGTTGAGTGTATATTAAGGTAGTATTATCTTGATACCAGGAATTCACGGTCAGTAGATTATGGGATTTCCACCATAACAAAGAGGTTGCAGGGAGAGTATCCGGGAATCTGGGATTGGGTATTAAGGGAGTAGGAGTGGGGTACTTCGGTATCAGCTGAAATTTGCGGACAGCCCATGACCAAATATTTAAGGAATGCTTTATATACTGACTGTCCGATTTACCCAAGCATGTCAGTGGGTTTGGGATCCATGGAATGGAATCCCACGTATATGGGGCCATCATAAAGTTCTCAATAAATATCCAAAGAGGTTGGTGAGTAGGGGAGTGCGCAGTTGGAACAAAGGCCAATTGTGCTGCTTTAAAATATAATTTCAAATTGGGGCAGGAGAGACCTCCTTTTGATTTATGGATGAACATAGTTGATTTAGAGATACAATGTGATTTATTCTGCCATATGAATTTAAAGACTTGGCGTTGTAGTTTGTCTAAATCCATGTAATTCAAGGCGATCGGTAGGGAGCGAAATAAATACATAAGGCGGGGAAGGAGGTTCATTTTAAATGAGTGGATACGCCCTAACCATGAGATAGGGTGTTTTGCCCATGTCAGTAGATTTTGGGTGAATGTTTTGTAGATGGCCGTATAGTTGGATTTTTGAAGATGTGCAGTGTTACGGGTGAGATTCACACCTAGATATTTAATATGGTTAGAGGGCCAGTTAAAATTAAAGTGCTGTTGCAAAAAGGTTATGTCTGAGGGGGGTAAGGAAATATTTAAAAATTCCATTTTATCCACATTTATGTGGAGCCCAGAGACTTTACTGAATATTCCCAGTAGGTAAAAGAGGGCAGGGACTGAAGTGCAGGGATCTGTCAATGTACAGAGGACATCATCTGCGAATAAGGCACATTTAAAGTGATGGTGACCTATATTTATGCCTTTAATGTCTACGTTTGATCTAATAGCCTGAGCTAAGGGTTCAACGGCTAGAGCAAAGAGTAAAGGGGATAGAGGGCAGCCTTGTCTGGTCCCCGTTCGAATAGTAAATGAAGGCCTTGCTTCACCAGGGAGTTCTAGGACTGCTTGAGGGGATTTATAATAGCTATTAATCATGTTCATAAAACGTTCTGTAAGGCCGAATTTCGACAATACTGCTCTTAAGTAGTGCCATTCTAGAGAGTCAAAGGCCTTCTCCATATCCAGGGCTAGAAGGCATAAGGGGGTACGGTGTTTACCCGCCCAGTGCATGGTATCCATAATCCATTTAATATTATCCCCCGCTTGCCTAAAGGGGATGAAACCCACTTGATCCTTATGAATTAGTGAGGGCAGAAGTTTAGAAATTCTATCGGCCATCAATTTAACGTATTGTGTATATCTGTCTTTCCTTTTCAGGTGTGTAATTTTTTTATTTTTTGTAGTGTGTGGGGGGGGGGGGGTTGTAATGTATTTGTTTTTTACTGTACTGTAGTAGTGCAATCTAAGGTGCCACCAGATATGAGTGTCACTGTGCACTGGCAAAAGTTGGCAGAGTAGATGCAATAGGCTTCACACACACGCCTGTAGGCAGGCATTTGCTATTCAATCTATTACAGTCAAAAAAGTGTTGTTTTATTTCACTGAGCACAATATAAGCTGTTAGGTGTTAGTCTGTCACACACACACGCTTGCAGGCAGGCATATGCAATTAGATTTGACATCCCCATTTAGTAGCGATATAGGCCTGTAATTTTTAACCTCCAAAGGGTCTCGGCCCTCCTTTGGAAAGAAAATCAGTCCGGACCTGGGGCTTTACCTAATTTCAGTTTTTTTATTGTCTCCAAAACTTCTTCAACCGTAATTAAAGAGTTCAGACCCTCACTCTCTTGAGCCGATATATGTGGAAGATGGTAGGACTCAAGAAAGGTGGAGATTTGATTAGTATGTTGCTTCTGCGTGGATGAATAGAGCTTTTGAAAAAAGGTAGTAAAGGTTTCTTTAATCTCATTGGGGCTATAAGTGATGTTCCCAGAGGGGCTTTTGATCTTGAAAATGTTGGAATGGGCTAGCTTCCCTTTTAATTTTCTAGCAAGTAGAGAATCCGGTTTGTTCGCTGTTGTGTAAAATTTATGGCCCGTCCATCTCAATGCTTTTTCAGTTTGCGCTGAAAGTATTAAATCCAATTCTGCTTGTAATTGGTCTATTTGTTTATGGCGTTGGGTTGAGGGGATTGGTTTGGTTAGATTTTTCTAAAGCTAAAAGTGACGCTCTGATCTCAACTTCCCTTTTTCTTTTTTTCTCTTGTGTGCAGCAGATAGTTTAATGCAAGAGCCCCTAATAACGGCTTTATGTGCTGCCCAAACCCACCCTATATCCGCATCTGGGGTCAGGTTATTTAAGAAGTATTGGCTAAGGTCCGATGCTACCTGGTCCTGAAAGGTTTGATTGGAGAGGAGCATATCATCAAGCTTTTATGTATATGGGGGTTTGTATACAGTGCCAAAATCAAGGGACATGTGGACCACAGAGTGGTCGGACCAGGGACAGGGACGTATTTCGGAGGCAACTAAGCCATCCGACAAAGATGAATCCATTAGCAATGTATCTATTCTGGAGTATGAGCCTTGCACTGGGGGGTAAAATGTGTACTCCCTTTCTCCCTGATGTTTCAGTCTCCAAGTATCCAGCAGATGAAGCTCCTCGAGCAGTCTATGGATGTGCTTAGGTTTTTTGGAGAATTTATCTCCCTGGGACTTAGAGGACCTATCCATGCTATGGTCTAGAGCTAATTTTATACCCCCCCCCCCCCCTAGAATGATTTTCCCTGTATCTATTGATTTGAGATGAGCAAGGAGTTTAATGAGAGTATTATGGGGAGTGGTAGTAGGGGAGTACAGAGCTATAAGAGAGATCCTAGTATTCAGAAGGGATCTTGTTAGTAAAATGTCGCCCTCTGGGTCAATCTTTTTACTCTCCACGGTGAAAGGGAAGTCTTTATGGAGTAGTATAGCCACGCCTGCCTTCTTAGTGGGACAAGTTGAGTTTATGAAGTAGGGGTATGATTTGTGTAAGTAAGAGGAGGTTTTTCCTTTAGCAAAATGAGTTTCCTGCATAAATATTACTGAAGGTCGAAGTGATTTATATGAGATAAACGCTTTATGCCTTTTAAATGGGGAATTAAACCCTTTAACATTGTGAGTGAGAAAGGTGAAAGAATTGTCAGTCATTGTACCTGTGGGAGTAATGAATGCTCAGGAAGATGTTAAGACCGCCGCTAAGCTCATGGCGGCCGAGGACCAGAGGCGGAAGAGGAGCGAAGGACCGGAGTCAGACAACCCAGGATGCAGGGGAGAATAGAGACAAAAAGAACAGTTTAAAACATTGAGAAAATATCCAAAAAATCAACATCTTATCAAACAATATAAAAAACAACAACAATATAGTGGAGGTAAATCCTCACTAAATAACTTAAGGCTCACGAAGTGCCGAGGGCAAGGGGGGGATCTCCCCAACCTTGGAATCCCTACTAGTGAGGTGGGGCAAAGGTTGAATTAATGGACCTGAAGGGGCCCGGCCAGTAGTTACAAACTGCCGGGTAGGAGGGTTTTTGAGTCTAAGATTGGATTTAAATTGAGGGGCCTGAGGTCCCAATGCCAGAAGGGGGGGGGGGGGGGTTAGGGGTGAGTGGAGACTAGGGTGGGGGCCTTTCTGGGAAGGTTAGTGGATCCACCATGGGTCTAAATTATATGGAAAGATCCAAGTGGGCTTGATGTTGCCTTGTACAGGAGAATGGGAAGTGGGTTAAAGCCCTTTCTCAGGCATGTAGTGGATACAGTTTAAGACCTGACTCCCAGGAACAATAAACATAGGGGGCATACCAAAGCTGGTCCAGGGGAAAGTCGACTTGGTGTGGGTAAGAGAACCAAGTAATCTAAAGTTCCAAAGTTGCCTTGGAAAGTACGTAGGAGTTCAGCATATCCTACTGGGAAGTGCAAGCCTAGAGTAATGACTCTGGATTGCAAGTCCTAAATAGTCATTGATGAATATCAGGGAAAGCGAAAATGTGAGAGGAAACTGTCTAGGCTGACAATCGGAAGGCACAGGGATAGGCTTTCTTTCTATTAACAAGTAGGGATTATATCCGCTTAGCCCCGGTCCCAGTCATAAAACACCAGTAGGCCGGGTGCCCTCAGGTATAGATACTAATTTTTCATTGTTAGATAAGGATCATGTCCAAGAGGTCTGCAGTCTGGTCATATCAAGTAATTGGGCCTGGGGGCTTCAGGTACACTTATAGTGATATTCAGGCACTATGATAGGAAGACTAGGCTGGTGAGAAAGCGTGGGGAGAAAAAAGTCTTGTCCCATGAGATAGCTGAGGGGTGCAGGGAGTGGTTAACTGGAAGGCCTTATAGCTCTCAGTCAATGTTGTATAGAGCTGTAAATACTTTGTAGGCCACCAGATGGCAGTGTGGTGTAGTTTTATTGTTGCAGGTCTGAATTTGCAGGCCTGAAATTTGCCCACTAGATGGAGCTGTGCAGACAAATTAAGTAAGCTATTTCTATCAAGTTGTTATGTTCAGACCTTTGTCCAAAACCTGTTGGGCGTGCCACCCTAGGTTGTGCCGTCCACTCCAGAGCAAGTCTTCCAGCCCTTGGAGTAATTCCCAGCCACTATGTTTGATAAAAGACAGTTCTGGCAAGAATGTACTGTAGAGATAACACATCACAATGGATTTTCTTTTGGCTTATAGTCCTGGAATACTGTAATCACCAGATACAATAGATTGGGGCTTTCCTTTAACCCCTGGGGGTCTGGCTTGTTGTGTAACAGCTCTCTGTGCCCTGCTTCTAGGCCTTTAACACTGTGCAGGCACTGGGGTTGAAATTGTTAGGTACTCCTTAGTGGTTCATCACTTTAGCTCTTAGCATCCCCAGATTAGAGGGTATCTGTGCAAGCATGTTAGCTTTTGTTTCTTGCCTTTGTTATACTTTGACTCCAAGCCCTTTAGGCTTCATTCTAGAATTGGAGGTGTATTGGGCCCCTGGATTGGAAGGTCTGATCAGAGGGTGATAATCTGGGACCTTATAAAGCAGAAATAGTCTGCATTAATTTTTCACAGTCTCCCACATAAAAGGCATAGGTTATATCCGTATTATTATATGAGATATAAGCTGCTGGGTCTTTTTTTGATTTACATAATTCACAATTATACAGTTTATTGTGAGTACAATCCAGATTTTATTCTATATCTACAAATCGTTACACAGAAAAGATCTTCAATAGTGTAAGGCTTCTAGATTAAAACTGTATAGGTTTGATCCAGACAAGCAATTTTGATTTTTATCCAACCTTAAGTATGGATGGTGTTTATCAGAGTCTCTTTTGTTCTGGTTCAGCAGCAAATCTCAGAAGAAAAAGTTTCCAAACTTGATTTTTAAAACCTCCTGGTCATATATATAAATTTGGTGATAGATAAGTCACTTTATATATGATCTTATATGTTTTTTCAGCAGAGCTCATGCAGCACACATCCTCTTTCCTTGAATGATAGCTCCGCCCCCCTCTTCAGTACCAAATTTAATTAACACAATTAACATTTTTAGCTCGATTTCAGATGTTAGAGTAAATCTAGCAGGAATAGAGGCTTTTGGTTCTTTACTTTCCCAGACTGAACTAGAATACCTTAAGAACTCTAGTTTTCTTGGCGTAAAAAATACATAACATATCTAGGGGTAAACATTACCCCTAAACTTTCGGACCTCTAGTAAACCAATTACCTTCCCCTCTAAATAATTGACATCAGATCTTAATAAATGGACCAAACTTTAAATTTCCTGGACAGGCCGTATTAATTCTATAAAAATTAACATTCTCCCTACGATTCTTTACCTTGCTAATAGCAAAATGTCTAGACAATTTTCAGAAACTAATTTTTACATTTATATGGAATAATAAGCCCTTTAGAAATGCCAAATCCTTAATGTACAGACACAAAAGCAAAGAAGGACACTCCTGTTCAATTTAAAACTTTTTATAAAACAGCACAAATGTAATGTATTTCTTTAGCACATTCAGTTACCCATTAGCCAGACTGGGTTTTCATGGACAATCTACAAATTACACCCCTTTTCCTGCGATACAATAACCTGGCTCCCTAAAACTCTTTATCCACATATGAAACATCATAATCCCATGATTAGACTTTCCTTAGCAAGCTGGAAATGGGCTAACTCATGATTCCAATTCATGACAGATCTTTCTCCTCTCACTCCAGTTCTCTACTCTTCACAAGTTCTGAAAGATTTACATGTAGATTCCAAGATTTGGTGACCCTCCAAGGGGTTAGATCGAAAGCACTAACTGCTTTAGAGGATGTTTAACCACTGGCACTTTTCTACAGATCTGATGGACATGTCCTAAAACTCTCCAATTAGCCTCCGATCGTTTTAACACACCAACAACTCCTTCGCTAGAACTATGCCTTTTAGGCTCACATAACCCGAAACTTACAAAACTCCAAAATAAACTGCTTCAATTTATCTTGTTGGCTTGTAAATATCAAATAGCTAAAAAATGGAAAGACAACTCTTTAAACTATCAAAAAATGATTAATAAATGTTATCATGATTGATGAGAAACTGACCCAGATATAATCTGATTCCTACCCCTCCGTTAGAAATCTGTGGTATATGGATAAGCTTGCAGTATAGCATACCTTTATAATTGACAAACGTAAACCCTACCATACTTCCATGGAGCTCTCTAAAAATGACATTAAATATATTATCCACAATACACATGATGAAAAAGAGCTTGGGGTTCTTGGACCTGGGGCGGCGCTTGGAGACCGTACTATGCAGAAAGTGATCTTTCTACCTTTTTACCTCTCGCTGTATTTACAAGATTAAATGTTTTCTTTTTAGTGGACATTTGTAAATATAAACACATTTCTTATTGTCTTCCCCTTCTCTACCTAGTGGAGAGAAGCTGTTACTAGCTCCAAATCTTGGAAAAGTGTTAAACATCAGGGTCTTCTCCACTTTTCCCCCACCTCTATGCACACATCCCTCCCTTTTTCTTTCTTTTTCACCTTTTTATTGTGTGTTTTTCTTTTTCTTACCCACAAAAATTGGAAAATGTAGGATGGAGATTCACACTCTAGCATACTGACTTGTCTATGCAATGTTTTACATTGATGATGTGAAACTGTTTGTTACTACTGTTTGTTACTACTTAGTGTGTGTGAAATAAATATTATTGAAACAAAAAACTTGAATCCTAAACTTGTAATACAGCTTTCAGAGCTTGTCACTATGTGAGGAAGAGGGCAGCACACTGTGAAACTCCACATTGCATTTTCTAATGCACACAGCACATTCAATTGCCCTCCACTAGGAACTGCAGAATAGAGTTTCACAGTGTGTTGCTCGCCCGGTCACATAGTTACACACTTTAAGGGATCTGAGGGAGATAAACATATATGTTTATCACTGTACTTCTAGCTTTAAATCCATGTTTGTGTGCAGTTTTCAATTGCTTAGCTGTTGCATGCGTTTGTAGTTATGTATTTCTGCAACACTGGGCCCCTATTCAATTGAGCAATTATTGTTTATGGTAGCCCGTAAACTAATTTGCTATTCAATTGGCATCTTTTAGATAACCGCAAACGATCTGCGGACTACAGGCTGAAAATCCCTGCGGTTGTACAATTTGCAATTTATGCCCCATGTAAGCCTTTGATCTTTCATCGTTCTGTTCATCGTTCTGTTGTGTCTGACTCTCTATGACCCTATGGACGGCAGGCACATCTGTCAGTCACTTAGCTCCATCAAGCTCATGTTTCATTGCTTCAATGACCTAATCTATCCATATCCACCTCTGCCATCCACTTCAATGTTTTCCAGCATCAGAGTAATCTCTAGGGAATCCTTCTCAAGAGTCTTCTCATGATATGACCAAAATATTTGATCTTTAGGTTCATGATCAAACCTTTGAGTGAACAGCTTGGGTTGATTTCTTGTAGAATTTGTCTCATGGCAGATCTCATGGCTTGGCACTAATGTGACTTTTTGTTAATCCTGAGTATTTCTATCAGCCAATTACACCTCATCTGGGATTATTTATTGCTGTTCCAGCCTCCTAAGTGCCTGTTGTAGGTTCCTGTGACTGGGGTGCTTCTGGTTGTGTCTGTGTCTTTCTGCTCTGTTTTACTACAGTTCCTGTTCCTTTTTGGGCTGATCTTTGCTTCTGACCTGGATTGTTACTGACCTTGTTGATTTCTGCCGGCCCAATCATTGGCTTGCCTGATCATTCCTTTGCCTGTTCCATTGAACTTGTTTCTGTCGACTTGCCATGCTCTGGTATTTCGCCCCCGAACAGTATTTATTGTAGTCCAAGGGACACTAAGCCGTTTTCTTAAAGACCACAATGTTTATGTTTATGGTCCAGCTCTTACATCTGTGTGTTACTACTGGGAATACCATAGTTCTAGTACCTTTGTTGATAGTACCTTTGAATTTCATGTGTGCAGAGATATACCTCAGGGTAGTGAGAAAGTTAAAGCAGTGTATAAGAAACTAAATGAAGCCAGAAAAGGGAAGAGGTGAAAATTGAAAAAGAAGGAGAGGGGGGGGGGGGGGGGGGAGAGAAAAGAGTGGAAAATAGAAGAAAGATGAAAGAGTACAAGTATCTTATAGGAAGAACATAAATAGTGCTGACTGTAAGAAAATGTTCCAGAAGATGGTATATATTTTGGAACACCTCTTTTATTAAAAATCCAACTTTTAAGCCCTTCTCAAGAAAGGTGAACACTGTTTTGGAATTAAGTTCTCTTCCTCCAAGACATTTAAAGAAAATACATGTTTTACTCCTTTAGGAGGTTTGGGATAGGATTATGTTAATATTGAATTGAATTAAAAAGTGAATTTGATAACAATAATTTGTAATTTTGGATGTAAATATATACCATATATGGATATCTAGGATAACATTCTAGAGCATTCAATAATTAATTGATTAATTTAGAACTATCCCATTTAAATAATAATCTTGTTAAAAGAAAAATAGATAAGAGGGTAATATAGAAAGAGGGAGCTGTTGATGTGAAAAGAGCAGGAACATAGGAAAGAGATTAAAGGGAAGGGGATCGAAATGAGCAAGCTAGAAAAAATTAGAGATAAAGAGAACCAAGGTATTAAAAGTAAATCAAGAGATAAATAAATATATCTAAAATCAGAGAAACAATTTCCTCCCCAAAAACAGGAACTAAAGAGAAAAAACAAATGGATAGTTCATCTAGCTCAAAGCTAGACTCTTCAAACACCTAATCTGAATTCGAGGAGGATCTGATAGCTACAAAAAAGAGGTTGACCCAGAAGGCGGGAAAGAAAGAGTAACCCTGAAATCAATTAAAATACTTTTTAGAGACTTTCAAGAGACAATAAAAATAGAATTGTCGCAGGAAATAGCGAAGAATACATTAGCTATAACAAAGCAAACTAAGGTGATACAGGGTTTAGAACTTAGTCATAATGATCTTTCTTCAGAACAAGTCAAACTTAATAAAGAAATTAAGGAACTGAAAGAGCAAGTGACAGAACTTAATTTAAAAACTGTCCGTTTAGAACAAACAGCTAGAAGAAATAATATAAGAATTTGTGGAATTTTAGAAACAATACCAGCTACGGATTTAAAAAGTTATATCTTATTATTTCTTGCTCATTTGTTGAAAAAAGATAATATCAATGAAGAATATCTAGATAATTGATAATTTCATTTAATAATCAAAAAATATAATCACAACAAAAGAAGAAGGAAAATCTTTTCTTGCGAAGTGGTGTAAGCAACTGGTCTTAGAAAATGAATAATTGTGGATGATGGTTTTAATTTTATTTCCCCACTGTTAATCAGGTTTCTTTCTGATTCCCTTTGAATTTCCCTTTTGCTCCTACTTAACATGATATAAATATAATGATGATTTAAAACAGGTTTCTATGAATGTGATATTTAGTGAGTGAGAGTATAGGGAAATATTTAATACTATATGAGAGCTCCTTGAGGAGAACCGGATAGATTTGTTTATTTATTTCATTTAAAGGGGACGAGATAATCACTGTATTGAAATTTTGAGGAGAATAGGATATATTTTTAAACAATGTTTTCTTTTTTGGGTTATTAGGAGTTTAAAAAATTATGTGATTTGAACACTATTTATGAATAAAATATTAACACATTTATTATTAGATAAATATATGACATAGAGATATGGTTAAATTAGCAAATTGTAAAAAGAAAGAAAAAAAAGAGTGTAGTATTTAATAATGTCTATGGCCCTCATTCAATTGCAACTTGGCCAATTGAATAGGGGTCTAAATAAGCACATAACATATTTTTTTTAAAGAAGTTTTTAGTTTGTAAATATCTATCCAAAAGCAAGATTTTCACTAACTAAAAACTTATTTTAAAAAAATATGCTATGTGCTTATTTAGAGCCCTATTCAATTGGCCAAATCACAATTGAATGAGGCCCTATGAGAGGAAATGTATTTGTCACAAAGCACTTTATTTTAGGAGGCACTTTATTATGTAGATTAATTGAATGTATATGACATGAAAATACTTTATAAAAGGGGGTTATAGATACTAAGATACTTTGCAATTTATTCTATGGGTGGTATTACCAAAAGTAAAATTAGAATTAGATAATATTTTGTAAATGATTTCATGTTTGACACTTAAAACACAATTTAAAAAGGGAAATAAATTAGTGAAATTCTATTAAAAGTAAATAAACATAAAGAAGGGTTAGAGGTTAAAGCACTACAGCACCTTTATGAATTAAAAAGTCAAATTGTCTGCGCTCCTTCATTCTTGTTTTATGTACAAACAGCTGAGAAAAAGCAGATCCCCAAGCTGGAACCACCAGTAAACAAATATGTATAAATGCATATACATTGGCCCTCATTCAATTGAGATTTGGCCAATAGAATAGGGCTCTAAATAAGCACATAGCATATTTTTTTTAAATAAGTTTTTAGTTAGTAAAAACCTTGCTTTTGGATAGATGTTTACTAACTAAAAACTTCTTTAAAAAATATATGTTATGTGCTTATTTAGACCCCTATTCAATTGGCAAAATTGCAATTGAATGAGGGCCATTGTGTCTAATACCATTTAGAAATGTTATCTGCTAATCACAGGATTCATTTAAAAACTGATATACCGTACCTGTAAAGCATGATGTGTCTGCTGACATCGCAATGCATGAAATCATCAATAAATTTAGGCTCTACAGAGTTTAGCAGCTTGTAAAGTATAATGTGAGCAGCACATAACAAAAGGCTTGTCAAGCTCATCAATTTGAGCATGTATTGCTTTTTAAATATTCATAGCATAAATGAAATACTTTTTATCGCAAATATTATATATCTTGTCAAGGAACGTCACATGAAAACTATTTAAAAACATTTACTATTATTTATTGTTTTGGTTGAATATTATCTGTACATTTATCCCAGCTATCATTAAGGAGGGAGATGTTATCAAACTTATGTGTTTCTTGGTTTGGCACGAAAGACACTGCCACTGCCAGAAAACTCAGTATAGTGGAACCTCTATATTGGTCATTAATCCGTTGCTGGGGGACAGATAGATACTGAATCGGATGAATACAGAATCATTTTTTTTCCATGGGAATTAACTAATATTGGAATAATCTATTCCCAGCCCCGATTCTGATACATAAATAAATAAAAATGTAATCAGAAATACAAATTCATCTAATGAGGAGCAATGATGACAGAAGTTGAAGAGGAGCAAAGGAATTCTTGTTTAGAAGAGGATGCATCTTCCATTAAAACTCCAGTTCTGGTGATCAATGTCTTGTTGCCCCTTTCCCGACTATTCACTAAAACTTGTCTAATGCTGTCTGTTTTTCAAATCTTGTGACTAATATTGGATTTTTGGATGAATATAGGAACATTTTTTTGCCTAGATTTGATGAATATAGGGGATGATGACTATAGAGGTTCCACTGTATTGAATAGTTGTAGGAAAGGAACGGCTCCCTCTTGTATGATCTCCTTGTTCTAAAACTTGGGTCAATAAATGTTTTTCAGGTCTATGGACCAATCAGTGTGTAAAGGGGTATCATAATTTGAGGCATTAGGGAACCTAAATTATCTTATTTGGCATTAGAATATCCCTAGAAAAGCAGTGACTTTTACAGTATTGTAATACAAAACATAGTGAGAATGGCATAATCAGTTAATTAATATGCGTTTACAGATACAGGCTTAATTATAATAACACAGTCTTAGTGAATATTGGAAAAGTTGATGCTGTGATTGGCAGCAACATTTTTATTGTGAAGATTAACAAATCTAATCCATTGTGTGGTAAGATTTCTTGGCTGAAACCACATGTATATGTGATGATATAAGTTCGGAATTGGTTAATTTTATTAGTGCCAAGTCTTTCTCAGTGGAAAGTCTGGGTGAGGAATTTGCAAACTGACCAACACTGTTATGTGTATAGATAAGAATATGTTAAGGATGTGGTGGCATCCATTTAATACTAAGAACTTTAAGTTCTCAGTAATGCTTGGAATACACTTGTTATCCTATCTACCATAAGTAGCACATACCTGTTATTTGTAGTTGACCTCTGATATCTATACAGGGTTGAGTGGTGGTCATAATAATGTGACACGACGGTGTATGTTTTATTGACTGTCTTACTGGATGCAGGTTTTGTGACTTGGGAGGCAGATCCAGCATCTAATCAAATTAGATACAGTTGTAAGGCAATCATGCATCATATGTTCATATCATACTGATACTGATACACATTTTTTTCCTTTACTCTTTCTATACAGAATAAAAACCTTTTTCCTAAACGAATTAAGCTCTTTGTAGGCTTTAGAAAATTATGAGAAAACCCATACCCAAAAGTTGGCTTCTACAGAACAGGACAACTTTTTTGCAGTACTACATTATGATTCCCTAAAATTCATAACCAATGCACAGGACCCCAGTTTGGCCTGTAGAATATCAAACTTTCACCCATAAACTCATGAACACCTTGTGTGTCCCTCTCAAAGACCCCAAATCCTAAAGAGAAACCTTCTGGGGTATATTTTATAGACCTATTTATTCACAAAAATCGAATCCCTCAGTTCCATTGTGACAGTTTTGAAAACACTGGACTTGAATAATATATAACAAAGGAAGATTGATTGTGCTTGTAGCAGAACTTATGTATGTTTTTTTTATTTTTATTTTAACCATTTTTAATATTGTAGTTTTCTTTGTACTCAACCCCTGTATAGCGCTACAGAATATGTTGGTGTATACAAATAAAGGACAATAATAATAATAGTTGGCTATGCTTTCCTATGGACAAGCCTGGTCCTTTCACAAAAGAAGTAGCCTTTAGTTAGTGTTATTCTTTGTGGTGCTTGTCTATATTTCTTCTTTTTTTTATACCACATATAACAGTTTATATTAAGATTTTAAACAGTGAAAGCTGTAAATAGAAACAGAACTATAACTAGCAGTGGGATCCGAGCACTGATCTGACAACGGGTTAAATATAAGGCCTAGACCAAGGTCGGAAATAATGGTGATAGTGAGAAATAAAGTGGGGTTTTTTCTTACAAATATAATGTGGGTGGTAAAACTGTAGGTAATCTAAAGTATGTGGGTGAAAGGGTTAGCCACTAATGATATGATGTGTGTTATGTGATTATTAGACAATATGTCAATTATAAAAACATGGATAGTGACCCTCTGGTATCTGAACTCATCCTAAATTATTAGAAGAGCACAGATAATATTTTTTTTATGGAAAGTTGATCTGATTAATCTATGGGTAATCTGACCAAGTACATACATTTATGTAACCCCCTATGACCTACACTGCCCCATCTACTCTCTCCCCTCCATTCCCTGTGTCTCTTCCCCCCTCTCCCTCCCCTGTGTCTCTTTCCCCCTTCTTTCCTCCTTATCCTCCTCTTCCTCCATTTCCCTGTGTCTCCCACCTACTTTCCCGCTTATCCTCCTCCTCCCCCCTTATGACCCTCTTCCTCCCCTTTCCCCCTATCTCCCTCCAATGACCTCTCTTTCCCCTCTCTTACCTTGATTGGCTGGGATCCTGCTGCTCTCTTCCCTGTCCAGAATCGGCATATGCTACTGATGTGACGCGCATGTGATGTCACATCATTAGCATATGCCGGTTCCGGACACACCCAGAAGACAAACTTCAGGGGAGAGAGCAGCAGGAGCCCAGCAGATCAAGGTAAGAGAGGGGAAAGGAAGATCATTGGAGGGGGGCTGTAATTGGAGAGGGGGAAAGGGAGGAGGAGGATATAGGGCGGAAGAACAGGATAAAGGGGAAAGAAGGGGGGAAAGAGGTAGCGGGGAGTAGATGGGGCAGTAAAGGGCATAAGAGAGCAGGAGGAGGTAGCGGGGAGTAGATGGGGGCAGTGTAGGGCATAAGAGGAAAGGAGGAGGCAGCGGTAGTAGATGGGGCAGTGTAGGGCATAAGAGGGCAGGAGGAGGTAGCGGGGAGTAGATGGGGGCATAAAAGGGCAGGAGGAGGCAGCAGGAGTAGATGGGGGCACTGTAGGGCATAAGAGAGCAGGAGGAGGCATCACAGAGTAGATGGGGGCAGTGTAGGGCATAAGAGGGCAGGAGGAGGCAGTGGGAGTAGATGGGGGCAGTGTAGGGCATAAGAGTGCAGGAGGAGGTAGCGGGGAGTAGATGAGGAAATAAGAGGGCAGGAGGAGGCAGCAGTAGTAGATGGGGAAGTGTAGGGCATAAGAGGACAGGAGGAGGTAGCGGGGAGTAAATGAGGGCAGTGTAGGGCATAAGAGGGCAG
Source organism: Discoglossus pictus (assembly GCA_027410445.1). NCBI lineage: Eukaryota > Metazoa > Chordata > Amphibia > Anura > Alytidae > Discoglossus > Discoglossus pictus. The sequence continues at coordinate 341,296,441 of CM050163.1, read as the reverse complement.
GAGGAGGTAGCGGGGAGTAGATGGGGGCATAAGAAGGCAGGAGGAGGCAGCGGGAGTAGATGGGGCAGTTTAGGGCATAAGAGGGCAGGAGGAGGTAGCGGGGAGTAGATGGGGTAGTGTAGGGCATAAGAGTGCAGGAGGAGGTAGCGGGGAGTATATGGGGACATAAGAGGGCAGGAGGAGGTAGAGGGGAGTAAATGGGGGCAGTGTAGGGCATAAGAGTGCAGGAGGAGGTAGCAGGGAGTAGATGGGAGCATAATAGGGCAGGAGTAGGCAGTGGGAGTAGATGGGGGCAGTGTAGGGCATAAGAGGGGAAGGAGGAGGTAGCGGGGAGTAGATGGGGCAGTGTAGGGCATAAAAGGGCAGGAGGAGGTAGCGGGGAATAGATGGGGGCAGTGTAGGGCATAAGAGGGCAGAAATAGGTAGTGGGGAGTAGATGGGGCAGTGTAGAGCGTAAGAGGGCAGGAGGAGGTAGCGGGGAGTAAATGGGGCAGTGTAGGGCATAAGAGGGCAGGAGGAGGTAGCGTGGAGTAGATGGGTACATAATAGGGCAGGAGGAGGCAGCGGTAGAAGATAGGGCAGTGTAGGGCATAAGAGGGCAGGAGGGGGTAGCAGGGAGTAAATGGGGCAGTGTAGGGCATAAGAGAGCTGGTGGAGGTAGCGGGAAGTAGATGGGGCAGTGTAGGGCAAAAGAGGGCAGGAGGAGGTAGCGGGGAATAGATGGGGCAGTGTAGAGGATAAGAGGGCAGGTGGAGGTAGCGGGGAGTAGATGGGGGCAGTGTAGGGCATAAGAGGGCAGAAATAGGTAGCGGGGAGTAGATGGGGCAGTGTAGAGCGTAAGAGGGCAGGAGGAGGTAGCGGGGAGTAAATGGGGCAGTGTAGGGCATAAGAGGGCAGGAGGAGGTAGCGGGGAGTAGATGGGGCAGTGTAGGGCATAAGAGGGCAGAAATAGGTAGCGGGGAGTAGATGGGGCAGTGTAGGGCATAAGAGGGCAGGAGGAGGTAGCGGGGAGTAGATGGGGCAGTGTAGGGCATAAGAGGGCAGGAGGAGGTAGCGGGGAGTAGATGGGGGCAGTGTAGGGCATAAGAGGGCAGGAGGAGGTAGCGGGGAGTAGATGGGGCAGTGTAGGGCATAAGAGGGCAGGAGGAGGAGCGGGTAGTAGATGGGGCAGTGTAGGGCATAAGAGGGCAGGAGGAGGTAGCGTGGAGTAGATGGGGACATAATAGGGCAGGAGGAGGCAGCGGTAGAAGATAGGGGCAGTGTAGGGCATAAGAGGGCAGGAGGGGGTAGCGGGGAGTAAATGGGGCCGTTTAGGGCATAAGAGAGCTGGTGGAGGTAGCGGGGAGTAGATGGGGCAGTGTAGGGCAAAAGAGGGCAGGAGGAGGTAGCGGGGAATAGATGGGGCAGTGTAGGGGATAAGAGGGCAGGTGGAGGTAGCGGGGAGTAGATGGTGTAGTGTAGGGCAAAAGAGGGCAGGAGGAGGTAGCGGGGAGTAGATGGGGTAGTGTAGGGCATAAGAGGGCAGGAGGAGGTAGCAGGGAGTAGATGGGGCAGTGTGGGGCATAAGAGGGCAGGAGGAGGTAGCGGGGAGTAGATGGGGCTGTGTAGGGCATAAGAGGGCAGGAGGAGGTAGCGGGCAGTAAATGGGGCAGTGTAGGGCATAAGAGGGCAGGAGGAGGTAGCGGGGAGTAGATGGGGCAGTGTAGGGCATAAGAGGGCAGGAGGAGGTAGCGGGGAGTAGATGGGGGCAGTGTAGGGCATAAGAGGGCAGGAGGAGGTAGCGGGGAGTAGATGGGGCAGTGTAGGGCAAAAGAGGGCAGGAGGAGGTAGCGGGGAGTAGATGGGGCAGTGTAGGGCATAAGAGGGCAGGAGGAGGTAGCGGGGAGTAGATGGGGCAGTGTAGGGCATAAGAGGGCAGAAATAGGTAGCGGGGAGTAGATGGGGCAGTGTAGGGCATAAGAGGGCAGGAGGAGGTAGCGGGGAGTAGATGGGGCAGTGTAGGGCATAAGAGGGCAGGAGGAGGTAGCGGGGAGTAGATGGGGGCAGTGTAGGGCATAAGAGGGCAGGAGGAGGTAGCGGGAGTAGATGGGGCAGTGTAGGGCATAAGAGGGCAGGAGGAGGAGCGGGTAGTAGATGGGGCAGTGTAGGGCATAAGAGGGCAGGAGGAGGTAGCGTGGAGTAGATGGGGACATAATAGGGCAGGAGGAGGCAGCGGTAGAAGATAGGGGCAGTGTAGGGCATAAGAGGGCAGGAGGGGGTAGCGGGGAGTAAATGGGGCCGTGTAGGGCATAAGAGAGCTGGTGGAGGTAGCGGGGAGTAGATGGGGCAGTGTAGGGCAAAAGAGGGCAGGAGGAGGTAGCGGGGAATAGATGGGGCAGTGTAGGGGATAAGAGGGCAGGTGGAGGTAGCGGGGAGTAGATGGTGTAGTGTAGGGCAAAAGAGGGCAGGAGGAGGTAGCGGGGAGTAGATGGGGTAGTGTAGGGCATAAGAGGGCAGGAGGAGGTAGCAGGGAGTAGATGGGGCAGTGTGGGGCATAAGAGGGCAGGAGGAGGTAGCGGGGAGTAGATGGGGGCAGTGTAGGGCATAAGAGGGCAGGAGGAGGTAGCGGGGAGTAGATGGGGCAGTGTAGGGCAAAAGAGGGCAGGAGGAGGTAGCGGGGAGTAGATGGGGCAGTGTAGGGCATAAGAGGGCAGGAGGAGGTAGCGGGGAGTAGATGGGGCAGTGTAGGGCATAAGAGGGCAGAAATAGGTAGCGGGGAGTAGATGGGGCAGTGTAGGGCATAAGAGGGCAGGAGGAGGTAGCGGGGAGTAGATGGGGGCAGTATATGGCATAAGAGGGCAGGAGGAGGTAGCGGGGAGAAGATGGGGCAGAGCTGATTACATTTTCCAAAAAATGTTCAATAGCAATTAGTTTAAATTTCTCTCTGGGGGAGAATGAAGAAACACACAGGAAATAAATAAATTGCTTTTTATTCATGAATCCATCATAAGGTCATGGTAAGGTAAAGATATGTCTAGCATTTGTGCATCTAACTTAGCAGAACTAAAGTACAAAATTAATTTTGGGCCATCATTCTGTGACATCTTATTGGATTTCTTGCATTACATCTTTATAGTTTTGGGCCACAAAAAATGGGACACATAGAAAGGTAGAGAAAAGGAATAGGGGCACAGAAAATAAAGAGATGGGGAACAGGAAAGGAAATATGATTATTACAAATCTAATCTCCTCTTCCACCATCTTTTTGGTTTTTCCTCCGGAGTGGTTGCTGCTGTGGCTTCTTCTTCTTCTGAGAGGTGCATGAGAGTGGCGGGGCGCGAGCAGATGTCGGCAACGTGCGCGCATTTGTTGTTTGTGCGCTGGCGTCGGGCGCGCTTCAGTGTGGAAGCGCTTGTGTCTGCGCACATTAGTCATTGCGCTTGTTTTAATTGCGTAAAAGTCGTGCCACCGGTGCAATGAACCGGGGCCCTGCTCTGGGGGGTCCCTAGTGCTGCAAAATCCATTTTATGTTTCTTTTTAAAAAAATTCCAAATGACCCCACATGGTGATGTAATTTGGGATTCTCTGCCCTGGAGACGAGATGCTATGGCCAGGGAGTCTTAGAATAAAGAGGCGGGGCGGGGTGGCTTCGGCCGAGGGATCATGGTGGGGCTTTTTAAATTAATAAAAATATATATAGATGAAATGATTGTTGAAGTAAACTACTTCCCCACAAAATCTACTACACATACTAGGAACCAGCCCCACACCGATGAGAGGCAGTAACCTTAAACCAGTGCTGTTTGTGCGTGGGTTTTTTGGCGGATCTATCCTGTTATATGTACTCACTCATTTGTGGAAGCACACTCTCGTCCTGATCTAGATGTATAAAGTAGGTAGTACACCTTAACCCACTAACCCTAACCCCCTAAACCTCACTTCCTAACCCACTTACCCTAACCACTTACCGGGCGTAACCCTAACCCCCTAACCAATTACCGGGCGTAGAGACACAGATACATGGGAGCGCCCGTGGTGCGCTTCTCAGCGCGTCTTCCACAAATGCGTACGTACATATAGGTCCTTCCTGGCTTGTGTATGATCCATCCTTTGTAATAGAGCAGGCATATGCTTAAAGGAAGCCATGCTTAAAATTGTATTGGATTACAAGAATTAAGCTTTTGTGGGCTCATTTGCATGTCCCTGACTAGGCTCCTAAAATGCAGTCTTTCCGGGAATTCTGAGCAGGAAATACATTTTTTATTTTAACTTATTTTAGACATTCCAATGTGAACACAAATGTACTATTTATTTACTAGAGGGGGGAAGCCCTAACACAAGATAGATAGACGGATAGACAGACAGATAGATAGCTAGATAGATGATAGACAGACAGACAGATGATAGACAGACGGATAAATAGACAGATAGATAGATGATAGACGGATAGATAGACAGATGATAGACGGATAAACAGATAGACAGACAGATAGACAGATGATAGACGGATAGATAAACAGATAGACAGACGGATAGATAAACAGATAGACGGATAGACAGATGATAGACGGATAGATAAACAGATAGACGGATAGACAGATGATAGACGGATAGATAAACAGATAGACAGACGGATAGATAAACAGATAGACAGATAGACAGATGATAGACGGATAGATAAACAGATAGACAGACAAATGATAGATACATAGATAAGATAGACGGATAGATAGACAAATGATAGATACATAAATAAGATAGACGGATAGATAGACAAATGATAGATACATAGATAAGATAGACGGATAGATGGACTGATAGATAATGTTGTTTTTATGCCTGAATAGTATATTGCAGGTAAAGAAAGAATAAGTGAACAATAACAGAACTGTGTTATTGTTGATCAGCACATCTCTTCCAGTCTTGCTCTACACCCTCACTGAGAGCACATAAACAAGCACTTTCTCTATTACAGACTGTATAAACCATCATACACTAAAGCACAACGGAGAGCTGTGCTCTAGCTGCCCACCGTCTGACGTCACAGCGGAACTCCGAACTACACTCCCCATCATGCATTTGGCGCCAGGTCCACAGTGATGGCTTTGCCGCTGGATCCGAACGTTCCGGTGTATGAGATTACAGAGGTCAGTACGCGTGTGATTCACGTGGGCTCGTTCGGTAACTTGTGGCGGAGCAGCCTGAGCAGCTGGGATGTGAGTTTGGCGGAGGAGCCGAGCCCGGAAGCACTGATACCGAGAGAGGAGGAGCTGGCCCGGGAGCTGGGCTGCACCGGGGAGACTGCCGCGGAGCTCAAAGTGCTGTGCAGGTACAGTGTGTGGCTGTCTGTCAACGTGTGTGGCTGTCTGCCCCTGTCTCTCTCTGCCCCTCTCTGTGTCTGCCTCTGCCCCTCTCTGTGTCTGCCTCTGCCCCTCTCTGTGTCTGCCTCTGCCCCTCTCTGTGTCTGCCTCTGCCCCTCTCTGTGTCTGCCTCTGCCCCTCTCTGTGTCTGCCTCTGCCCCTCTCTGTGTCTGCCTCTGCCCCTCTCTGTGTCTGCCTCGCTCTCTGCCTCTCTGCCTCTCTCTCTGCCTCTCTGTGTCTGTCTGTGTCTCTCTGCCCCTTTCTGTGTCTCTGTCTCTCTGCCTCTCTCTCTGTGTCTGTCTGTGTCTCTGTCTCGCTCTGCCCATTATATGCTTATTATTAAGAAAGGATACCAACAGTGCATGTTTTTTTTTTTCATGTGGTCCAATGGCCATCTGGAATTCCAAGAATATTATAAAAACAATTTAATTCTAATGCAGATGCATTAATAAGTAGTGCCAGGTACTAGGTTCATAAGATAGTCAATACAGAGTACGGAGGTTATTGCTTCAATTCTCCATGAATATAATCTAAAACTGTAGGGGAAAAAGGAGAGCAAAGACACAAACATGCAGAACCATAACATTTATTTTACCGTATTGGTCCGAATATAACCCGCACCCACATATAAGCCGCACCCATAAAGTTCAAGGGGAAAAAATTGAAAAAAGATAGTACTCAAATATAAGCTTCACCCGTAAAATTGGAGAGAAAAATACTCTCAAAGTGATCAGCCATTGCAAGAAACAGGCTTTCTAATTAGCACTGTAGCTTTTTTTGCAGGTTACAGGCCTTACAGGATGTTAGAATCACTAAAACCGTAAATCGCTATTCAATAAAGCAGTCTCAAGCATGAAAATCGACACCCTTAACTCGCAATCGTGCAAATCTGCAGTCTTTTTGCGTTCAGGAATATAAGCCGCACCCGTAACTCGCAAGCTTAAAAATAGGAAAAAAGGTGCGGCTTATATTCGGACCAATACGGTATATGGGAAAAAACTATACCCGCAAAACTCTTTGTGGAGAAAAACCTTAAAAACACAGGCATCCACGTTGACTTCAATATACAAAAAATAAAGCATAATTTCTCCAATGAATTTATTGGAGCAAAATACACCAGGACTGGCTAAAATCATATGAAAAAGTGACATAAACATATCCACATCTTAATATGTCCAACACGTTTCATCTGTTCAGACTTCTGGACAGGTGATCCATGTTTTTTTTTTTTTTTTTTTTTTTTCTTTTTTTTTTTTTTTTGACAAACATAAGGACTTACATAGTACAATAAATCCATTAGAATCTGGATTAAAACATAAGGTACATACATATCAAAACCCGACATCACTGTGGAAACAAATCTAGATACATTTCATAAACAGACTAATGGAATTTATTTACCATGTAATAAATGAGGAGAGCCATATAAAATATATGAGTGAATTTGCAATGGTTATAAAGATTCCATATAGCTATCCCATTTCTGCCAGCTAAGATGGTAGACCCTACGCTCCAATGGACAGAAATTTCTATTATTCATTAGCTCTCTATTTATAGAGATAAGATTGCGCAATTCGCTGAAAGCTGGGATTATAGGTAGCTTCCAGTATTTGACAATAAGATATTTGGCTATTAACAAAATATGGCATATCAGATACCTCTCAGTGGACGGGAATTTCTCTAAGTTCATATGGAGAATGGCAACTTGAGGAGACCAAAAAATCTGTTTGTCAAGCAATTTGCATATTAGTTGGAAGATGTCTAACCACCACTTCTGCATTTTATTGCATTCCCACCAAATGTGGTAATCAGTCCCTCGTGAGCCACATAATTTCCAACAGTAATCTGACTCCTCTGGGTTGATTTTCCTCAATTTAACTGGAGTTAAGTGCCATCTATGAATAATTTTGAAGTATAGCTCTGTATATATTATATTAATCGAGGACTTTTTTGTGGTTTTTAGACTATACTTCCAACTTGTCTCATCTAGGCAGATTCCAAGATCATTTTCCCACCCTTTAACCCCTAAGCTTTTAATAAAGGGGACAGAGTCATCAATAGGTCTACTGCACTTAGATATTAGATGTGAAAAATCTCCTTTTAGAATGATTTCCTCTATTTTCGTAGGGCTATTAATCCCTGAAAGTTTATATCCTCTCCCCATTAGATTTAGCTTGAGATTTTCGTAGTTTAACCAGTTAAATTTATTATTTAAACCCAGCTTCTGCTGCAGCTCCTGAAAGGTTAGAAGATTACCTTTATTATATAGGTAGGAGATACATCCTAGGCCTTTGTCAGATAGCATCTTTAATGAGGGACATTGCGCCCTCAAACTCAGATAATCCAGTGGGGCTACGATTGAGGGTATATTTGTTAACTGCATCTTGCTTCTATATTTATACCAAGTTTTAATGATATTGGTTAAGTTTTTTGGGAGATCGCTGTATAAAGCTTTATCGTATGCGGGTAACCAGATCAACATTAGAATGGAATGATCTTTCACTAACGATTCTTCCAGCGATAGCCATCTTGGTTTATCTTTAATAATATGCCAACCAATGAGTTGGGCAATAAATATTTTAAGATGGATTTCTTTTAGATTTGGTGCATTTAGGCCACCATTAGATAATTTACTGTAAGTTATATTTTTCCGAATTCTAGGTTTTTTCCCTGCGTACATAAATTTATCTAGTTGATCCTGTATACACTTGAGATAATTATTAGCCAAAGTATCCGGTATGGATCTCATGCAGTATGTAATTTTGGGAAGTATGTTCATATTAATTGATGCTATTCGGGCTGACCAGGATAGGTTTAGATGGCACCAATCAGTTAATATGGGTCTAATTAGCTTCATAACCTCATTAATGTTGTCATTAAGAATATTGTCAACCCGAAATGAGAATCTTATTCCCAGATGGGTTATATATTTGGAATCCCAATTGAACCTAAAATCTTCCCTTAATTTATTCTTAGTTTCCAGTGGTATACCTTTTGTTAATGTATCTGACTTTGACTGATTGACTTTAAAAAATGAGAGCCTGCCATAATCCTCAACTATTTCTTGGAGTTTGTAGCAAGCGTATTCGGGGTTTGTTATGGTTACTATAATGTCATCGGCAAAAGCCATGAATTTAAATTCTTCTTTACCTATACAAACCCCTTTGATTTCATTACACTGACGAATATATATAGCTAGGGGTTCCAAAAAGAGTGTAAAAAGAAGCGGGGATAAAGGGCAGCCCTGACGGGTGCCGTTCCCAATTTTAAATTGTTTAGATTCAAAGTCAGGGTTCACAATACGTGAGAAAGAGTTTCTATAAAGAGCTTTAACTGACTTTGAAGCGAAGTCGCCCAGGCCAAATCTCGCCAATACACACTGTAGAAATTCCCAATTAACCCTGTCGAACGCTTTTTCAGCATCTAATGAGAGTATCATTACAGGTATATCTTTATTTTTGATATAGGATAGTATATTCAGAAGACGTCTTGTATTATCTGACGTCTGGCGACCAGGGATAAATCCAGTTTGATCCGGATGGATCAGATTGACAATGATCTTCTTTAATCTATTTGCTAGGATTTTTGAATAAATTTTAACATCTATGTTTATTAGCGAGATTGGCCTGTAGCTGCTGCACTCCTCAGGGTTCTTCCCTACCTTCAAAATATTTATAATTTTTGTCTCTGTCATTTCTAATGGGATATGGCCTGATTGTTTAATTTCGTTGAATAAACTAAGCATAGATGGTTTAAGTTCAGAATGAAGCATTTTATAGAACATATGGTCGAACCCATCTAGACCTGGTGCTTTATTTGTTTTGCCTGAATTTATTGCTATTGTAATTTCTTCGCTAGATATTTCCCTATTTAGATCTAAGGATTCTTGATCCGAGATCCGAGGGATCTGGATCTTATCTAAGAAGGAATCAACAGCAGCCCTGTCTGGTATCACCAGGTTAATATCTTTATCTAAATTGTATAGATTCTCATAAAATCCCTGGAAGAGCTCACCGATTTTATCTGGGATCATGTGGACTTTTTTTTTTTATCTACTATTTTTAGGATCCTATTGAAGTTTCGCTGTTTCTTTAATCTATTCCCGAGAATTTTACCTGTTTTGTTACCAAAGAGAAAGTTGGATTGTTGCAGTCTCCAGAGGAGGTTGTCTGCCTGAGATTGTAAGATTCGATTTATTTGGTTATTTAGTGTATTTATTTGTAGTCCAATATTTTTATTTGGGCTCCTTTTGTTAAGCTGATGGAATTTCTCTAGTTCAATATATAAGGTTTTAAGAGGTAGACCCCTTTGCTTATTTAGGACTGCCATCCTGGAAATTATAGTACCCCTAATATATGCTTTATAGGAGCACCATAATGTCTTACTGGAGGACACTGTGTCTTTATTAAGCTCAAAGAATTCCAGAGTATCCTTTTTTACTGCGTCAAGATTGTCTATATTTTTAAATAGTATAGGATTGAATTTCCAACTTTTTGATACTTTTGATTCCAAAGAATCCATGAAAATGATAGAATTCATACTGTGGTCTGACCAGGGTGTTAAGATGATATCTGATTTCGCTACCAATTTTAGTGTGTTCAAATCAGAAAATATATAATCTATGCGGGATAAAGATTCAAACCGATTCGAGAAGAATGTATAATCTTTACTATTAGGATGGAAGACCCTCCATATGTCGAATAGTTCATAGCTATTCAAGATATTGGAGAAGTCGATGGCATTTTTGCATTCTTTGACTTCAGTTTTGATCTTGTGGGCCCTTTGTTTATCCATAAGGGGGTCCCTGATCTGATTAAAGTCTCCACATAGAATAAGCAGCCCTCTCTTTAATTTATATAGATCTTTCAGAAAGGTTTTTAGATAGCTGATCTGATTTTTATTAGGCAGATAGACATTCGCAATAGTAAACAGACTATTATTGATATGCCCTGACCATATTATATATCTCCCTAGATGATCTATTTTTGAGAATAATTCGGAGACCTGCAGTCTTTTATTAAACATTATAGATACTCCCTTAGATTTACTTGTGAAAGTCGAGTGTATATTAAAGGGGTATTGTTTATCGGCCAGATACTTAGATGAATCTTTCTTCATGTGAGTTTCCTGCAGGCACAATATGTCTGCTTTGATTTTCATATAGTTTATGAAGGCTATTTTCCTTTTGGTCGGGGAATTCAGTCCATTAACATTATGAGAAACTATTTTTAAACCTTTAAGCATAGGTCAAAATTTGAGAAATCATGTATCTACTTGGTACATCCCATAGTCCATATAGTGCCCACACGGGTATCGGGTTTACAACATACATCCCCCACCTGTATTGAATATATAGGAGTCTAAGGAACAGAAATTTGCTCTTACAGACCCTCCTAGATACTCCTGACAGGTGAATACAAACATAACAAATGACATTACATTTAGCAAAGCAACTACCTGATAGTAGAAAATGGCTGGATAGGTTCCCCATAACTCCATAGAGAACATGGCGGGGATAGAGAGACTCACTATATTGCTCTCGAGAGTTGTCATTAATCAAAAATATTAATATTGAGGATAAATTTTGACTTGCCTGGCTATCTGATTCACTAGATGCGCCTCTCGGCTCACGGGAAGGGAGACTAATTGGGCTATCTATGTAGCTCCGTGCCACGAGTGCTATAATTCCTATGCACAGGAAGGAAAAGAAAAAGAAAAAAAATGAAAAAAAAACAAGAAGATTACTATATGCCGAGACTGGGTTGATAACAGAATTTCCTTAATTATGATCAACTGTGAATAAAAAAAAAAAAAAAAAAAAAAAAAAAGAGAAAGAACATACAGGAATAAACACAAAAATCACAAATAAATATTCTCACATATATTGCTAAAGTGATTTGAGAGGGGTAATCCTCTAAATATGAAGAGAGGGTAAAATTATATTCAATATAATAATATACCTAGGATTGGTACTCCATTGAATTTGTGATATACTTAATAAACCCTTATAACGCCTTCCTATAGGTGCAGCCTACTCTATCCCACTTCTTTCCCCTCTCTCTCTCTTCTCCCCCTCCCCTTCTGTCTGATATTGCATATTAAGCTACACATTTCCTGATCATTTTTCTCTTCTCTTTTTTTTTTTTTTTTTTTCCTTTTTCCCTTTTATCCTTCCCCTCTTACACCCTTTGGAATTTTACTCAGGGATTGCTAATCCATGGCCACGAAATTGCTTTATTACTTCTTACACCCACCTCAGCCTCTATTCCCTAAGTAAACAGTGGGGGGGACCGTGAGGGGAGGGATCCTGGAGATAGATACGGGTTCCCAGCTATCCACACCTCAAGGCTCCTCCCCACCCCCACCCCCATACCTCCTAATTCTTTTGCCATACCCGCTCACTGGATAATAGGTTCGGTATACCGGCCCCCTGTTCTTCAACTGTTAATTCATAATTCCATGATTGTAACACTTTAGCCCCTTCCTGTACTGTTTTTATCCTGTGCCACTGCGAGTCTTTATACACTGAAAGGCCTACTGGAGATAACCATTTGTATCTAACTTCTTTTTCTCTTAACACCTGAGTGATTGGACTAAATTCTCTTCTCCTAGATAGAGTGTATACCGACAAATCTGAGAAGATTTTGAGATTCTCATATGGCGGTGGAAATTTTTGCATAATAAATGACCTCTTCATTATCTCATCTTTGTAAGAGCGATAGTGGACTCTTACAATGACCTCCCTAGGAACAGATTTATCTAGGTGTTTCGCAAGTGGTAATCTATGGATAACATCAATAGTATTTTCATTAGGTGTTACATTTGGAGCCAAGGTTAATAGGAAGCTCTCTACATAGGATTTCAAGTTACTGTCCAGTATTAATTCCGGGATGCCTCTGATGCGAAGGTTGTTCATTCTACTACGGTCTTCCATTGAAGAGATCTTATTTGTTAGATCCTCAATTCTGTTCTCCAGCGACTTGGTATATTTGAGAAGATTGTTGTTGTCCGTAATTAGGTTATCACAGATGTCTTCTACAGATTCCACCCGCAGATTTACCTCTTTAATTAGTATCGAGTTATCCGCTATTTTTTTTGTCAAATCCAGGATTAGGTTAGACTGGAACGATTGTAGCATTTCCTGCATTTTAGAGCAGGTGAGAATTTCTTCCTCCTCCACCCCCGAATTTTCCAAGCGTAGTGTCTGCGATGCTTTGTCTGGCGAGGGGGTTACTGATGATGTAGTTTTGTTAGCTACCGCCTGGATGGTAGAGCCTGAGTCCTTATATCGAGGTGAGAACATTTGGGGGAGTTTTGATGGCTCATTTTTGGCTCTATCCCTTGATTTCATTTTGGTTGGCATAGTTGTATAAAAGTAGAGCCCGCGGGTTCACACCTAGGCCTCCTTGCTTAAATACCTCAGGATACCAAGGGAAAATTAGCGTGTCCCCCTCACTGAGAGTGAGGTTTAGCTCAGATAGGGGGTTTATATCCAAACTCTATATTTTGAGTATATCTAATATAGGCTGTGGAATAGGGAGGGAAAGATGTATATAAAAGCCCTTCTTCTGCAGGTTCTTCACCCACAGTTGATCTTTGTTTCACCATATGCTAGTGAAGCCCCCCACCTGCTCCAGCTCACACCCCCTCTATACAGTCTGGGCCCCCTACCTCAGTTATATTGGCCACAGTTAGACTTCTAGAATTACCTGTGGCTACTGGTCTTGTGTATCCTTTGGCTCACTGGATTCAATGCTGGACCCGGTACCCCAATCTTTAGGTTGCTCCCAGATGCAGGGGGCCACATTCACAGTCAGAGGAGAGACTTTGCTTCCAGGCCAATCGTAGCAGCAGGGAGCACAGTCGAGAGCACTGTCAAGATCCGTCTATTGGCAGCACTTCTTGAAACTTCACGTAGTTAAGTGAGTGCCGTGGCAATCAGAGTGTTATGATGTTTCCCCCCGTGCAACGCGCCTCCTCAGATGCCTGTTCGCATCTACACAGCCGAGGACGGAGCTCCAGCTGGAGGTTGTATCCGGAGACCAAGAATCACATCCGGAGGCACTGCTTCCACCTCCACCTCCTACGCGCAGGGCTTCAGTGTCGGCGTGACACACCGCCGGACCCAGCAGCGCCCCAGCAGCGTGGGTGAAGACACAGCAGCGGGCCAGCGCAAAATGGTGAGCAATGGTGGTGTAGAGGGTGTTAGATGAGAGCCAGGCAGTCAGTCAGTTTTTTAACATTAGAGAGCATCAGAGAGCCCTCATCCCCGCCATCCAGACGTCAGTTACACTGACGGACCGTCCATTTCCGGTTGCCTCATCACAATAGTTTGGACAGGTGATCCATGTTGTAGACTTCTGGACAGGTAATCCATGTTGTAGACTTCTGGACAGGTAATCCATGTTGTAGACTTCTGGACAGGTGATCCATGTTGTAGACTTCTGGACAGGTGATCCATGTTGTAGACTTCTGGACAGGTGATCCATGTTGTAGACGTCTGGACAGGTGATCCATGTTGTAGACGTCTGGACAGGTGATCCATGTTGTAGACGTCTGGACAGGTGATCCATGTTGTAGACGTCTGGACAGGTGATCCATGTGGAGGAAGTATGATAGCTGATGATATTTAAATAGATCCTGTTTTTTTATTATTCTTGTGTTCCAATGCATGGTGTATAACCGCAGTCTACTATATGGCTGGCACTTGTTTTCTTTATGAATACATTTGCTATTCCCATTCCAAGCTAAATGGTTTATGCCTGGCTTTGTGTACACCAGTTATGAAAGTTTTTGTATTGTCTAAAATTGTGGTCAATTTAATGAAATCCGGATAGATATTTTATGTTATGCAAACATATTGTACCAGTCTTTATGTAAAAAATTGTATGTATGCCTAGAGACCAGAGAAATAGGCAGGCTTGGTTTTGAAAGATGACACTAGTGATAATCAGAGGAATTATTGAAGTGAAGTGCCTGGTAGCAAACACTGGTTTGTACAACCCTTAGGCCACCCTGACTTTCCTTGAGTATCTTGAGGTCTAGCATGTAAGTGTTCTTAGTAAACTTGTGAAAATGATTCTGTTTCTATTTATATCTTAGGGATTTTCAGTGAATAGAGAGGAAGTTTCCCTTTTTTTTTTATTTATTACAATACACCCACGTCCTTTCAGTCTCCAGTAAAGAGTACACCTCAAGTAAACTCTTCTTAACTTTATGCTTTTATAAATGTACTGGCTTTGCTGCCATCTTTATGATTAAGTAGAATATATAATGTCTCATGTATTCCATTCTCTTGAGTTCTATGGAATTCAAGTTTTTCATGTAACAAATTTACATCAATCCACAGAATAATATTGAGCATAAATAAACCAAGATCACAAAAAAAATCAATCTAAATACTATCTTTGTACTTCTGTGGGGGCCGAATGCTGGAGGTGTTGGCTTAAGACTGTGGCTGTTATCCTATTATTTCTGTAATAACCAAATCATTCAAAACTGGGTTGTTTTCTCCTTCTCTGTCCTGACATAAGGGAACTACCTCACACAAAACACAACTAAGATTATAATACACTTTCTCATGATTTCTCGTCTTGACTACTGCAACTCGCTTCTTGCTGGCCTGCCCAACTACCCGCCTTCCCCACTTCAATCCATAAGGAATGCCTCCGCCAGACTCCTCTTCCGTACACAACGTTCAGTTTCGGCAGCACCTCTCTGTCAATCACTCCACTGGCTTCCCTTAGCCTCCAAAATAAAATGTAAAATCATGACCCTGACATACAAAACCCTCGACAACACTGCACCCTCTTATATCTCTACTCTCATCTCCAAATACTCCCCCAAGCTCCCTCTTCGTTCTGCTAACGACCTTCTTCTTTCTACCACTCTTGTCACCTCCTCTCACTCCCGCCTCCAGGACTTTTCTCGTGCTGCCCCTATTCTCTGGAACTCCTTGCCTCGCTTCACCAGACTATCCTCCTGCCTCAAATACTTCAATAAAAACACATCTCTTTAAAGAAGCCTATAACCTTCCATCCTAACACGTACACCAATTCTCTTTACCTACTGTACCACATAAAAACGTCAACCTTTAGATTGTAAGTCCGCAAGTTTTCAGTCTTGCATGGTGCTTTGGGGAAAGCTCTATGGACACCGGATTCCAAGCTCGAAAACAGGGCCCTCCATTATTAGCAATGTGTTAATTTTGAATTTGCCTGGAACTTAACTTGTGTATATCTCTACAGAATATGTTGGCGCGTTACAAATAAACAATAATAATAATATTAAGGAAACCTTGTGCCTTATTCCTCACTGTAAAACTGATTAAGATAACACAGAGAACTGACTCTCAATGGATCCTTATTTACTCCTCTTCTCAAGTTTCTTTCAATCATGGATAAAACACATTGAGCCTCATTCAATTGAGGGCTCGCAACCCGATCGCAGACAGTTAAATGTCTGCAATTGAGTTGTGTGCTCCACTTGGTCTCCGTTTGCGATGGTATTTAATTCGACAAGGCCGCAAGTTATGGTCCGATACCGAAAATTGGAAACCATGCCGTCCTATGTAGCATTTCTGGGCCTGAACATGATTAATTAAGCAAGCCCGTAACTCCCTAGACAGAAACAGGTAATAGAAATGAAGCCGTCAGCGATTCGGCTCTGATATGCGATCAGACTCTCATATATAACCCCATGATGCAGGGGTCCCCATTGGGACCCCCGCAGGGGCCCCACATTATCTCCTTGCTGCAGGGGACCTACCCTCTTAGCTCCTATCCTACCCTCTTAGCCCCTATCCTACCCTCTTAGCCCCTATCCTACCCTCTTAGCCCCAATCCTACCCTCTTAGCCCCAATCCTACCCTCTTAGCCCCTATCCTATTCTATTTACCTCCCTCTACCCTACCTTATTAACCCCTACCCTACCAACCCCTATCCTTTTTTATTTGTTGTCCTTAGTGTGGTTTTAGGAAAATTCTTAGGGGGTTAGGTGGGTAGTGCATGGGCTAATAGGGTAGGGTAGAGGGGGGGGGTTACTAGGATAAGGTTAATATGGTAGGGGTTTATTGCGTCTAGATAGGGGTAACTGGGTCTAGATAGGGGTAACTGAATCTAGATAGGGGTAACTGGGTCTAGATAGGGGTAACTGGGTCTAGATAGGGGTAACTGGGTCTAGATAGGGGTAACTGGGTCTAGATAGGGGTAACTGGGTCTAGATAGGGGTAACTGGGTCTAGATAGGGGTAACTGGGTCTAGATAGGGGTAACTGGGTCTAGATAGGGGTAACTGGGTCTAGATAGGGGTAACTGGGTCTAGATAGGGGTAACTGGGTCTAGATAGGGTTAATTAGGTATGGTGAGTATTAAATAGGGTTAATTACTTAGAGGGGGTAATTTAGATTTATTGGGGTGGATAATAAGGTAGTGTAGGGTACTTAGTGGCATTTATAGTGTTGATGTCGGGGTTAATTATTGTCCCATAAGGGTCTATATAGACCCTTGTGGGACTGATGGGGTTACTTTTAGGCAGGGGGTAATTTAAATTGTAGCACGGGTCCTTTTAGGAACCGCGGTAGGAAATTTTAATTTTTGAAATGCTGCAGGGTTTTTTACTTCTCATAGAAATATTCTGTCATAAAAAATGTGTAATATAATGACAACTATTGGTTTATGCTTGAATTAAGTGGAAACATGGTCTGTACTAGTGGCTCCCAAACGCTATCCTCCGACACCTATCCCCAACACCAAAAGACAAGCTTTTATAAAGCTGGAGCTGTTTTAATCGTTAATCAGTCATTGAGATTGAGCCCCTTGTTGTTAAGACCTGATGGTGGTCCATGGGGAATGGTTCAGAAATTACTGGACTTCGCTTTAGTTAGTACTGTATGTAAAATTAGGCATGTAGTGTCCTAAGAGGGGACCCTGTATTGCTAACTGAGTTTCTACACTGTAATTGCTTTTTATACCCGTAGCTGCTTGATGATTCGATAAAGACTTTTCTCAAACACTTCACCCTTCAGTATCTCTAGCCTTGTGTTACTGAGATGATGGAGACACTTCATGCTGCTTTAATATGCTACCTTGTGCTTGCTTTGGTCAATGTTTCACTAATATCGCTTTAGTCATACTATTGTGCTTTATCAAAATAATTTAGTGATAGTTAATCTTCAAAGAAACAAATATTCAGTTAAACAAACTGATCAGACATAGATGGACTGTAGATAAATTTAGTTTCAAGCCTAAAGACTCATGTGCTGGGTCATATGTTACCCTGAGGTTCTGATGTATCAAACTTCCCATGGTGCCTCTCAGTTCAATTTAATTTCTTGTCATCTCTTGTCCTCATTTCAGCATTTCATACTTCTTCTGTGCATCATGTTTCTATTTTTTATGCTGTAGGCATGACACACTGTGTTCATTTGGACTTTTCTACAGCTAGCGATGTGTATTTTATTACATATAACCATGTTATTTTTTTTCAAATTCAGGAATAGGATGGATGCACGTATAGCAAGGATGCACTCTTTCTGAAACTTGTTTATCTTGCCGGAAGCTGTTCTGTACTTCATATATATTGTGTTATACTGAATATATAAACACCGACATCATATTGTCAACAATAAGTTATCTATTTTTATGCATGCTTTAATAGCAGCATCTATTTCACTGCAATTAAAGGTGGAAATTAATAAATCAAAATTTATAAAACATTTGACGGCTCCTTCATCCTGTGTCACCTTTCTATCCCTGTATTTTCTACAGTATATCTCTCTGTATAATCCTCCCCACGCACACAGGTCCTTTTATCTTTGAATGTGTCCACCATCTTTCTACCTATCTGACTCCTGGTATCCCATACGTTTCCTTATGTTATTGGTTTAAATGGGGCATGGCTTAGTTTTGTTCTGTTTCATATTTAATAGTTTAGTGCCTCAAAAGCCTTACAAGTAAGAGTGTCCGAGATCTGCTCCCCCTTCTCTTTTGAGACTGTACTATTATTTTTATCCTGTATTTGTAACGACAGTACAAGCTAGGCTGAGCTAAAAGCTTGTAGTTATAGAAAAAAAGCGTAACACTCTTAAGTATGGCCAATATCATCCAAAGCTATTAGAACTAGTTTAAAGTGAAAAAATGGCACTGGAGTAAGGAGACAAATCAGAAATATGTAACCTTTATTGAAAGTAATTTAAAAACTTTCTTAACTATATACACATTTATATACATTGATGATAAGAAAGACAGTCTGCTGTATTTTATATATCACATTTATAAGTAATATATTGCGATGGCCAATCGTGCAGAGAGTATAGTTAATGAATCAGTTCTGTGAGGCAAGGCAGTGTTCTCTGTCCTGTGCTCATTTATCATTGTACAGGTGAGTAGGTGGGGTCTATTTTAGCAAGGGAAGAGCAAGCTTGGGAGCTTGCAATCATTTCTAGTGTAAGTGTAGTTAGTGTGTAGGATATTGAATAAAAGGAGGAAATCCAAAGGAAAGGGGTATTATAAGAAAAGACAGAAAACAAACGTATATATTTTTTTTCTGTTTTGTTTGGGTTAAGGTGTAGAAAAGCAATCTTTATACAAATACATTGATTTGTTTTTTCACTGTATTTTTGTAACTGATAATCATGAGTCAGTCCAGTGGCAACCTCACTCAGTGTACATCCTGCCAAATCTATGCACTACTGGAACAGATGATCCATGGTCCATACCTCTGACAGGTGTGAGCATGTTGCCTCTCTGGAAGCTCAAATTGAAGATCTGGAGAGGAGAATTGCAGCACTTAGTGATACTGCTCCACTGAAAAGGCAGGTGCTGCTCATGGAGCACAGTTTAGCTGGGCCTGGTATGGAGGGAGGAGCTGGGGCTAGTGAGGATTGCCAGGGAGGTAGCTCGGTTACAGTTAGAAGGGGAATCAGGGGGAACAGGAGGAGGCAGGCCTTTTTTGTGTTGGCAAACACCAACAGATTTGCCAGATTGAGTGAAACTGTTGGGGATGTCCATTCAGGAATGGCAATGCCAGATAGAGCTGTTCCTTCTCACAGCCGGGCGAACAGTTCTACTGGAGGAGAGGGAGGGCAGAATAGGCAGAGCAACAGACATGTTTTGGTGATAGGGGACTCTATTATTAGGAAGGTAGACAGGGTGATTTGTCACCCAGATCCCAGCAATCGAACAGTTTGCGGTCTCCCTAGTGCTCGGGTTCGGCATGTTGTGGATCGGGTGGATAAATTATTGGGAGGGGCTGGTAATGAACCGGCGGTCTTGGTACATATTGGTACCAATGACAAAGTTCGTGGAAGATGGAGCGTCCTAAAGAATGATTTTAAAGAACTAGGGAATAAGCTTAAAGCAAGGACCTCCAAGGTAGTTTTTTCTGAGATACTACCAGTGCCACGTGCTAGCCCAGAGAGGCAGAAGGAGCTTAGGGAGGTTAATGCGTGGCTAAAAAAGTGGTGCAGTGCAGAGGGTTTAGGTTTTTTAGAGCACTGGGCTGACTTCTCACTTGGGTACAATCTCTGTAGCAGGGATGGATTGCACCTTAATGATGGGGGAGCTTTTATGCTAGGGGATAGGATGGTAGAACGACTGGGGGATTTGTTAAACTTGTAGTTGGGGGGGGGGGGACTATATAGAAATATTGGGGTAAATAGGGTAGAGAGGGAAAGGGATGAATTAGTTACCCATGGAAGAGGAGAAGGGGGAGGGTTACAATAGACAGTAGGGCGGTATTAATAGGGGCCTCAAATACAGTGGCAAGCACTTCACAACGGCAGAGCCATAGCAACATAAAGTGTATGCTTGCTAATGCAAGAAGTTTGCCTGGGAAAATGGACGAGCTAGAATTATTAGCAGTACAAGAAAAATGGGGCTTAATAGGCATTATTGAAACATGGTGGGATGAATCTCATGACTGGACTGTTAATCTGGATGGTTATAACCTATTTAGGAAAGATAGGGGAATGGTAAAAGAGGAGGAGGGATCTGTCTGTATGTAAAGCCGGAATTTAAGTCTATAGTCAGAGAAGATATTTATGCTGGAACTAACGGCATCATTGAATCCTTGTGGGTTGAGCTAAATAGTGGAGGAGCTAATTCTAAACGCATATTGGTGGGAGTATGCTATAAACCCCCAAATATAGCTGAAAGTGAGGAAATCCAATTATTGGTACAGATTGGAAATGCAGCTAAGCATTAGCAAGTTCTAATAATGGGAGACTTTAATTACCCTGAAATAAACTAGATAAATGAGACCAGCAGCTCAGCTAAGGGGAGCAGGTTCTTGAGTACACTCAGGGATCATTATCTGGCCCAGGTAATACAAGAACCTACTAGAAATGGGGCCATCTTGGATTTAGTCATCACAAGTAATATTAATATAATATAAAATGTTAAAATAGGGGAACCCTTGGGGAACAGTGATCACAAAACCGTATCATTTGAGATTGAATACAAAAAACAGAGTTGTAAGGGGCCAACAAAAACTCTACATTTTAAAAGGGCTAACTTTAATGGGCTAAGGGCAGCAATACTACATATAGACTGGGACAAATAACTTACAGGGAAAATACTGAAAATAAATGGACAACATTCAAATCCTTACTAAATAAACATACTCATCAGCATGTACCATGTGGAAATAAAATTAATAGGAGTAAATCATATCTCATGTGGCTTAACAATGACTTAAAGATCATGATGAGGAAAAATAAATATGCATTTTAAATTATACAAGGAGGAGGGAACAGAGGCAGCTTTATGTGACTATAAGGAAATCAACAAGTCTTGCAAAAGGGCTATTAGACTGGCTAAAATAGAAAATGAGAAGTCAGTTGCAAAGGAAAGCAAGACTAACCCTAAAATATTTTTTTAATATATTAATGGGAAGAAGGCGAGGAAGGAAGCTATAGGAACATTACAATGTTACACAGGCCATCTGATAATTAGTGACCAGGAAAAGGCAGATGAGCTAAATAGGTTATTTTCGTCGGTATACACAAGGGAGGTACCAGTGGTTGGGACACCGCAACATAATGGGGCTACACTACCATCACTAAATAATTGGTTAAAGCAGGAAGAAATCCAAAAGAGATTGGAGAAAATAAATGTTAATAAAGCCCCAGATGCTGATGGAATACATCCAAGGGTACGGAGGGAGCTGGGTTCTGTAATAGCCAAACCATTATATCTAATCTTTCAAGACTCGCTCACTACAGGGTCTCTACCGGATGACTGGAGAAAAGCAGAGGTGATACCTATATTTAAGAATGGAGCAAGAGCAAATCCGGGGAATTATAGACCAGTGAGCCTCACATCTGTAGTTGGGAAGCTTTTAGAAGGGTTAATAAGGGACAGAATACAAGAATATGTCTATTTGAACAAGATCATAGGTAGCAGTCAACACAGATTTATGAAGGATAGGACGTGTAAGACCAATCTAATTAGTTTCTATGAGGAGGTTAGTAGGAACTTGGATCAGGGCAACTCAGTGGATGTAGTCTTTTTGGATTTTCCAAAGGCATTTGATACAGTGCCACATGAAAGACTATTGAGCAAACTAAGGGATACAGTAATTGCAGTAAATATCTGTTCGTGGATCGAGAGCTGGCTAAAAGACAGGAAGCAAAGGGTTGTTGTAAATGGAACATACTCCGATTGGACTAATGTGGTAAGTAGGGTTCCTCAAGGTTCAGTATTAGGTACTCTCCTTTTTGACATATTTATTAATGACGTAGAAGTAGGACTCGAAAGTAGTGTCTCCATTTTTGCTGATGACACGAAGTTGTGCAAGGTAATACAATCCGATAATGATGTACTTTCCCTACAAAGGGATTTGCATAAATTAGAGAAATGGGTGGCTAAATGGCAGATGAGATTTAATACAAATAAATGTAAGGTTATTCATTTGGGAAGGAAAAATAGCCATGCAATTTATAATTTTAATGGAGCAAATCTAAGGGTATCAGACGTTTGAAAGTGATTTGGAAGTACTAGTGGAGAACCACCTAGGTAGCAGTGCTCAATGCCAAATCGCAGCTGCAAAGGCAAGTAACATATTAGCATGTATTAAGAAGGGTATAGAAGCCAGGGAAGAAAATATAATTCTGCCACTATACAAATCCCTAGTATGCCCTCATTTGGAATATGGAGTACAATTTTGGGCACCACTTCATAAAAAAAACATTTTAGAGCTGGAAAAAGTACAGAGAAGGGCTACAAAACTAATAAGGGGAATGGAGGGGCTAAGTTATGAAGAAAGACTAACCAAATTAAACTTATTTTCCCTAGAAAAAAGGTGTCTACGAGGGGATATGATTACCTTATTTAAATACATCCAGGGTCAATATAAGGCTTTGTCAAGTGAACTTTTTGTAGCAAGAGATTTTCAACTGACAAGAGGACACCCTTTGAGGTTAGAGGAAAAAAGATTTCACCTTAAACCAAGAAAAGGGTTCTTCACAGTTAGGGTGGTTAAACTGTGGAATTCTCTACCAAAGGAGGTGGTGACAGCGAATTCCATAGACAACTTCAAAAAGGGGTTAGATATATTTTTGAATAAAGTGGGCATTCAAGGCTATCCTAGATAACTAGCAAAGGAATATTGATCCAGGGAGAATTTGAGAATTTTGATTGCCAGTTTCTGGGGTCAGGAAGGATTTTTGCTTTTTCCCCTTAGGAGACAATTGGCAAAGTTTCAAAGTTTTTTTTTTTTTTCTGTTTGCCTTCCTCTGGATCAATTAACAATTAATAATAAATAGTCCACATATTAAAAAGATCAATAGAGATCTAAAAAGGTTGTACTTGATGGACTAACTCTTTATTCATTCTCAAATGCTATACTATTAATAATCATTTAGCAACTAATTAATAACTAATCCGCATATTGCAGATCAGAGGAGATCTTAACAGGTTGAACTTGATGGACTGAAAGTCTTTTTTCAACCTTAATTACTATGTAACTACATAAATTAATGGTGTCACGAACACTCTCTTGAGTCGCTCTGAATATTAATACCTCATAGTAATGCACAATTGCAGGACATATATATGCACAGCTCACTATGTACATTAGCGGTGTCTTGCTTTATCACTTTGGTTATCCTATATATCAATACATCACATTTTAAGAAATACTTCTAAGTAATATATATAGAGTGTACATATGATGTAGTGCAATTTAATATCTCTGTGCACCAATTTATCTTTTATGTAGCTTGACAGGTGTATACAGCAGCCTCTGTTGCATATATATGTAGAGCTTAAAGCTTACATACAAAAATCACAGTTTCTTATAGTTTCCCTCTGTAATCAGATGAAGTATAAGGCATGTTCTTAAAAAAAGTAATCGTGATCATCGGCACAAAGGATGTGCTGCCTCCTGTAGACTGCATAACACAGGAAGTGCAGCAACAAACTGGGTCTGATTGTACTCAGAATTACATGGCTAAAAGTGTTAATAAAGGTGCTTAGAAAATGCAAACCTTTCACACAGCCACACATGGAAACCAACACACGATATCTGGCAAAGAGCTGCCCCCTCTCTACTAACTACTGCTATCTCTTTGCATATCTAAGCTGCTCTGGCAAATTGAGGTGGAGCACTAGGGGGTACCAAGTACAGGCGGACCCATGGTTCTGCATGAGATATGCTCCTGATAACATCTTTAAATCGAACTTGTTTGTAACTCTGATCCTTGGTGCAGAATAATAATACTATAATGGCTCATGTAATAATAATAATAATGTTACAGAAACTATTGTTCTCTTTATTCAAGCAAACAGAACATAAAAATAAACTCATACAAAAAGCCTTGGGAAGCCCTTTCTTTGGCATGGATCGTCTTAAAGCCTTGAGAGCCAGTTCTTAATATATATGTTTAGTATATTTACCTCACTGTAAGTGCTCTTCATTGTGTGTGAGAGCACATGATTTCATGTGAAAGTGATCTATTGCTTTTTTTTTTTTTAACTAAACTAAGAACAGTTAAAAAATGTGCAGTCTTGGGTTTGTTTACAAACACACTGCAGACTGCCCCATGATTTACAGCATCTGCCGGGAACAGCTATTCCAAGCTCCGTGTGAACAGAAAGAATTATGGTTTAACTCTGCTTTCAGGAATTTCATCAGCTATGAGTTACCCCCAAGTATCATATTTGTGAGTTTCTAGCAGTCATTTCCCTGCACAGATGAATGTGTGAAGGATTAACCCTCTTTCTGATCTGCTCTCTGCACATAGCTCTTGCTGTCAGTCTCTCTGGAGGCATGCCTAATTCTCATGTAAACAGAACTTCATTTATGATAGGTGCCTTTTTTTTTTTACAGAAACAATTTCAAAATTGCAAAGTATTTCATGTTTTCAGGAGTACATAACGGTGGTGTGCTTTAAGTTGTGCTGAATTAAGCGTGCATCGTCTTTAACCTGGGGACCTCTTGTATTTGACCTCTTTGGGACTCTGTTAGCAGACTCATGTTGCTTTGAAAACTCATATCAAAGTTCTATTTGCAAGGCCAGTTTTATAGCTGACTCATGATGCAATTGGCAAAAAAACAAAAAAGCTGCATTTGTTATTTCTTTACAAAGTTAAACTCTTTTTCCATGTGGTGATTCCATTATTTTGTACACCCCTGTATAACTTCAGGAAAATAATTATATATTTTGTCTGTGGAGTCAAGAAAGGTTTTCAACCTTTTGGAAAAATGTTCATATTCCTATACATGAAAACATAGCTTATTGTATTTAACAAATATGACAATTAAAAAGCTTTAAGGAATCTTTCAACTGGACTGAAGCTAAGCAGCATTTGTGGTTAGACAAATGACTTGTCACCAGTGTCTTCTGCACCTTCTGTACTGGAGAATAAGATGCCCATGGAATTCATACAGCTTGAGAATTATTATTGTGTGTGTGTTTAGGAAACATGAGTGGCCAATCATAAACTTGCTGACATTAATGGTCAAGTTTGGTGAAGAATCACCATGAGAGTTGGGGGCCGAAACGGATTTTGAGCTTTCTGCTTGAAAGTGTCATCTGTTAACTAGAGCCATCTAAAACACCTGTATTTATGAGCATAGAGTTTTTGCAAAGCTGTTTGTTTCTTTTTTTTTCCTTCTAAAATGAAGGTGACAACAGTTGGTGTGATAATTAGCAAATGGAAGAAACACAAAATAATTGTCAGTCTCCCTCGGTCTGATGCTCCGTGGAAGATCTCACCTTGTGGAGTTTCAATGACCATGACAACGATGAGGAATCATCGGGAGCATCTTGTTAACAATCTCAAGGCAGCTTGGGCCATAGTCTCCAAGAAAACAATTGGTAACACACTACGCCGTGAAGGACTGAAATCCTGCAGTGCCCTTGCTCAAGAAAGCACATGTACAGGCCTGTCTGAAGTTTGCCAATGAACATCTGAATGATTCAGAGGAGAACTGGATAAAAATGTGTTGTGGTCAGATGAGACCAAAATCGAGCTCTTTGGCATCAACTCGCCGTGTTTGGGTTATAGGCAGCATTCCTCCTCCTCCAAAGAACACCATCCCCACCATCAAACATGGAGGTGGAAGCATTTTGCTTTTGGGTTTTTTTTCTGCTAAGGGAGCAGGACAACTGCACCGCATCAAAGGGACGATGGACGAGGCCATGTACCGTCAAATCCTGGGTGAGAACCTCCTTCCCTCAGCCAGGGCATTGAAAATGGGTCGTGGATGGGTATTCCAGCATGACAATGATCCAAAACACACAGCCAAGGAAACAAAAGAGTAGCTCAATAAGAATCACATTAAGGTCCTGGAGTGGCCTAGCCAGTCTTCAGATCTTAATCCCATAGAAAATCTGTGGAGGGAGCTGAAGGTTTGGGTTGCCAAACATCAGCCTCAAAACCTTAATGACTTGGAGAGGATTTGCAAAGAGGAGGGGGACAAAATACCTCCTGAGATGTGTGCAAGCCTGGTGGCCAACTACAAGACACGTCTGACCTCTGTGATTGCCAACAAGGGTTTTGCCACCAAGTACTAAGTTGAAGGGGTCAAATACTTATTTACCTCATTGACCTGCAAATCAATTTATAACTTTTGTGACATGTGTTTTTTCCTTTTTATTTTGTTCTGTCTCTCACTGTTAAAATACACCTACCATTAATATTATAGACTGATCATTTCTTTGTCAGTGGACAAATGTTAAAAATCAGCAGGGGATCAAATACTCCCCCCACTGTAGATGGAGATGCCACTCATTGACTTAAAATTATACAATTAAAATGGCCTTCCCAAGATAGGAAAAAAGACAAAGATAAAAAAAGTTCAGTAGTGCTATGGCGTTATGTCGTTAATATTTTGTTGGTCAAAGGAGGACTTTTTGATTAAACCAGCAAGCAAATTGATTCCCGTGGTGCTTTAATAAATCTAAAGCGACTGTGTCACCCAGCATAAGTTTGTTTCTATTTAAAGCATTACAAATTATATCTATATTATACACGCCTTTTTTTTGTTACAGCACATAATTATGTACTTGTTTGCATGTGTGTAAATGCTAATTTGTGATGCCTTGTGCTGGAAATATGACATTTCTTTGCAACCATGTAAGCAAGCATAATATATATTAATATTAGTAGTACATGGTAACACAAGGTTGGAATGTGATTGCAAAAAAGTTAGCACATCAAAGCAGCACGTTAAAATGTGGGCGCTATGTGTTAGAATAATAATGCATTTTATTGTATTATGTGCACATTATTTTACCAGCTACAGTTATTGTTTTAAATGGGCATGACAAACTTTAAAAATAATTTTAGAGTGATCTAGTCTAGTCTTTTTTTTTTTTTTTTTTTTTACCATCAGTTTTTATTAGGCAATGGTACATCGCATTATGCAAATTAAACATTTATATACAATAGGTACAAAGCACGTAAATACAGTTTCCTGATGCCTTTAATAGCTGTTATCTAAGCCTTGTATCCAATTCTTTCCCAGGAGTTATCAGTTCCCTCTCCGGAGAGCTTTCTACCATTGCCCGCTTTTTTTTTTTTTTTTTACTATTCTTTATGTAACCAAAGTAAAACACAAAACATGAAATTATGTGCAGTTCCTTCATCTTTCAACCAGCAGTTTTTTTCATCATCCGCCCTCTCCAGCACCAACCTCTTTTTTTTTTTTTTTCCTCCTTCTTCCCATCTATAGGTTTGTATCTTAGTTAGGATTCTATTGAGATACTGTCCGGCTCCATTAGCCAGGGAGCCCATATATCTGTAAATTTTGGAATCGAGTCTTCTAGAAGGTGTGTTATTCGTTCGTTAATTAAAATAAAGTTGATTTTGTTTTTTACTGCCCGAAGACTCAAGTCCGGGGATTTCCACTGTCGAGCAATATGGCTTTTTGTAGCCAGCATCATGAATTGTAATAGCCTATTTTGATGGGATGTTAAGAGCGTATGTGGAAGGCCTAGTAAGCTGACTTCAATAGATTCATATACTTTAATTTTAATTTTTTTTGAAGCTAGTTCAAATATTTTCGACCAGAGTCTTTTCGCTTTGGGACATAACCACCATATATGTAAGAATGTACCTGGATCTCTGCATCCTCTGAAACATTTTGTGTCTTGTATTAGCCCCCATTTAAAGAGTTTAGCTGGTGTGTGGTATATTCTATGTAGAACCTTTATTGACGTCTCCAGAACGCTGTAGTTCAGTGACCCTCTAGTTAAGCTACGCCAGCTTTGTTTCCAAATTGATTGGTCCATGGTGTATCCTAGGTCTTTTTCCCATTTTTGTATATAATTAATTTTTTGTGACCTCGGTGGTTCATTAAATGTATTATATAGTATACTTATATTGTTGCTCGACAGTGGAGTGTCCTTACATATTCTAACTAGCCAATTGGTTACTGGGGGTCCTAGTGATGCTATAGTGGAGCTGCTAGTCTAGTCTTTTTAATCCCTTCTGGATCACTACCTTGTTGTGGTGAAGGGGCTTGTGTACCTCAGTGAAGCTGTGAGCTATACCATGTAAGGTCACCCAAGATGGGCAGGTCATTGCAGAGAGGTCAGATTGGAGCAGGATCTGACAACCCACTCTAGTATCTTTTTCATGAAAACCATATAGATAAGCACAACCAGAAACACAGACAAATGTGCCTGGCAGCATGCTACGTTCATATGGTCACCGAGTCGGACATGAGTGAAAAACAACAGAAGTCTACTGCATAAGGCAAGGGAAGAAGTCCTTCCCAAACAATATTTTATATTTCTAGATTATTCAATCATTTTTTTAAATAATTACATTTGGGAAATGTCATGTTTCCTTTTCCTTTCTACATATCTGCATTTTTACAACTTTTTATTTGGCCATTTTAATAGAAAATGGGACTGGACTGGCATTCTTTCATCTGTGGTACTGAAGCCAGAGGGAGGCTAGTTGTGAATATAGTTCGTTGTGACTGCCAAGCCCATTTGTGTTAGCATCTGATTGTTAAAGTAAATGCAGACAAGTGGATTAATGTAAACCAGGTATTTCCTAATACTTGGCTGATAACCGCTGCTCTTTACACAAAGGTCCATCCATGTAAATTGCACCTGACTTAGTTTACAATTTAGCAGACTATGAAACAAAGTTGTTAAACATTAAGGACAAATACCAACTTTTTAAATAGGATAATAGGATAAAGGCAACATTGTATACTGGCCAGGACATTTATTTTGAATCTGATATTGAATTTGGCATTATCTGCCCTGAGAGTTTTTTTTCTTAAAGGCAAATTTAAGTTTCCTGGATTATGAAATCAAGCTTAAAAATCATAATTTGTTTTCTTCTCTGCTCTTTCTTTCTTTCTTCTCTGTTTTCTTTCTTTCTTCTCTTTCTTCTCGCTCTCTCTTTTTCTTTCTTTCTTTTTCTAAAACTAGTTATGCGATTTTTAGTTTATATTTTTATGGCCTTCTCACAAAAAGCTTAATGTGGCCAATTTAAACTGTTGAGTTAGTTTACAGGAGAAACAAGCAGCTGCATGGTCCAACATTGTGTAGGGCATGAGTGTAGACACTTTCAGCAATCAATCTATTTTCAGTTGACCTAACTGTTCATCCGATCATCAGGACAATAGTGTAATAAGGTGTTTAACAAGAAAATGAATGAGTGACAGTTGGTGCCTTGGAGCCCATAGTTATTTTATGGGTACTTTTATGGGAATGTATCAGTACTCTCTGATCCTATTTCAATGAAGATTATAAAATAAAAATGTAGATGTTAAACCACAGACCCCTTACATAAGATGTTCTGTAGGCCTTGCCCATTGCAGGTTCCATTGCCTTAATTGGTACAGCTTATTTTTATATAGCAGTTTCAGGGAAAACTTTAAATAAATTCCCAGAACTACATCAATTCAGCAGCAGTTTGAAAGGTATATGAAATGCATTTAACTTTTTGAGTTCTTTATCACAGAGCATCACTGATAACTACAGTGTCCATTTTGAAATATTTATAGTGGTTATTTTTATGTAGAAATTTAGCAACTATTTTGCACGTTGAAATGAGACGTACTCTTTCTGAGTTGTTGGTTAACATGATCATAGTGCATAATAGTGACCGAATTCAACATCACAAATCAGTACAGCAGGAATTTTACAGATGCCATGCGCTCTTGAGTGATATTTTAATTTATGATAATTTCTAGAGCACAATAAAGCTAAAATATATTTTGTTAACCCCTTTTTGTACATCGCCTTACAGTGTTCCCTGCCCTTGTGTATTCCAACTATCTTTATTCCATCTCTGTTCGTGCTTGTCCTTTCTATGTCAGCATATTCACATAGAAATGCAGCATCTGTTAATTATCGAATATACCACGCCACATTACCTTGTAAAACGCTTCACTTTGTGACATCTGTTCCCTATTTATTTGTCAACATGAACTTTGAATGCGGTTCTCACTAGCTTAACCGTGTTTGTTTTCTGCGTTTCAGTGTGGATGAATTAAAATGTAATGGCGATGAAGAGGATGACGACCCTGAAGCCATGCCAGAAGACAGCAGCCTCGTTACTTTGGGGTATGCAGTGATTTTAAATTTAAGTGGTTTTATGTCAAAACCAAAATAAGAATAAGAGAAGCACACCTGAGAACAGACAACTGTAAACAGGCTGCAATTCAGCATTTTAGTTGCAGTCTGCCATCAAAGATATGTCAGCCCTGAAATGTGAAACGTGGAAGAAACAACAAGATTGTTGATAGACAGAGAGGTGGGAATCTTGGCAGGCTTTTCTTGGGTGGTGTAAACAGATATCCTACAGGACTGTTCTCCTTTGTAATGGTACAAGTTAGCTACAGCTTGGGAGGCTTTACCCTAAATGCTTAGGCTTGTCTCTTGCTAGTTGTGCTTCTTTACTCAATAGCCAATTTCTGCTTTTCTTTTAGATTTCTTGCTTTGTTTCTATTGATCTAGAAGACAACCTATAAAGTTGAGTTAAACATTTGAAGACTTACATTTGTCTTCCAACCCATATATCTACCCTCACTGAAGTTTACTAAATGTTTTAATCCAGCATTCCAGGAACAATTTATATGTAAATAGTCTGAAAATATCCTGAAAAACAACTTAAAATATGCAAAATGTTTGAGAATGGGAAATAAAATAAAATAAAATAATATAGTTTCAAGCAACCTTTTTAATTTATAACCTTTCTCTATGCAATTTATTCTTTCTGTTGATTAACTTCCTGAGATGGAAGGAGAATTTGAGTGCATAGGAACTGATAATCATGGTTTGTCCTCCCATCCACAGCACAATTCTGCATAAAGGACTCCCTGTTTAAAAATGATTTCTGTTGAGGACATTTTCAAGGATTATGGGGAAGAAGTACTATGCACTTGTATAATTCAGATCATTGACTTTGCTTATGCAGTTAGGCATTGGATGTTGAGACATAACTGGATTGGGAAATCTTTGAGTGAACAATGGAGATGGCCAACACTGTATGTAATAGGTGTTTTAATTAAAGTGTGTTTTATGTCTTTAGCATTCTATAAAAAACTTACAAGAGCTTAGAGTGGTTACATAAGTTGAGTCTGAAGGAGCTTAGAGCAGACAACCTATTTCACTTGAGGCCAATGAGTCCTTAAAGGACCTCACATTTATTTTTCGATTTACGTTCGTCCTCTCTGTACATAAATGCTTTGCCACTATGGCACTGCACTTATAGTTGTCATTTTTTTCTCATTGATTTGAGAACAAAACTTAATTTTGGAGAACACTTAATTTTTAATTAAATATTACAATAAAATTAATATTTTAGTATGAGTATACAACCAAATCTTGCAAAATGTTAAACAGATCATTGAAAATATGGGACTACTGTGGCCCTAATGACTAGTTCATTATACGTCTACAGTGTCATTTTCAAATATCAAATGCCAAAGTGTCTGTGGTAATCTTTAGTGATATTGAAACAGATTTCTAAGCTGAATATGCTGGGCAGTGTGGGTATAAAATATTCATCAAAGAAGCGTATCTCCAGGGAAGCTTATATAATTATTAAGAAATAAATAAATAAACTCCTGCACAGTTGGCTGTGCTTTCATTCCCTAAATGTACTTCAAAGAAGAGCACAGCGTCTTTATTTCAAGCTG